>NW_026845366.1:39844-67879 GCF_025583915.1 Anolis sagrei ordinatus | reverse complement strand
GAGGAGGGAAAAGGAAGGAGGAAGGAAGGAGGAAGGAAGGAAGGAGAAGGGAAAGAAGAAAGGAAGGAGGAAGGAGAGGAGAGAGGGAGAGGGAAGGAAAAGGAGAAAGAGAAAAAGGAGGGAAGAGGGGAGGAGGAAGAAGAGAAGGAGGAGGAAGGAGAGAGAGGAAGAGGAAAGAGAGGAGAGAAAAAGGGAGAGAGGAGGAGAGAAGAAGAGGAGGAAGAGGATGTGAAAAGAATGGAAAAATCTTCCTCGTATGCGAATTTGGCTTCTCCGTCCATACATCTTTGCATATTATTTACTACTCGATTGATTGTTTAATTAAATTTCATTATCCTATTTGCTACTTCAATTCTTATTATTACTTATTTACTTTCTATCTCTTCCCTTCTTTCCTTCCTTCTTTTCATTCCTTCCTTCTTTCTTTCTTTCCTTTCCTTCTTCCTTCTTTCTTTCTCTTCTCTTTTTTTCCTTCCTTCCATCTTTTTCTTCCTTCCTTCGTTCCTTCCTGCCTTCTTTCCTTCTTTATTTTTACTTTCCTTCTTTCTTCTTCCTTCTTTCCTTCCTTACCATTCTTTCCTTTCTCCTCCTTCCTTCTTCCTCTTCTTCCATCTTTTCTTCCTTCTTTCCTCTTTTTCTTCCTTCTCCTTCTTCCTTTTGTTCCTTTTATCTTCCTTCTTTCCACCCCTTTGTCTTTCTTTATTTCCTTCCTTCATTCCTTCTTTCCCTCCTTCTGTCTTTCTTTCCTTCCTTCCTTCCTTCCTTCTCTGACCGCTGCCTCCTTAATTACTTGGTTAACCCCACATTATTTTGCTTTCAAGGAGGAGATCATTTCTGAGACAGGAACCAACCCCCTTCTCATCCCAAATAATATATATTATCCCAGACTGGTGCGCATCTACACTGTGGAGTTAACACAGTTTGGTATCGCTTTCACTGTTATGGGATCCTGGGTGTCTGCATTCTTTGGCAAACTAAAGGCCTCATTAAAACTCTACAGATCCCACAGCATTGAGTCTTGGGCATTATTAAATTGGGACCAAACTGTGTTAAGTCCACCATGTAGACACACCCTTTGAGCAACTTGGCTTTGGGGTATTGAGACCAATTTCTGCAAAATACCTTCAAGTAAGTTGTTCACATCCGATTAATTACCTATTGTTACTCCATCATAAATCATCTAGTCCAGCTCAGGATGAGAAGGGACCCCCAGAGGTCATCTAGTCCAGTTCAGGATGAGAAGGGACCCCCAGAGGTCATCTAGACCAGTTTAGGGTTAGAAGGGACCCCCCAGAGTTAATCTAGACCAGCTCAGGATTAGGACCCCCAGAGGTCATCTAGTCCAGCTCAGGATTACAAGGGACCCCCAGAGGTCATCTAGTCCAGCTCAGGATTACAAGGGACCCCCAGAGGTCATCTAGTCCAGTTCAGGATTAGAAGGGACCCCCAGAGGTCATCTAGTCCAGCTCAGGATTAGAAGGGACCCCCCCAAGGGTCATCTAGTCCAGCTCAGGATTAGAAGGGACCCCCAAAGGTAATCTAGTCCAGCTCAGGATGAGAAGAGACCACCAGAGGTCATCTAGTCCAGCTCAGGATTAGAAGGGACCCCCCCAAGGTAATCTAGACCAGCTCAGGATTAGAAGGGACCCCCAAAGGCCATCTAGTCCAGCTCAGGATTAGAAGGGACCCCCCCAGAGGTGATCTAGACCAGCTCAGGATTAGAAGGGACCCTCAGAGGTCAACTAGTCTAGTTTAGGATTACAAGGGACCTCCAGAGGTCATCTAGTCCAGCTCAGGATTACAAGGGACCCCTAGAGGTCATCTAGTCCAGCTCAGGATTAGAAGGGACCCCCCCCCCCAGAGTTAATCTAGACCAGCTCAGGATTAGAAGGGATCCCCAAAGGTCATCTAGTCCAGCTCAGGATTAGAAGGGACCCCCAGAGGTCATCTAGACCAGCTCAGGATTAGAAGGGACCCTCAGAGGTCAACTAGTCTCGTTTAGGATTACAAGGGACCTCCAGAGGTCATCTAGTCCAGCTCAGGATTACAAGGGACCCCTAGAGTCATCTAGTCCAGCTCAAACTCTCCACCTAAAGTATCTCCAGTTCTGTCAAACTACAGTTCCTATCTCCTAATATTTACATTCCTGCCTCTGAGGGCATATTATTAATTATTATTATTATTATTATTATTATTATTACTATTCTTATCAATAATTTTATTATTATTATTATTTTCATTATTATTATTATTATTGTCAAAGGCTTTCATGGCCGGAATCACTGGGTTGCTGTGAATTTTCCGGGCTGCCTGGCCATGTTCCAGAAGCATTCTCTCCTGACATTTCTCCCACATCTATGACAGGCATCCCCACAGGTTGTGCAGTCTGTTGGAAACTAGGAAAATTGGGTTTATATATATACCTGTGGAATAATATCCATGGTGGGAGAATGTTGCCACTGGTCAGCTTGATTAGCACTGAATGGCCTCGCAGCTTCAAAGCCTGGCTGCTTCCTGTCTGAGGGGTAATCCTAAATTAATTTAATGTATATGTACATCTTAACACCTCTCAACAAAAGATTTTTCCAGGTTCAGCCAGGCCTTCAAATGCTAATGAAGGTGGTCAGTTGAAACATTCACACCTAGCTCCAGCAGAGAAGAGCTCTTTGCCCCACCCCAGCCATTCCACAGATATATAAACCCATTGTCCCAATTCCAACAGACCTCACTACCTCTGAGGATGCTTGCCATAGATGCAGGCGAAACGTCAGGAGAAATGCCTCTAGAACATGGCTCTATAGCCCGAAAAAACCCACAAGAACCTAATTAACAAAAAGCTTTCCTGAAAGAATATTGTAAATTGCAGCCAGGTCCTCTAAGGGTAGAGCCCCCGGTGGTGCAGTGGGTTAAAGCACTGAGCTGCTGAGCTTGTTGATCGAAAGGTCGCAGGTTCGATTCCGGGGAGCGGCGTGAGCTTCCGCTGTCAGCCCTAGCTTCTGCCAATCTAGCAGTTCGAAAACATGCAAATGTGAGTAGATCAATAGGTACCGCTCCGGCGGGAAGGTAACGGCGCTCCATGCAGTCATGCCGGCCACATGACCTTGGAGGTGTCTACGGACAACGCTGTCTCTTCGGCTTAGAAATGGAGATGAGCACCACACCCCAGAGTCAGACATGACTGGACTTAATATCAGGGGACTACCTTTACCTTTACTTATATAAGGTATTATATCCTTATTATTATCATTATCTTAAGGTGGGAGAATGCATATTATTATCATTACATGCTTAAGATGGAAGAATGTGTATTATTATTATTATTATTGCCTTAAGGTGAAAGCATATGTAATATTATTATTGTTGTTGTTGTTGTTATTATTATTATTTTCTTAAGATGGAATTATTATTATTATTATTATTATTATTACTTTACTCTTAAAGGAGAGGCACTCCCTGCCCATAGAAACTCAGCAGTTGCTCCCTGCAAGTAGAAAACTATATTGTTATTATTATTATCATCATCATCTTAAGGTGGAATAATGTGTATTATTATTATTATTATTATTATTATTATTATTATTATTATTATTATTATTATTCTCACTCCTGTTAAAGGAGAGACACTCCCTACCTATAGAAACTCAGCAGTTGCTCCCTGCAAGTAGAAAACTATATTATTATTATTATTATTATTATTATTATTATTATTATTATCATCATCTTAAGGTGGAATAATGTGTATTGTTATTGTTATTCCCATTTCCTGTTAAAGGAGAGGCACTCCCTGCCCATAGAAACTCAGCAGTTGCTCCCTGCAAGTAGAAAACTGTATTGTTGTTATCATCATCATCATCTCAAGGTGGAAGAATGTATATTATTATTATTATTATTATTATTATTATTATTATTATTATTATTATTATTTTCACTTCCTGTTAAAGGAGAGGCACTCCCTGCCCATAGAAACTCAGCAGTTGCTCCCTGAAAGTAGAAAACTATGTTGTTATTATTATTATTGTTGTTGTTGTTGTTGTTGTTGTTGTTATCATCATCTTAAGGTGGAATAATGTGTATTGTTATTATTCCTCCCACTTCTTGTTAAAGGAGAGGCACTCCCTGCCCATAGAAACTCAACAGTTGCTCCCTGCAAGTAGAAAACTATATTGTGATTATCATCATCATCTTAAGGTGGAAGAATGTGTATTATTATTATTATTATTATTATTATTATTATTATTATTATTATTATTCCTCCCACTTCTTGTTAAAGGAGAGGCACTCCCCTGCTCATAGAAACTCAACAGTTGCTCCCTGCAAGTAGAAAACTATATTGTGATTATCATCATCATCTTAAGGTGGAAGAATGTGTATTATTATTATTATTATTATTATTATTATTATTATTATTATTATTATTATTATTCCTCCCACTTCTTGTTAAAGGAGAGGCACTCCCCTGCTCATAGAAACTCAGCAGTTGCTCCCTGCAAGTAGAAAACTATATTTTTATTATTATTATTATTATTATTATTATCATCATCATCATCATCATCATCTTAAGGTGGAATAATGTGTATTGTTATTGTTATTCCCATTTCCTGTTAAAGGGGAGGCATTCCCTGCCCATAGAAACTCAACAGTTGCTCCCTGCAAGTAGAAAACTATATTTTATCATCATCATCATCATCTTAAGGTGGAAGAATGTGTATAATAATAATAATAATAATACTTGCTCCCTGCAAGTAGAAAACTAGCACAAAACTATGACTTTCCCTATTATTTCTCTGCTCATTTCCTCTCCCTCTGCTTTGAGTGGAACAGGAAAAAGAAAGGACGCCCTCCCCGTCTACAGGTGTTGCTTAAAGCGGTTCAGTTCCCACCCCTAGTTCTTGCTCAGGGGAAATAATGCGGAAGGTGTGCCTGGAAGGGTCGGGCGTGTGGTTTCCACCCGGATGCGGGTTTTGTGCCCTCCCCAAAAGCGACCCAAGCCCGCTTCTCTCTCATTCCCGACACTCTTTGACTAAAATCCCTTTCTGCCCGGTTCCCGACTTCCTTCCTTTCTCTCCTCTATCTTCCTTTCTTCTTTTTTCCCTTTCCTCCTTCTCTCTCTCTCTCTGTATCTCTCTTTCTTCCCTCCAATTCTCGTCTAATTCTTTCTCTCTATCTCTCTCCTTTCCCTCTCTATTTCTTCCTTCCTTCCTCCCTCTCCCCTTCCTTCCCCTTCCTCTCTTTCTTTCCCCTCTTTCCTTCACTCTCTTTCTCTCTGCCTTCCCTCCTTCCAATACAATTCCAACTTAGTTCTTTCTCTCCATCTCTCTCTCCTTCCTTCTTTCCCTCTCTTTCTCCCTTCTTGCCTTCCTCTCCCCATCCTTTAGTCTTATTTCCTTCCTTCCCTTCTGTCTCTCTCTTTCCTTTCTTTCCTTCTTTCTTTCTCTCTCTTTCTCTCTTTTCCCTCCTTTCCCTTCCCTTCTCTCTCTCTTCCTTCCTTCTTTCCCTTTTCCCCTCCCTTCCTTCCTTCCTTCCTTCCTCTCTCTCTTTTTTCCTCCTCTTTCTTCTCTCTCTCCTTTCCCTTCCTTCCTTCCTTCTTCCTTCCTTCCTTCCTTTCCTTTTCCCCTTCCTTTTTTTTCCCTTCTCTCTCTTTTCTCTCCTTCTCTCTCTCTCTCTTCCTTCCTTCCTCTTCCTTCCTTCCTCCCCTCCCCTTTCTTTCCTTCCTTTTCCCCCTTCCTTGTTTCTTCCCTTCTCTTCTCTTTCCCTCTCTCCTTCTCTCTCTCTTCCTTCTTCCTCCTTCTTCCTCTCCCCTTTCCTTCCTCTCTCTCTTCCCTCCCTTCTTTTTCTCCTCTCTCTCCCTCCCCCTCCTTCTTTCCCTATTTTTCCTTCCCTTCCTTCCTTCCCTTCTCTCTCTCTTCCCTCTTCCTTCCATCCTTCCTCCTCCCCTTTCCTTCCTTTCCCCTTCCTTTCTTCCCTTTCCTCTTCTCTTTCTTTTCTCCTCTCTCCTTCTCTCTCTCTCTCTCCTTCCTTCTTTCCCTATTTCTCTCTTCCTTTTCTTCCCTTCTGCCTCTCTCTTTCCCCTCTCTCCTCTCTCTCTTCCCTCTTCCTTCCTTTTTTCCTTCTTTCTTCTCCCCTTTCCTTGTTTTCTTTCTGTCTGTCTCTTTCCTTCCTTCCTTCCTTCCTTCCTTCTTCCTTCCTTCCCTTCTTCCTTCCTTTCCTTCCTTCCTTCTCTCTCTCTCTTTCTCCCTTTTTCCTCTTCTTCTTTCTCTCCCTCTCCTTCCCTTCCCTCTCTTCTTTCCTTCCTTCCTCTTCCTCTCCTTCCTTTTCCTCTTTTCTCTTCCCTCCTCCTTCTTTCCTTTTCTCCTTCTTTCCTACCTTCCTTCTTTCTCTCTCTCCCCTCCTTCCCTTTATCTCTCCTTCTCTCTCTCTCCCTCCCCTTTCCGTCCTTCTTTTACCATTCCTTCCTTTCTTTCAATCCATTCTAATCAAATTTTCTCTCCATTCCTCCTTTCTTTCGCCTTTCCTTCCTTCTTCTCTCTCTCTCTCATTCTTTCTTTCCTCCGTTCTCTCTTTCTCCTTCCTTCTTTCCTTCCTTCCTTCCTTCTCAAGTCTATTTTTATCTTTCTCTCTCTCTCCATTCCTTCCTCCTTCTTTCCTTTCCTACTTTCTGTCTTCCAAAGCAGTTCTAAACCCTCTCTCTTTCCTTTCTTCCTTCTCTCTTTCTTTTTTCCTCCCTCTCTTCTCTTCCTCTCTCTCTCCCTCCCTTCCTTCTTTTTCTCCTTTTTCTCTCTTCTCCTTCCTTTCCTTCCTTCCTTCCTTCCTTCCTTCCTTCCTTCCTTCCTTCTAAAGTCTGTTTTTATCTTTTTTCTCTCTCCATTCCTTCCTCCCTCTTTCCTTTCCTACTTTCTGTCTTCCAAAGCAGTTCTAAACCCTCTCTCGTTCCTTTCTTCCTTTTCTCTCTCTTTCCTTTTTTCCTCCCTCTCTGCTTCCCTTCCTCTCTCCCTCACCCATCCTTCCTTCCTTCTAATAAAATTCTATTTTTTTCCTTTCCTCCTCCTCTTTCTCTTCTTCCTCCCTTCCTTCTCTCTTTCCTTTCATTCAACCACTTTTTTCTCAAATCCTTTTCTCAAACCCTTCTGTTCCCACAAATTTTGGGGGAGGGAGGTGTCCACCCAAAAAGAGGGTCTTTTCCAAAACCCCATATCCTTTTATAGTCTCCTTTTAGGTGCCCCCCCCCCAATAAAATACTATACAAATCCCGAAAAGAGAAGAACTTTGGCCAAGTTTTGCAAAAAAAACCCAGAATCATCTTTTTGGGGTGGGTGTTAAATTATTATTATTATTATTATTATTATTATTATTATTATTATTATTATTATTATTATTAGTCTGGGGGTCCATTTCGTCCTCCCCCCCTTCTGACCCTATGACACCCCCCAAAATCTTCTGTGTGTAAATATAAGTGGACAAAATGGGGTGCCCCTAATTCAGGGGGGGCAAGGAAAGGGGCAAGCCATCAGCCTAAAAGACCCCCTCCAAAAGAGACCTCAATTGTTCCAGATGATACGACACCCCTCCCCCCCCACCGAAAAAAGAGAAAAACCCCATATGTCTCCCCAAATACCTGGGTAACTTCCAGGCTCCCCTTCCCTGGCACAAATTCCCTTTCTGCCCCCCATTAACTGCCCTACAATCAATGGGATGTGGTTCAGAATATTATGGGGACGTTAAGGCACCCATTTCAGTCCCTAAAAAAGAAAGAAAGAAAGAAAGAAAGAAAGAAAGAAAGAAAGAAAGAGGGAGGGAGGGAGGAAGGAAAAGAGAAGGAGAGAGGGAAGGAGGGAAGAAAGGAAAGACAAAAAGGAAGGAAGGAAGGATGAAAAAAAGGAAGAAGGAATGAAGGAAAGAAGGAAGGAAGGAAGGAAGGAAGGAGAGGATAAAGGGGGAAAGGAAGGAGGGAAAGAAGAGGGAGAGGTGTAAAGTGGGGTGGAATGGAAGGAAGGAGGGAAAGAGAAAGAAGAGAGATGAAGGCAGAGATGGGCTGTGGGGAAGGAAGGAAGGAAGGAAGGAAGGGAGGGAGGGAGGGAGGGAGGGAGGGAGGGAGGGAGGGAGGGAAGGGAAGGGAAGGGAAGAGAAGGGAAGGAAGGAAGGAAGGAAGAGGGAAGGAAGGAGAGAGGGAGAAGAGGGGAAGGGGAAAGGAAGGAAGGAGAAGCTGGAGAAAGGGGGAAAAGGAAGGGATGGGAAGAAAAAAGATAAAGGAATGGAGAAGGAAGGGTCAGTGAGCAAGAAAAAGGAAGAAAGAAAGAAAGAAAGAAAGAAAGAAAGAAAGAAAGAAAGAAAGAAAGGTAGACAGACAGTGGGGTGGAATGGAGGGAAGGAAGGAAAGAAAGAAAAAGAAGACAAAAATGAAGGAAGGCAGGAAAAAAGGAGAGACAGAAGGAGATGTGGATAGTGGGATGAAAAGGAAGGAAGGCAAAAGTAGAGAGATGAAAGTAGAGATGGGCTATGGGATGACAAGGAAGGAAGGAAGGAAGGAAGGAAGGAAGGAAGGAAGGAAGGAAGGAGAAGGAAAGAGAGGAGAGGAGGTGGAAGAGAAGGAAGGAAGGAAAAAGAGAGAGGGAGGAGGGAAGAAGGAAGGAAGAAGGAGAAGGAAGAAGAAGGAAGGAAGGAAGGAAGGAAGGAAGGAAGGAAGGAAAGAGAAGACAGGAAGGCAGGAAAAAAGGAGAGACAGAAGGAGATGTGGATAGTGGGATGAAAAAGGAAGGAAGGCAAAAGTAGAGAGGGAAGGAAGAAAAGAGGGAAGGAAGGAAGGAAGGAAGGAGGGAAGAGGAGAAGAGGAGGAAGGGAAGGGAAGGAGAAGGAAGGAAGGAAGGAAGGAAGGAAGGAAGGAAGGAAGGAGGGAGAAGAAGAGAGAGGAGGAGAGAGGAGAGGGAGAAAAGGAGAGGAAGGAAGGAAGGAAGGAAGGAAGGAAGGAAAGAAGGAAAAGTAGACATTGAGGTGGAATGGAAGGAAGGAGAGAAGGAAGGAAAGAGAAAGAAAACAGGAAGGAAGGAGGGAAGGAAGGAAGGAAGGACAGAAGGAGATGTGGATAGTGGGGTGAAAAGGAAGGAAGGAAGGAAAGACTGAAGGTGCAGTGGACATTGAGGTGGAGTGGAAGGAAGGAGAGAAGGGAGGAAGGAAAAAGAAAGAAGACAAGGAAGGAGGGAGGGAAAAGAGAGGGGGCGCCTCTTTTGGGGTTGGGAGCCCCCTCCCCTAAGATGTGTTCCTTCCAACTCAGTGTTGTCCCTGCGGTGGGGTCTTCCTCTCCTCGTTCTCCCCCACAACAGCCTTGCAAGGGGTATTGGGGGGTCTCCCGGGGGCCCCTTCCTCCTCCTCTGCTGCCTCCTTCCCTCCCTCCCTCCCTCCCTCCCTCCCTCTTTGCCATGCGAGGCGCGTCTCTCCTCCTCCTGCTCCTGCTTCTCTTTCTCTCTCTCCTTCCTCTTCTTCTTCTTCGGCGGCAGTTTAGCGCTGATGGATCCGCGCACTTGTCTCTTAATCTCCGGAGCCCCGGATCGATACGCTATTTCCCTTTGTTGCCAGAAAGTTCGATCCGCTGCCCTGGAATTAGGTTCCCTGCCTTAATCTAAACGGAAACCGGCGCCCAGTTAGCGAGAGAGAGAAGGAGGGAGAGAGAGAAGAGAGGGAGGAGGAGGAGGAGGAGGAGGAACGGGGGAACGCGGAAGAGAGGGAGAGGGAGAGAGAGAGAGACGGAGGGAAGGAGAAAGGGAGTTAGGAGGGAAGGAGAAGAGGAAAGACAGAGTGAAGGAGAGGGGAAAAGAAGGGAGGAAAAAGGAGAAAGGAGGGAGAGAGGGAAGAAGGGAGGAGGAGGAAAGGGGGAACGCGGAAGAGAGGGAGAGGGAGAGATAGAGAGATGGAGGGAAGGAGAGAGGGAGTTAGGAGGAAAGGAGAAGAGGAAAGAGAGGGTGAAGGAGAAGGAAAAAGAGAGGGAAAAGGAGAAAGGGGGAGAGAGGGAAGAAGTAGGGAAGGAGGAGAGGAAGGAGGAAAGAAAAGGAAGGAAGGGGGAAAGGATGAGAGAGGGAGGAAGGAGGGAAGGAGAAGAAGAGAAAGTGGAGGGAGGAAAGGACAGAAGGAAGGAAAAAGGGAGAAAGGAGGGATGAGAGAAGGAAGAGAGGAAGGAGGAGGAAAGGAGAGGGAGGAAGAGGAGGGAAGAAAAAAAGGAAAGGGAAGAGAGGAGAGAAGGAGAGGAGAAGGAAAGAACAGGAAGAAAGGAAAGGAGAAAGGGAAGGAAGAGGAAGAAGGAAGAGAGGAGGGAGAAAGGAAAGAAGAGGAAGGGAGGAGAGGAAGAAAAGAGGGATGGAAGGGAAAGGAAGGAGAAGGAGGGAAAGAGGAAGGAAAGAGAGGGAAAGAAAGAAGAGGGAGGGAAGAAGAAGGAAGGAAGGAAAAGGGGGAGAGGGAGGAAGGAAGAAGGAAGATAGGGGGAAAGGAGAAAGGAAAGAAAGTGAAGAAGGAAGAAAGAAGGAGGAGGAAGAAAAGAAAGAAGGAAAGGGGGGAAAGGGAAGAAGGAAGACAAGAGTGAGGGAGGAAAGGAGAGAGGGAGTGAAGAAGAGGAAGGAAGGAAGAAGTAAAAGAGGGAGCAAAGGATAAAAGGAAGGGAAGAAGGGAAAGGAAGGAGGGAAAGAAAGAGAAGGAAAAAGGAGAGGAGGAATTAAGGAAGGAAGGGAGAAAGGCAATGTCCCCGTACTCCCTCCTGTGGATTTCCACTCTTTGTGGGACCCCCAGAGCCCCCTCCTCCTCCTCCCTCCCCCCTCCCTCCCTAGAGACCCAGGCCCAACTCCCAGCCCCTCCCTCCTCGCCCCCCCTCCCCAAAATAACTTCCCCCCCAAAAAAGCCAAGCCAAAAAAGGGGGGACTCACCGGGCGGCGCCAGGCTGGGAGGGGCCAGGCTTGAGGAGGAAGAGAGACCCTTTGGGGTGCCGGAAAAGAAGCAGGAAGAGGGGGGGGGCTCAAGGAAGGAAGGAAGTGGGAGAAAGGAAGGAGAAAGAGAGAGAGAGAGAGAAGGAAAGAATGAAGAAGGGAGGGAAAGAGGAAAGGAAGGTAGGAGAGAAAGGATAAAGGGAAGGAAGGGGATGAAACCAAGAAGGAAAGATAGAAGAAGGGAAGAAAGGAAGGGGGGAGAGCGAGAGAGAGAGAGAAGAAGGAATGAAGAGGGAGAGAGAAGGAAAGAGGAAGAGGAAGGAAGAGGGAAGGGAAGGAAGAGAAAGGATGGGGAGGAAAGGACGGAAAGAAGGGGATGAAACCAGAAAGGAAAGATAGAAGAAGGAGGAGGGAAGGAAGGAGAAGGAAGGAAGAGAGAAAGGATAAAGGGAAAGAAGGACGGAATGAAACCAGGAAGGAAAGAGTAAAAGGGAAGGAAGGAGAAAGGGGGGGGGGGAGAAGGAAAGGATGAAGAAGGGAGTGAAGAAAGGAGAAAGAAGGAATGAAGGAAGGAAGGAAGAGAGAGAGAGGGAAGGAAGGGGATGAAACACGGATAGAAGACGGGAGGGAAGGAAGGAAGGAAAAAAAGAAAGAATGAAGCAGAGAGCGAAGAAGGGAGGGAGAAGGAAGGAAGGAAGGAGAGAGAGAGAGAGAGAGAGAGAAGGCGGGAGGAGGGAAAGAGAGACGGAAGGAAGGAAGAAAAGAAGGAAGGGCAGGAAAGGAGGGAGGGAGGGGCGTGCTGTCCGTGTTGTGTCCAGCGGGAAGAAGAAGAAGAAGAAGGGAATGAATCAGGGAGCGGAGGAGGAGGAGGAGGACGGGGGCGAAGCGAGGCGCGGAGCCCGAAGGAAGGAGGGAAGGAGGGAGGGGGAAGGAGGGAAGGAGGGCGGGCGGCGAGGCTCCCTTCTTCTTTCTCCTCCTGCTGCTCCTGCTTCTCCTTCTCTGGCTCCTCTCCTCCTTCCTCCAGAGCCGAGGAGGGTCTCTCTCTCTCTCTCTCTCCTTTTCCTCCCTTCTTCCTGGCAGCCCTCCTTTCCTCCTGCTCCTTCCTTTCCTTCCTTCCTTCCCGGGGAAAATATATGTGTGCTGGGGGGGCTGGCTGGCTTCCCTCCTTCCCTCCTCTTTCCTCCTCCTTCCCTCCTTCCTCCCTTCTTCCTCCTCCTTTCTCTGCTTTCCTCGCCGAGCCGCGGATCGATGGAATATAATTTTCCTCAAACTCGGAAAATAAAGTTCATAGCTGATCAAATTTGAAAACAGATGTCGAATCGCGACTCTAAATAAGATTCGATCCTCCTGAATGGACTGTGGATAATATTTGGCCGGGCACTTGATGAAAATGACTGATTTCATTTAGGGAGAAGGGAGAAAGAGGGAGGGGGGGGGGCGCGTGGGGGAGGGAGGGGGGCAACCTGTTTGCCAACACCCCCCCCTCACACACACACACACACTCACAGACACGCGCGCACTTTCCCCTCAAATGGAGATGGATGGCTTCGAGGGCCAGGAATTGGGGAGGGGGAGGCCGCAGGGACCTCCTTCCTTACACAGACATAGCATATATATAGATATATATACTATATATACACATTGGGGGCCTTAAGGGAAAAGTGCCCCCTTCCCACCCCCCAAAAACACCCAAATGGGGTCTCCCACGCGGGAGAAAAAACACGCGTGTCGCATCCCCACGCTACACTCCGGACAAGTGCCAAGTTGGCGACGGGGTCTTAAGGGAAAGGTGCCCCCGCAAGTGGGGTCTCCCACGCGGGAGCAAAAACACGCGTGTCACACCCCCACGCTCCACTCGACTCCACTCCTGTCAAGTTGGTGATATGAAATGGAAAGGTGCCCCTGGAAGTGGTGTCTCCCGCGCGGGAGAAAAAACACGCGTGTCTCACCACCCCACGCTACACTCCGAACGAGTGTCAGGTTGACGACGGGGCTTTAAGGGAAAGGTGCCCCCGCAAGTGGGGTCTCCCACGCGGGAGCAAAAACACGCGTGTCGCACCCCTATACCACACTCCGAACGAGTGTCAAGTTGGCTACGGGGCCTTAAGGGAAAGGTATCTCCGCAAGTGGGGTCTCCCACGAGGGAGCAAAAACACGCGTGTCGCACCCCCACGCTCCACTCAACTCCACTCCTGTCAAGTTGGCGATAAGAAATGCACGTCTCTGAGCATAGGACAGGGTACTTTCCCGTGGAAACACGCACACGCTAAACGAGTCCCACGACACGCGTGGGGTGGGGGTGTTTTCCCACGCACACGCTAAACACGTGCCCTACCCTCTCCAGGACTGAGTTGGCAGGAGGAATACTTCATACCCAAAGGTAATAATTCCATCCAGAGTGGAAACACGCGTGCCTGTGGGTACCCACGCACGGGCTAAAAACAGGTGTCCCACAAAGAGGCACCCAAAGTCCCAAATTTCCCATTCTTTCTGCAAGTGAAGTTGCCTCTGAACATGGGTAGAGTTGCTTTTCCTATACTTCCAAGGAGACACGAGTGGGGTTCACACACACACATACACATGCTTCCTTTAAAGATATTTCTTCCTTTAGGACCTTTCAGTCAGATTGAAGGATTGTTTGTCAAGACATACTTAAAATTCGGAAAAACACTCGTGTCTGTGGGTTCTCACGCACACGCTAAAGGGGTGTCCCACAAAGCAGGGCCCAAAGCCCGAATTCCCTGTTCGTTCTGCAGGTGAAGAAACTCTGAGCATGTGCAGAGTACTTTCCCTATGCCTCTAGGACTGGGGCTCCTAGGGAAACACGAGTGGGTCTGTCTGGGAGACTTAGCGCCCAATTGAAGAGCCCCTGAGCATGTGCAGAGTGCTTTCAGGATATTTAGGAAACACGAGTGGGTCTAATGTTGGATATTTAACACATTCTGTCTCCTTGAAGGCTGTTTGTTCAATAGGAAAAGTAAAAAAAAAGTCAAATTTGGGGGTTCTGTGTTTTTCGTGGGTAGGTGGACACACGTGGCGCCTCCCACGCGTGTCTAGGGCTGCCCTTGGCCCCCACGCTCTCCCTATAGGCGTCCATTGGAGAGGCATGTCCCCACATCCCTCTCCTTGACACGCGTGGGCCTTGACACGCGTATCAGGCGCTCCCACGCGAAAGAGGCGCCCCCTCCCGAGGCTCCCACCGGCGAGGCCTAGCCCAGAGTCGGTTCCCTCTCTTCTCCCCCTTCCCCTCTTCCCCTCTCTCTCTCTCTCTCTCTCTCTCTCTCTCTCTCTTTCCCTGCTTGCAATAACAATTAAATATCGACCGCCTTCCCACTCCGGAGCGTGGCTGGTGGAGCCATGGCCAACTGCACCCAAGGTACTCTTCGGCCAGGCCTCCCCTTCCTTCCCTCCAGAGAGAGAGGAAGAGGAAGAAGGAAGGAAGGAAGGAAGGCAGGCACGGGGAACCCTGCCCTCCCTTAAAAGGAAATTGACAATTGCGTGGGACTCTGTGGAAGGAAGGAAGGAAGGGACCAAAAAGATATTTCCTTCCATCCTCCTTCCTTCTCTCCTCCCTTCACACCTTTCCTTCCTTCCTTCTCTCTTTCCTTCTTTCCTTCCCTTTCTTTCATTTCCTGATCTGCCTTCCTTCCTACTTCCCTTCCTTCCTTCCTTCCTTCCTTCCTTCCTTCCTTCCTTCCTTCCTTCCCCCTTTCTTTCATTTCCTGATCCTTCTTCTTTCCTTCTTACTTCCTTCCTTTTTTCTTTTCTTCCTCCATTCCTTCCCTTTTCTTTCATTTTCTGATCTTCCTTCTTTCCTTCCTACTTCCTTCCTTCTTTCTTTCTTTTTTTCTCTCCTTCCTTTCTTTCCTTCCTTCCTTCCTTCCTTCCTTCCCTCCCTCTTTCCTTCCTTCTTTCACTTTTTTATTTTCTTCTCTTCCTTCTTTCTCTACCTTTCTCTCTTTCCTTCCCTCATTCCCTCTTTCTCTCCCTCCTTCTCTCCCCTTCTCCTTTCTTCTTTCCTTCCCTTCCTTCCTTCCTTCCTTCCTTCCTTCCTTCCTTCCTTCCTTCCTTCCCTCCCTCCCTCCCTCTTTCTTTCATTTCCTGAAGTTCTTTCCTTCCTTTGTACTTCCTTCTTTCCTTTTTTCTTCTCTCCTTCTTTCCTTCCCTCCCTTCCCTTTCTCTTTCCTTGTCCCCCTCCCTCTTCCTTACCTTTCCTTTGTTCTTTCCCCCTTCCTTCCTTCATTCCCTCCTCTTTTCTTTCATTTCCTGATCTTCCTTTCTTCTTTCTTTCCTTTTTTCCCTTCTCTCCTTCCTTCTCTCCTTCCTTCTTCTCTTTCCTTTCTCCCTCCCTCCTTCCTTTCTTTCTTATTTTTCCTTCCTTCTTCCTCCTTTCTTTCTTTCCTTCTTCCTTCCTTTCTTTCCTTCTTCCTTCCTTCCTTCCTTCCTTCCCTTCCTTCTCCCTTCCTTTCCTTTCCCCATTTCCTTCTTTCCTTCCTCCTTCCTTTCCTTCCTTCCTTCCTTCCTTCCTTTTACCTATCCACCCATCTCAAAGGCAGAGAGAGAGAGAAATGGAAAGAGGAAGAGAAGAAGAAAAGTCCTGAAACTTGGGAAGGGGCACTTATTATTATTATTATTATTATTATTATTATTATTATTATTATTATTTTGTAAAGGGGCATCAAAAGGGAAGGGAAAAGACTGAGCTGGAAAGGAAGGAAGGAAGGAAGGAAGGAAGGAAGGAAGGAAGGAAGGAAGGAAGGAAGGAAGGAAGGAGGGAGGAAGGAAGGGAAGGAGGGAAGGAAGGAAGGAAGGAGGGAAGGAAGGAGGGAAGGAGGGAAGGAAGGAGGGAAGGAAGGAAGGAAGGAGGGAGGAAGGAAGAAGGAGAGGAGGAAGGAAGGAGGAAGGAAGGAAGGAAGGAAGGAGGGAGGGAAGGAAGGAGGGAGGGAGGGAGGAAGGAAGGAAGAGGAGGGAAGGAGAAGGAAGGAAGGAAGGAGGGAGGGAGGGAAGGAGGGAAGGAAGGAAGGAGGAAGGAAGGAAGGAGGGAGGGAAGGAGGGAAGAGGAAGGAGAAGGAAGGAAGGAAGGAGGGAGGGAAGGAGGGAAGGAAGGAAGGAAGGAGGGAAGGAAGGAAGGAAGGAAGGAAGGAAGGAAGGAGGGAGGGAGGGAAGGAGAGGAGGGAAGGAAGGAAGGAAGGAAGGAAGGAAGGAAGGAAGGAGGGAGGGAAGGAGGAGAAGGAAGGAAGGAAGGAAGGAAGGAAGGAAGGAAGGAGGGAGGGAAGGAGGGAAGGAAGGAGGGAAGGAGGGAAGGAAGGAAGGAGGGAGGGAGGGAAGGAGGGAAGGAAGGAGGGAAGGAGGGAAGGAAGGAAGGAAGGAAGGAGGAGGGAGGGAAGGAAGGAGAGAAGGAGGGAAGGAAGGAAGAAGGAAGGAAGGAAGGAAGGAAGGAGGGGGGAAGGAGGAAGGGAAGGAGGGAAGGAGGGAAGGAGGGAGGAAGGAGGGAAGGGGAAGGAAGGAAGGAGGGAGGGAAAGAAGGAGAGAAGGAGGGAGGAAGGAAGGAAGGAAGGAGAGGGAGGGAAGGAGGGAAGGAAGGGGAGAAGGAAGGAAGGAAGGAAGGAAGGAAGGAAGGAAGGAAGGAAGGAAGGAGGGAGGGGAAAGAGAGGCGCGGGAGAGAGGAAGGAAGGAAGGAGGGAAGGAGGGAGGGAGGGAGGGAGGGAAGGAAGGAGGGAAGGAAGGAAGGAAGGAGGGAAGGAAGGAAGGAAGGAAGGACGGAAGGAAGGAAGGAAGAAGGAAGGAAGGAAGGAAGGGAGGGAGGGAAGGAGGGAAGGAAGGAAGGAAGGAAGGAAGGAAGGAGGGAGGGAAGGAAGGGAAGGAAGGAAGGAAGGAAGGAAGGAAGGAGGGAGGGAGGGAAGGAAGGGGAGAGGAGGGAAGGAAGGAAGGAAGGAAGGAAGGAAGGAGGGAGGGAAGGAGGGAAGGAAGGAGGGAAGGAGGGAAGGAAGGAAGGAGGGAGGGAGGGAAGGAGGGAAGGAAGGAGGGAAGGAGGGAAGGAAGGAAGGAAGGAGCGGGAAGAGGAGGGAGGGAGGGAAGGAAGGAGAGAAGGAGGGAAAGGAAGGAAGAAGGAGAGAAGGAGGGAAGGAAGAAGGAAGGAGGAAGAAGGAGGAGAGAAGGAGGGAAGGAAGGAAGGAAGGAAGGAAGGGAGGGAGGGAAGGAAGGAGAGAAGGAGAAGAGGGAAGGAAGGAAGGAAGGAGGAGGAAGAAGGAGAGAAGGAGGGAAGAAGGAAGGAAGGAAGGAAGGAAGGGAGGGAGGAAGGAAGGAGGAAGGAGGAAGGAGGGGGAGGGAAAGGAGGAGGGAAGGAGGGAAGAAGGAAGGAAGGAGAGAGGAGGAAGGAGGGAAGGAGGAAGGAAGGAAGAAGGAGAAGGAAGGAGAGGAAGGAGGGAGGAGGGAGGGAGGGAAGGAAGGAAGGAGGGAAGGAAGGAAGGAAGGAAGGAGGGAAGGAGGGAGGAGGGAGGAAGGAAGGAAGGAGGGAAGGAAGGAAGGAAGGAAGGAAGGAAGGAAGGAAGGAAGGAGGGAGGGAGGGAAGGAGGGAAGGAAGGAAGGAGGGAAGGAGGGAAGGAGGGAAGGAAGGAAGGAGGGAGGGAGGGAAGGAGGGAAGGAAGGAGGGAAGGAGGGAGGAAGGAAGGAAGGAAGGAGGGAAGAAGGAGAGAAGGAAGGAAGGAGGGAAGGAAGGAAGGAAGGAGGAGGAAGGAAGGAGGGAAGGAGGGAAGGAGGGAAGGAAGGAGGGAGGGAGGGAAGGAGGGAAGGAAGGAAGGAAGGAAGGAAGGAAGGAAGGAAGGAAGGAAGGAAGGAAGGAAGGAGGGAGGGAGGGAGGGAGGAAGGAAGGAAGGAGGGAAGGAAGGAAGGAAGGAAGGGAGGGAGGGAGGGAGGGAGGGAGGGAGGGAGGGAGGGAGGGAGGCAGAAGGCTCTTTTCCATCTTTCTTCCTCTCCCCTCAAAAGCCCAGAGAGGAAGGGTTGTGAGGCCTAAGGGGGGCAAGTCTTCTGGGACTCCAACTACCAGCATCCCCGTCACCAGCAGAGAGAGCCTTGGGTGAGTCTATGGGCCAAGTCCATGCCTTTGAGCCAGGCCCATTCCACCCATGGTGACTGAATGGAATTGCATGGGGCTGCATCTACACTACAGAAATAATGCGGTTTGAGCCCACTTCAACTGCCATGGCTCAATTGCTATTGGACTCTCGGAGTTGTCCTTTGCCTCACCAAACTACAACTCCCAGGACTCCATAGCCTTGAGCCGGTGCCGTGGGAGTGGGACCAAACTACATTAATTCAACCGTGTGAGTGTAACTTGGTGCAAGCCATAAGAGTCCTGAAAGAATAGCAGGATATGACATTTGGAGGGGACCCCAAAGGCCATCTAGCCTGACCTCCTTGTGACACTCAGTGATAGTCGTGAAAGGAACGCATTGGTTTAAATCACCTCCAAAGATTACCTCTTACCTTCAAGAAGGTCTTCCCAATGCATTGGTGGGATCTCTTCCTGCCCTTGGAATCCATTCGGTCTTGGGCTTCTCCCATTGAGGGATCCTTTCAAGAGAGAGAGAGAGAGAGAGAGAGATTCACACACAAGTGGGTGTGAAAGGCTTGTGTGTAGCATTGTGAAAAAGTGAGATATAAACAAACACATAAACAATTGTAACAACAGTTGTGCACGATCTTTTGCACAACCAGCTATCTTCCCAACTAATGCCAACCCATGTTTTAGTTGTGCATGTGCACTGACTGATCATTTGCACAACCAGCTATCTTCTTGACTAATGCCAACCCATGTATTAGTTGTGCACGCGCACTGACTGATCATTTACACAACCAGCTATCTTCCCGACCCGTGCATTAGGGCTGATCCATCATTCTCCAAGGTGTTTGTGTATGCCTGAGTGTGCAACACAAACAAAGGAGCCACCATTGTGCGAATGTGTGTAGTGTTACTGCATATGCACACCTACAGAGTGACAATTTACACCACTAGAGGTGTGCCCACTCTCTCAATGCCAACCCATGCATTATACCAAATTCATAGTTTCCCTTTGCAAACACACAAAACATGACTGTAACAAACATAATAGCTTCGTCACATGCAAAAACACAACCGGGTCAAGGTTGGAAGAATGAATTGGTAGAGTGAAATATCAAACAAAGAGATAGCGGGCAAGCCAGTGTGAAAACAAGTGTGCGAGGAAAGATGAGTGTGCAAAGGGCAACACAATTTTGCACAGAAACACAACATTTGCGAGTGCATTAGTGTAATGCCTTCATTTTAGTTGCACATCGGAAAGCTGTGTATTAAATAGGGCAGCCATTGTATGCTCTGCCAAGCCATTGTGTGCGCACACTAGCAACACAATTCTGCTCAGAAACACAATGTTTGAGAGTGCACAAGTGTGCAACATTTGAGAGTGCATCGGCGTAAGATCTGTGTCTCAGTTGCACACTGGAAAGCACTGTGTGTTTATGTATGTCTGAGTGTGCCATGCAAACAGGGCAGCCATTGTGTGCTCAGGTTCACCATTATGGTTGTGTGTGTATACACTGGCAGTGTGGCTTTTTGCACAATTAGCTGCATTCCCCACCAATGCCAACTATGCCTTATTCATAGTTTTCCACTCCTAAGACACAAACTGCCATTGCCACCAAAGAAATAGCCATATCATACACACGTGTGCAACATTTGAGAGTGCAAGGAAAGTGCATTGGTGTAAGACAGGTGTCTTGGTTGCCCACTGGAAAGCATCTCAAAGTGTGCCATGCAAACAGAGGGAACTGTCTCACCATCATGGTTGTGCATGCACATGCATCCCCAAAACTGACACTTTGCACAACCATTTACATTCCTCAACAATGTCAACACATATATTATATCTGATTCATAGTTTTACATTGCTAAGACATGAACTGCCATTACAACCAAAGAAACAGCCGTATCACACACATTTGTGCAAGGAAAACACATTGGTATAAGATCTGTGCAAAATTTGATAGTGCAGAAAAGTGCATTGGTACAAGACCTGTGTCTTTCTTTTGTGCAAAAATGTGATAGTGCAAGAAAAGTGCATTGGTATAAGGCCTGTGTCTTGCATATGTGCAACATTTGAAAGTGCAAATAAAGTGCATTGGTATAAGGCCTGTGTCTTGCATTTGTGCAAAATTTGATAGTGCAAGGAAAGTGCAATGCTATAAGGCCTGTGTCTCGCATTTGTGCAAAATTTGATAGTGCAAGAAAAGTGCATTGGTATAAGGCCTGTGTCTCGCATATGCGCAACATTTGAGAGTGCAAATATACTGCATTGGTATAAGGCCTGTGTCTTGCATTTGTGCAAAATTTGAGAGTGTAAGGAAAGTGCATTGGTATAAGGACTGTGTCTCGCATATGTGCAACATTTGAGAGTGCAAATATACTGCATTGGTATAAGGCCTGTGTCTTGCATTTATGCAAAATTTGAGAGTGTAAGCAAAGTGCAATGGTATAAGGCCTGTGTCTCGCATATGCACAACATTTGAGCGTGCAAATAAAGTCCATTGGTATAAGGTTGTGTCTTGCATTTGTGCAAAATTTGAGAGTGCAAGAAAAGTGCATTGGTATAAGGCCTGTGTCTTGCATATGTGCAACATTTGAGAGTGCAAATGAAGTGCACTGGCATAAGGCCTGTGTCTCGCATAGTGCAACATTTGAGAGCACAAATAAAGTGCATTGGTATTAGGCCTGTGTCTTTCATTTGTGCAACATTTGAGAAAGTGCATTGGTGCAAGGTGTGTGTCTCACATATGTGCAACATTTGAGAGCGCAAATTGAGTGCATTGGTATAAGGCCTGTGTCTCGCATTTGTGCAAAAATTGATAGTGCAAGAAAAGTGCAATGGTATAAGGCCTGTGTCTCGCATTTGTGCAAAATTTGAGAGTGCAAGGAAAGTGCATTGGTGCAAGGCGTGTGTCTCGGTTTCCCATTGGAAAACTCTGTGTGTATTTATTTATCTATCTCTTCAGTGTGCCATGAAAACAGAGGAGCCCTTGTGTTGTGGGCCTCACCATCACGGTTGTGTTTGCACACACACCCCAGAAACCGGCCCTTTGCACAACCTGCTGCGTTCCCCAACCCACACATGATGCCCAATCCATATGGCCTTCCATTGCTAGGACCCAAACAAACACAAACAAGATGGGAAGACTATGGTGCGAGCGCCGTGCCTTTTGCACACCCACAGAGCGCCTGGGTTGTGTTTGCCTGGTGTGTGTGCCTGCAGAAGGGCCTTGTGTCCAGCTGTCCGTGTGCCTGTCCGCGTGTCCGCATGTCCGCCCGCCCGCGCCCCCGCTCCCTTGGTCCCCCTTGGTCCCCCCTTTCGCTCCCTCCGAAGCGGGGAGACGGCTGTGTGTTTTTGTATCTGTCTGGTCTCCTGGAATTATGAAAAATACCCACCATCGACGCTGGACTTCAACTTCGATTAAGGCAGATAGGACATGACAGGCTCCGATCAATAGCAGGCCCGTCCTATAAAGTGTCAAGTAATGAATCAATTTCGACTAAATTTTCCATTTTTCAGGGGCCGTTCCGAGAGAGAAGAATATCCTCTTTTGTAAAGATATTATTATCGATTTCGGCGGCAATTTGACATCAGGGGTAGTTAATTCCACTCAGAATAAAATTGAAAACACTTGAGAGAGAAAGAGAGAGGGAGAGAGACAAAGGAAGAGAAGGAGGGAGGGAAGGAGGGAAAGACAGAAGGAAAGACAGAAGGACAGAAAAGAAAAGAGAGAAAGAAAAGAAAGGGGGATAACTGTGTGGGGCGAAAGGATGGAAGGAGGGAAAGAAGAGGGAAGGGTGGACAGTGGGGTGGAATGGAAGGAAAGAGGGAAAGAGAAAGAGGAGAGATGGAGGTAGAGATGGGCTGGGGGGTGAAATGGAAGGAAGGAAGGAAGGAAGGAAGGAAGGAAGGAAGGAGAGACAGAAGGAGATGTGGATAGTGGAATGGAAAGGAAGGAAGGAGGGAAAGAAGAGGGAAAGGTGGACAGTGGGGTGGAATGGAAGGAAGGAGGGAAAGAGAAAGAGGAGAGATGAAGGTAGAGATGGGCTGTGGGGTGAAGGAAGGAAGGAAGGAAAAAAGGAAGGAAGGAAGGAAGGAAGGAAGAAGGAAGGAAGGAAGGAAGGAGAGAGAGAGGGGGGGGGAAACAAGGAGGAAAGGAAGGAAGGAAAGAGAAAGAAGAGAGAGAAGGTAGAGATGGACTGAGGGGAAAAGGAAGGAAGGAGAGGAAGGAAGGAAAGAAAGAAAGAAGAAAGAAGAAGGAAGGAAGGAAGGAAGGAAGGAAGGAAGGAGAGATGGAGTAGTGGTGGATGGTGGGGTGGAAAGGAAGGAAGGAAGGAAAGAGAAAGAAGAGAGATGAACGTAGAAGTGGACTGTGGGGTGAAAAGGAAGGAAGGCTAGATGTAGGAGATGTGGATAGTGAGATGGAAAAGAAGGAAGGAAAGAGAAGGAAGAGAGATGAAGGTGGAGATGGGCTGTAGGGTGAGAAGGAAAGAAGAAGGAAGGAAGGAAGGAAGGAAGGAAGGAGGAAGGAAGGAGAGATGTAGGAGATGTGGATAGTGAGTTTGAAAAGAAGGAAGGAAAGAGAAAGAAGAGAGATGAAGGTGGAGATGGACTGTGAGATGAAAAGGAAGGAAGGAAGGAAGGAAGGAAGGAAGGAAGGAAGGAAGGAAGGAAGGAGAGATGTAGGAGGAGTGGAAAGTGGGATGGAAAGTAAGGAAGGAGGGAAAGAAGAGGGAGAGGTGAACAGTGGGGTGGAAAGGAAGGAAGGAAGGACAGAAGGAGATGTGGATAGTGGGATGGAAGGAAAGAGAAAGGAGAGAGATGAAAGAGTAAAAAGGAGGGAAGGAAGGAAGGAAGGAAGGAAGGAAGGAAGGAGAGAAGGAGAGGGGAGGAGAAGGAAAAGAGAGGGAGGAAAGAGAAAGAAGAGAGGAAGGTGGAGATGGACTGTGAGGGGGAAAAGGAAGGAAGGAGGGAAGGAAGGAGAAAGAAGAGAGATCATAGAGTTGGACTGTGAGTGAAAAGGAAGGAAGGGAGGGAGGGAGGGAGGGAGGGAGGGAGGGAGGAAGGAAGGAAAAAGAAAGAAGAGGGAGGGAATGAAGGAAGGAAGAAAGGAAGGAAGGGGAAAGAAAGAAGGAAGGAAGTAGGAAGGAAAGAAGATCAGGACATGAATAAAAGAAGGAAGGAAGGAAGGAAGGAAGGAAGGAAGGAAGGAAGGAAGGAAGGAAGGAAGGAAGGAAGGAAGGAGAAAAAAAACTTGGGTCCATGATTTATGAAACACCATGCAGAAGAAAAGGAAAAGGAAGAGAAGAGAAAAGAAGGAAGGAAGGAAGGAAGGAAGGAAGGAAGGAGATAAAAGGGAAGGGAAGGTGACCAGGTCAAAGGGCAGAAAGAAGGATGGAAGAAGAGACAGAAAGAGATGTGGATAGTGGAATGGAATGGAAGGAAGGAACGAGAAAGAAGAAAAGAACGAGAGAGACAGATGGAGGGAGAGGTGGACAGTGGGCTGGAATGGAAGGAAGGAAAAAGAGGGAGAGATAGAAGGAGACAATGGGATGGAATAGAAGGAAAGAAAAAGAGAAAAAGAGGGAGAGTGAGAGGTGGAAAGAGGGATGGAATGGAAGAAAGGAAATAAAGAAGGAAGGAAGGAAAGAGGGGGAGACAGAAGAAGAGGAGAGATGGACAGTGGGATGGAACTGAAGGCATGAAAGAGAAAGAAGGAAGTAAGGAAAGAGGGAGAGATGGAGGGATGGTGAAGGACATAGAAGGATGGACAGACTGGAACAGGACTAAGGAGAAACAAATCTACTAAAGTAAAGGAAGGAGGAAAACAAGGAGACAGGTAGACACAAAAGTGTGTTTTGGAATAGAGAGAGAAGGGATGGATGAATACAATGGTGGCAAGGTTTGGAAGAGGAACGAAGAAGGGAGGAAAGGAAGACAAGAGAAAGGGGACAATTGCTTATTTGGAAAGACATACCAAACATTAGGAGTGTTGGATGAAGAACACGAGGGCTTGGTTTGGAACAGGAAAGAAGGAAGGAAGGAAGGAAGGAAGGAAGGAAGGAAGGAAGGAAGGAAGGAAGGAAGGAAGGAAGGAAGGAAGGAAGAAGATATAAATGCATATCATTATCATCATCTCCTCTGAGCGCACGGAGGCTTGTGCCACACAACTTTGGTGTCACCAATTGGCCATAAACCAGTTGCATTGTCCTTCTGTTTTGGCTTGTTTTGCACAACCTTTGAACCCAACACCGACCAACGCATTCCTGTTTAATGTCCAACTGGATTTCCATACACAATACACATCTAAAAATGGATTATTATTCTATGTTTATTGTGTTTTAATTTGTCTCTGATGCATTTTAAGATAGGCATGTTTTGAGATATCTATCAATCAATCAATCTATCTATCTATATGTATATATGGATTGCGTTTCTGCTCTGTTTTAATATGTGTTTTTATACAGATGCATTGGACGATGTTGTGCCCCGCCTCGAGCCAAAAGGAGACATGGGTAAGGTATAAACATTTCTTCTTCTTATGATTATTAATATTTGCAATCCACATCTATGTAGCAATGGCACCACAATATGATTATTAATACTCCTATTATTATTATTATTATTATTATTACAATTTACAATTCACATCCATGCACTAGTATTATTATCTGCAATCCACATCTATCCACCAACACAACATCATCATCATCATCATCATCATCATCATCATCATCTGCAAACCACATCCATGCCCCAATGCACCACAACTCTATTATTATTTGCAATCCGCATCTATTCACCAACACATCATCATCGTCATCATCATCATCATCATCATCATCATCATCATCATCATCATTTGCAAACCACATCCATGCACCAATGGCACCACAGCTTTATTATTATTATTATTGTTATTATTATTATTATTATTATTATTATTATTATTATTAGCAATTAATATCTATTCATCAACAGCAACACACCATCATCATCATCTGCAATCCACATGCATGCAACAATGGCACCACAACTCTATTATTATTGTTGTTGTTGTTGTTGTTGTTATTATTATTATTATTATTATTTGCAATTGACATTTATTCACCAACAGCAACACACCACCACCATCATCATTTGCAATCTGCATCAATGCACCAATGGCAACACATAACTTCTTGTTGTTGTTGTTGTTGTTGTTGTTGTTGTTGTTATTATTATTATTATTATTATTATTATTATTATTATTTGTGGTCTGCATCCTTGTACCAATGGCACCAGAAGTCTGCTTTTGCAAACTTGATCTGAATGCAGCTAATTCCCCATCAGGCCCCAAATGCCCAATTTTGGCCTTGCTTCTGCATTGAGTGTATATGCAGAGCCTGGTCAATTTGCCAGTGTTGGTGTGGGAATGGCTCAGGACCTGATCTGGAGGGCCTTTGCACCGGAATGTTAACTCTGCCTTCCTCCAAGAGTAAATATTCTGGTGCAAATACTGGGCTGCCAGTTGTAAAGGCGCCCAGTAAACAGCATTTATCATGATGCGCTTCTGTCTGTTAAAGCAGTCTGTGCACTGAGTAAGACAGATAGGCACCAACGGCAGGCATAAAAGCACTAAGTGCATGCATAATGGTACATTTTTGCAGGACCCGGGCCTATGTGCGCACTACTGAAGGTAGAATATGCTTAACTATGTGGAAGTGTGGAGATGAATGCATTGCATGAAAATAAATCTGCATGGATAAATGTAAGACAAGGGGAGGCAAGCATGCCTTGCACAACAATGCCTGTGGTGCCCTTCTCTATTGCCTTGAGTTGCATGCAAAATGAAATGCAAGCTCAGGCAAGTATGTCCTTGGCATGTGCAACTCCATGCAAGGCCTTGTGGGGTGTATGCAGAAGTTCAGAGAAGAGGTAAAAATGCAGGGAAATAAATCTGCATGGGTAAATACAAGAAAGTGGGAGCATTCATGCCTTGATGCACTTCTCTATCATTTGGGCTGCAAAGAGGTGTGCAAAAGGAAATGCGGGTTTGGAAAAGTGTGTCTTTAGCATATACACTTCCTTGGAAGGCCATATGAGATGTATGCAGAAGTGTATACATGAATACATACAAGAAAGAGGAGCAAACATGCCTTGCACAACAACACATTTGGTGCCCTTCTCTATCAGTTGATTTGTGTGCAAAAAGGAAATGCAAGTTTGGACAAGTGTGTCTTTGGCATGTGCAGGGCCATGCAGAAGTGGGGAGACAAGGAACAAATGCACCACAACATATCCAGGGAAATAAATCTGAATGGATAAATGCAAGAAATTGGTGAGCAAGCATGTTTAATGCACTTCTCTATTAGAAGAGCTGCAAAGAGGTGCGAAAAAGTGTGTGTCTTTGGTGTGTGCAGCTCCATGCAGGGCCATATGGGATGTGTGCAGAGACAAGGCAGAAATGCACTGGAATAATTGCAGGGAAATAAATCTTCAAGGAAAGAGGGACAAGCGTGCCTTGCACAACAATGCCCTTGGTGCCCTTCTGTATTGGTTGAGTTGTGTGCAAAAAAGAAATGTAGAAGAGGCAGAAACGCACCACACTATTTGCAGGGAAATAAATCTGCATGCACTTATCTATTCACTGGGCTGCAAAGAGGTGTGCAAAAGGAAATGCAAGTTTGAGACAAGTGTGTTTCTTTGGCGTACGCAGCTCCATGCAAGGCCATATGGGATGTGTGCAGAAGTGCGGAGACAAAGCAGAAACACACCAAAATATTGACAGGGAAATAAATTGACAAAATAGAGGGGCAAGCATGCCTTGCACAACAACACCTTTGGTGCCTTTCTCTACCATTGAGACATGTGCAAAAAGAAATGCAAGTTTGGGCAAGTGTGTGCACAGCTCCACGCAAGGCCATGCAGAAGTGCACAGACAGAGCACAGACACACCACAATATCTGCAGAAAATTAAATCTGCATGGATAAAATGCAAGAAATTGGGAGCAAGCACATTTAATGCACTTCTCTATTCACTGGGCTGCAAAGAGGTGTGTAAAAGGAAATGCAGGTTTGGAAAAGTGTGTCTTTGACATATGCACCTCCATGCAAGGCCATATGGGATGTGTGCAAAAGTTCAGATATGAGGCAGAAATGCACCAGAATATTTGCAGGGAAAAATATTCCCTATCATTGAGTTGTGTGCAAAAAGTGAGGGTGAGTTTGGGGCAAGTGTGTGTCTTTGGCACATGCACCTTAAACAAGGCCATATGGGATGTGTGCAAAAGTGCGGAGATGAGGCAGAAATGCACATATGCAGGGGAACAAATCTGCAAGAGAAAAGTGGCAAGTGCGCCTTGCACAACCATGCCTTTGATGCTCTTCTCTACCACTGAGTTGTGTGCAAAAGGAAATGCAAGTTTGAACAAGTGTGTCTTTGGAGCATGCACCTCCATGCAAGGCCATATGGGATGTGTGCAGAAGTGTGGAGACGAGGCAGAAATGCACCAAAACATTTGCAGAGAAATAAATTTGCAAGAGGAGAGGGGCAAGCGTGCCTTGCACAACCATGTCTTTGGTGCCCTTCCTCACCATTGAGTCGTGTGCAAAAGGAAATGCAAGTTAGGGGCAAGTGTGTGCCTTTGGAGCATGCACCTCCATGCAAAGCCATATGGGATGTGTGCAGAAGTGCAGAGACGAGGCAGAAATGCATGGGAACATTTGCAGGGAAATAAATCTTCCAGGAAAGAGGTGCAAGTGTGCCTTGCACAACAATGGCTTTAGTGCCCTTCTCTACCATTGAGTTGTATGCAAAAGGAAATGCAAGTTAGGGGCAAGTATGTGCCTTTGGAGCATGCACTTCCATGCAAGGCCATATAAGATGTGTGCAGAAGTGCAAGACGATGCACCGGAACATTTGCAGGGAAATAAATCCTCCAGGAAAGAGGGGAAAGTGTGCCTTGCACAACAATGGCTATGGTGCCCTTCTCTACCATTGAGTTGTGTGCAAAGGTAATGCAAGTTTGGGCAAGTGTGCATTTGGAGCATGGACCTCCATGCAAGACCATATGCGATGTGTGCAAATGTGC
>NW_026845366.1:14844-34844 GCF_025583915.1 Anolis sagrei ordinatus | reverse complement strand
CTCATGCACACACACGCACCCATACACAGTAGATATAGAATCATAGAGTTGGAAGACACCCCCAAAGGCCATTGAGTCCAACCCCCTTTTTCCAGGAAGGGAAGCACTATCTGATCCCTCCCGAAAGATGGCCAGCCAAGCATAGATACCACACACACACACACACACACACACACAGTAGTTATAGAATCATAGAGATGGAAGAGACTCCCAAAAGCCATGAAGTCCAACCCCTTTTTGCCAGGAAGGAAAGTACCATCTGATCCCTCCTGGCAGATGGCCAGCCAAGCATAGATACAAGACACACACACACACACAGTAGATACAGAATCATAGAGATGGAAGACACCCCCAAAAGCCATTGAGTGCAAACCCTTTTTGTCAGGAAGGGAAGCACTATCTGATCCCTCCCAACAGATGGCCAGCCAACCATAGATACGATACACACACACAGTAGATATAGAATCATGGAGATGGAAGACACCCCCAAAAGCCATCGAGTCCAACCCCTTTTTTGCCTGGAAAGAAAGCACCATCTGATCCCTCCCAACAGATGGCCAGCCAACCATAGATACTTTAGTGTGTGTGTGTGTGTATCCATAGCGGATATAGAATCATAGAGCTGAAAGGGACCCCTAAAGGCCATCCAATCCAACTGCCTCTTGTCAGGAAGGAAAGCACCATCTGATCCCTCCCAAGAGGTGGCCATCCAGTCTCTGATTAAGGACTTCGATAGAATCCTAAGGTTGGAAAGGAACCCAAAGGCCATCCAGTCCAACCCCCTTTTGCCCAGAAGGAAAGCACCCTCTGATCCCTCCTGACAGATGGCCAGCCAACCATAGATGAGATAGATATGACAAATATCATATGTCTCTCTCCACAGTGGATACAAAATCATAGAATTGGAAGGGACCCCTAAAGGCCATCCAGTCCAACCACCTCTTGCCAGGAAGGAAAGCACCCTCTGATCCCTCCCGACAGATGGCTAGCCAACCATAGATGAGATAGATATGACAAATATCATATGTCTCTCTCCACAGTGGATACAAAGTCATAGAGTTGGAAGGGACCCCTAAAGGCCATCCAGTCCAACCGCCTCTTGCCAGGAAGGAAAGCACCTCTGATCCCTCCCGACAGATGGCCAGCCAACCATAGATGAGATAGATATGACAAATATCAAATTCTCTCTCCACAGTGGATACAAAGTCATAGAGTTGGAAGGGACCCCTGAAGGCCATTCAGTCCAATCCCCTTTTGCCTGGAAGGAAAGCACCCTCTGATCTCTCCTGACAGATGGCCAGCCAACCATAGATGATATAGATATGACAAATATCATATCTCTCTCTCCACAATGGATACAAAATCATAAGTTGGAAGGGACTTCTAAAGGCCATTCAGTCCAACCGCCTCTTGCCAGGAAGGAAAGCACCATCTGATCACTCCCGACAAATGGCCAGCCAACCATAGATATGTTAGATATGATAAACATCATATATATATATATATATTTATATATATATATATATATATATTCCATAGTGGATATAGAATCATAGAGTTGAAAGGAACCCCTAAAAGCCATCCAGTCCAGCCACCTCTTGCTAGGAAGGAAAGCACCATCTGATCACTCCCAATAGATGGCCACCTGGGACTTCCATAGAATCCTATAGTTGGAAGGGACCCCCAAAGACCATCCAATCCAACCCCTTTCGGCCAGGCAGGAAAAGCAAAATCAAAACATCCCTGAGAGATGGCCATCAAGCCTATGCTTAAAAGCTTCTGAAGAAGGAGCCTCCTCCTTCTTCTTCCTGTCTGGGGATTCTGATTTCCAGGGGCCAACTGTGGATGATAGAATCATAGAATCCTAGAATCCTAGAGTTGGAAGAGACCTCCTGGGCCATCTCAGTCCAACCCCATTCTGCCAAGAAGCAGGAATATTGCATTCAAATCACCCCTGACAGATGGCCATCCAGCCCCTGTTTAAAAGCTTCCAAAGAAGGAGCCTCCACCACACTCCGGGGCAGAGAGTTCCACTGCTGAACGGCTCTCACAGTCAGGAAGTTCTTCCTCATGTTCAGAAGGAATCTCCTCTCTTGTAGTTTGAAGCCATTGTTCCGCGTCCTAGTCTCCAGGGAAGCAGAAAACAAGCTTGCTCCCTCCTCCCTGTGGCTTCCTCTCACATATTTATACATGGCTATCATATCTCCTCTCAGCCTTCTCTTCTTCAGGCTAAACATGCCCAGATCCTTAAGCCGCTCCTCATAGGGCTTGTTCTCCAGACCCTTGATCATTTTAGTCGCCCTCCTCTGGACACATTCCAGCTTGTCAATATCTCTCTTGAATTGTGGTGCCCAGAATTGGACACAATAATCCAGGTGTGGTCTAACCAAAGCAGAATAGAGCATGAGGAGCATGACTTCCCTAGATCTAGACACTAGACTCCTATTGATGCAGGCCAAAATCCCATTGGCTTTTTTTGCCGCCACATCACATTGTTGGCTCATGTTTAACTTGTTGTCCACGAGGACTCCAAGATCTTTTTCACACGTACTGCTCTCGAGCCAGGCATCCCCCATTCTATATCTTTGCATTTCGTTTTTCCTGCCAAAGTGGAGTATCTTGCATTTGTCACTGTTGAACTTCATTTTGTTAGTTTTGATGGGCAATGCTAGGGCCTCTTCCTATATTCCTTCCTTCCTTCACCTTTGAATCCGATTTGGGCCAAACCTTTCCCTCAAAAGGCAAAGAATCCTTGTTCCAATGGTGCTCTATGGCCTCGTTTTGGGGAGAATAGGAATGAATTGGTTCCTGGTTCAGCACCATGGACAGCTCTAGGATAAAAAGCAACGGTGCCAAAATTGGTGCATCTAAATGGTATGGCAATGCTTTGAATTTGCGTCTAGTGGTGTAAATAAACAACAACAACAACACAATCCAGGGAACATGGCTGTAGACCCGAGCATGGATGCACTGCCCCTTGGCAACAACATCGCCCCTTCTATTTTTGCCTACTTTTCTCAACGGAAACCCCATTGCTTCCCAGGAAAGGCCTGCAAAGGTACCACGAGAAGGAGGGATGATGCCTCTCAGGTGAAGGAAAAGGGCCAAAGGATGGATGGCTTTGGGAAAAAGGGAAGGAAGGAAGGCAGGGAAGGAAGGAGGAGGGCGAAGGGAGCTTTCTCCATCACGAAGCGCCAGGCTTTGGGGTCACTCCAGGGGTGAAAGGGGGGCTGGAAGGAAGGCCCCCCCCTGCGGCCCCTTTTGCCGCCTGCGCCGAAGGGTCAGGGGACTTTGCAATATCTCAGGCTGCAATCACATCGCTATTTGCCTGTCAGCGCGGCAGCGGCCATCAAGCGCGGCTATCAAGGCGGCAATTGCCTCTCGCCACCGCCGCCGCTCTCTTTCCATATTGCTCCAGTCCTCCCCCTCCCCAATATACGCATCACCTTTGCTTTCAGAAACAACCCCCCCCCAATAAACCCCTTCTTTTCTCTATCTTCCGTCTCCGGGGTGCCATAATTCCCGCCGTTGCCTTGCTATCTATCTATCTATCTATCTATCTATCTATCTATCTATCTATCTATCTATCTATCTATCCCTTTTGCAAATATGTGCAGTGCACCCGAGATTCCAAATGTGGGCAAATAACATTGGTCCATGGGATCAGGAGGAAAGGCCATGTATGTGCAGAAATACACTACACACATATTCGCATGTAAGTCATGCAATGTGCAGAAATCCACCAGACACATATTCACATGTAAGTCGTGCAATGTGCAGAAATGCACCAGATGCATGTTCTCATGTGAGTCATGCAATGTGCAAAACTGCACAAGACACATACCCAGATAAGTCATGCAACATGTAGAAATGTACCAGACAAATATGCTCATGTGAGTCATGCAGCGTGCAGAAATGCATCAGACGCATATTCACATGTAAGTCATGCAATGTGCAGAAATCCATCAGGCACATACACACATGTAAGTCATGCAATGTGCAGAAATGCATCAGATGCATATCTGCATTTAAGTCGTGCAATGTGCACAAATGCATCAGATGCATATCTGCATGTAAATCATGCCATGTGCAGAAATTCATCGGATGCATAGTCACATGTAAGTCATGAAATGTACAGAAATCCATCAGGCACATACACACATGTAAGTCATGCAATGTGCAGAAATGCACCAGACGCATATCCATATGTAAGTGATGCAATGTGAAGAAATGTATCAGACGCATATTCACAAGTAAGTCATGCAATGTGCAGGAATGCATTAGACATACACACACATGTAAGTCATGCAATGTTCAGAAATACATCGGATGCATATCCACATGTAAGTCATGCAATGTGCAGGAATGCATCAGACATATACACACATGTAAGTCATGCAATGTTCAGAAATACATCGGATGCATATCCACATGTAAGTCATGCAATGTGCAAGAATGCATCAGACATATACATACATCTAAGTCATGCAATGTTCAGAAATACATCGGATGCATATCCACATGTAAGTCATGCAATGTGCAGAAATACATCGGATGCATATCCACATGTAAGTCATGCAATGTGCAGGAATGCATCAGATATATACACCCTTGAAAGTCATGCAATGTGCAGAAATACATCGGATGCATATCCACATGTAAGTCATGCAGTGTGCAGGAATGCATCAGACATATACACACATGTAAGTCATGCAATGTTCAGAAATACATCGGATGCATATCCATGTAAGTCATGCAATGTGCAGGAATGCATCAGACATATACACACATGTAAGTCATGCAATGTTCAGAAATACATCAGATGCATATCCACATGTAAGTCATGCAATGTGCAGGAATGAATCAGACATATACACACTTGAAAGTCATGCAATGTTCAGAAATACATCAGATGCATATCCACATGTAAGTCATGCAATGTGCAGGAATGCATCAGACATATACACACATGTAAGTCATGCAATGTTCAGAATTACATCGGATGCATATCCACATGTAAGTCATGCAATGTGCAGGAATGCATCAGACATATACACACATGTAAGTCATGCAATGTTCAGAAATACATCAGATGCATATCCACATGTAAGTCATGCAATGTGCAAAAATGCATTAGACATATATCCACATCTAAGTCATGCAATGATGAATTATTAGACACATATTCACATGTAAATCATGCCATGTTTCATACATCCATGTATAAGTCACACAATGCACACAGGGCCCCAAAAGTCTCCATTTTGTGCAAATAGCAGCAAAAGTACACACTGTCTCCTTTTATTTTGTGGCTGAGCATCCTATATCTATGATTCTATGAATTATCTTCTGTGGTTAAATCCCTGCAGTTATTTTGCAATGACACATTGCAAGTGCGCATCCTGTAATTTCCATTGTAACTCTGCATCCTACACTTTGCATTGTGGCTTCCCCATTGTGCGATGGCACCCATTGTGTTGTGCCATGTTGCTATGCTACGCTCATGGGGTGTCTGCAGAGTCCATCCACATCTATCTGGGTTTCCATTAGCAGGGCGCTGGGTCGAGGGCCTTGTGCGGCACAAGTCTCAGCGTCAGGGCTGAGCATGAAAGGCTGTGACTCTGTGTGGGGTGGCATTGGGCCCAAGGCCATGGCAAGCAGAATGGGGAAACAACAGAAGCAGATAGGCAACTAAGTGAGTGCGCAAGAAAAAGAGAAGGTGGAAGAAGAGGAGGAGGAGAGAGGAAGAACGGAAAGAGGAGGAAGGACAGGAAGAGGATGAAAAGGAAGGAGGAAGGAAGAAGAGGAAGAATAGAAAGAAGAAGAAGAGGAGGAGGAAAGGACGAAGGACAAAAAGTGAAGGAGGAGAGAGGAAGGAAGAAGAGGAAGAACAGAAAGAGGAAGAAGAGGAAAAGGAAGGACAGAAAGTGGAGGAGGAAGAACAGAAAGAGAAAGAAGAAGAAAAGGAGAAGGACAAACAGAGGAAGAAGGGAATGAGGAGGGAGGGAGGATAGGAAGGGGAAGAGCATGAAGAGGAAAAAAGGAGGAGGGGAAGGAAGGAAGGAAAAAGAGGTACAAGAGAATGAGGAGGAGGAGGAGGAGGAGGAAGAAGAAGAAAAGAGAGGAAGAAGGAAAAGAGGAAAAAGAAGAAGGAGGAGGGAAGAAGGACAGAAAGGGGAAGAAAAGCAAAAGAGAAAAAAGGAGGAGGAGGGAGGAACAGAAAGAGAAAGAACAGGGAGGAAGAAAGACAGAAAGAGGAGGAGGGGGAAAAGATGGAGGAAATAAGAAAAGAAGAAAAGGAGGAGGGAAGAAGGATAGGAAGAAGATGAAGAGCAGGAAGAGGAAGAAGAGGGAGAAGTAAGGTTAGAGAGCAGAGGACAAGAGGGGAAGATCAGAAAGGAAAAGAGGAAGGAAGAGGGACAGAAAGAGAAAGAGGAGGAAGAAAAAGGAAGAAAAAGGAGGAGGGGAAGAACAGAAAGAGGAAGAGAAGGAAGCAGAAGAAGTGGGAGGAGGAGAGGAAGAAGAGGAAAAAGAAGATGGAGATGAAGAAGGTAAAGATGGTGAAGAAGAAGAAGAGGAGGAGGGAGAAGTGTGCCTGAGCAAATATGTTTGGGGAATCTCTTCTTGCAGCAGAGCCAGCCCTCTCTGATCACCTTCCATGCACTGACTGCGCAATGTCCAGGCCTTTATGGGGAAAACTTTGTAGAGAGGGAGTGGAGAGCAACTCTCAGCAGTTGCATGGGAAGCCCTTCCTCAGCCTTGACTCCTTTCGACATGTTTGGCTCCCAGCAAAACAACAAGAGAAGAGTTGGATAAAAAGGGGTGAAAGTTCAAAGGAGAGGGCTGGGTGACCTGCAAGGAATAAAGAGGGAGGGCTGAAGAGAGCAAGAGAGGAAGAATGCCAGCTATGGAGCAGGAATGCAAGCTGCTGAGGAAGCATGCACAGGAGGACACAGAGAAGAGAGAACAAAGGAAGGAAAAAAGTTCACTGAACTTTGTGCATGCTCCCAAGTCCTGACTAGATAAGCGAGCTGTACCTCTCAATGTGGCACTTTCCTTCCTTGCGCACCCAGCAGGGTGACATGTTCAATTAAACATGTTGAACGATCTGTCTCTTTGGCTTGCAGAATGTGATTGGAGATATATTTATATAAACTGTGAAGGTTTTTGGGGGGATTAATAGAGGGGTGCAGGCGCAGTGAGGCCCAGCCATGGCAAAGGGCCGGTTGCCGCCCACCTGCGTCCTCTTCTTCCCTGCAAAAGCCAGGCCCAGGAGCCAGGCCGCCCGCCTTCCCTCCAAACGGCCACCCGCCCGCCCCCCCACCGGCAGTGCCTGCAAGCAGATGAGCCTGATCAAGGCGGGCCCTTGTCCTTGACCCCGGTCCCTGCGGGCCCCTCTGTGATGCTGCCCAGCGACACACGCCTGTTACCCTCTGGCCTTTGGAAGAGGGAGGGAGGGGCTCCTGGGGAGGGACCCCATTCACCTCCAATGCATCTCTCCTTGCCTTACCTTACCAATCCTTTCCTTCCCTTTCTCTTCCCTTTCTTACTTCCGTTACTTTCCTTTCCCTTTCATTCCCTTTCTCTTCCCTTTCTCTCCCTTTCTCTTTTCTTTCTTCCCCCTTCTTTTTCTTCTCTTTCATTTCCTTCCTTCTTCCCTCCCTCCCTTTTCCCTTTCTTTCCTTCTTTTCTTTCTTCCTTCCTTCTTTTCCTCTTCTTCTTTCCTTCTCCTTCTTTTCTATTCCTTCCTTCCTTCCTTCCTTCTTCCTTCCATCTTTTCTATTCTTCCATCCTTCTTTCTTTCCTTCCTTTTTCCTTTCTCTTTCCTTTTTTTTTTTTTTTTCTTTTTTTCCTTCTTTCCTCCTTCCTTCCTTTTTTCTTTTGCTTCCTTTTCTTTCCTTTCCCTTTCTTTTCTCTTCTTTCTTTCCTTTCTCCCTTCTCTTCCTCTTTCTTTCTTTCTTTCTTTTTTCTTCTTCCTCCTTCCTTCCTTCTTTCTTTCTTCTTCCTTCCTTCTTTTATTTTCCTTCTGCCTTTCTTTTTCTTTTATTCTTTCTTACTTTTTCCTTTTCCTTCCTTCCTTCCCTTCCTTCCCTTCCCTTCCTTCCCTTCCCTTCCTTCCTTCTTTTTCCTTCCTTCCTTCCCTTCTTCCTTTCTCTTTCCTTTTGTTCTTTCTTTTTTTCTTTCTTTCCTTCTTTCTTTCTCATTCCTTTCTTTTCTTCTTTCTTTCTTTCCTTTCCTTTCCTCCTCCTCCTCCTCCATCCTCTTCCTCCTCTTCTACCCTTTTTGCTCAACTGAGTAATACAGTGGACCTATTTACTATATTGCAGACATGACTGTCTTCTTTATCTCTCTCTAACCTTTCTTCCCAAACAAGGACCCCTCCCCTTGCCTCCCATTCATCTTCCTCTTCCCCTTTCTTCTTCCCTCCATCTTCCTCCTCCTTTTCCTTCTCCTCAACTTCCTTTTCCTTTCCTAAATAATACAGGTGGAAATATGTGTCATTCTCTCAAAAGGCTTCCTTCCTCCCTTTTGCCTCCCATTCTTCCTCCCTCCTTTTCTTCCTCCCTCGGTCTTCCTCCTCTTTCCTTTTTTGCTTAACAGCGCAATACATTTGGACACATTTACCATTAAATACATTATTGCATTGGCCTTTCTCCCCAAACTGGGACTCAATGCAGCTCACATTCAACAATAATTTGAAAAACAGCACAGCTAAAACACATTCAGATGGGATTCAACTCTGAAAGAAAGAAACAAAGCTCTTCCCTTTAAAACTATGCAGCGCCCTGGTGCCCATTCCACGGAAACTTGCATTTCAAAAGGATGCTTCATTATTAATATTTAAATGAGGGATTTGCATGCCAACGAAAGGACAGCAAGAAGGGTGCTTCCATCCCACAACTTTGGGGTTTGGTTCAACTCCATGATACTATAAGGATATCTCCAAGAACTTTGAGATTGGATGCAATCCTTAGAGCAGTGGTTCTCAACCTGAGGTCCCCAGATGTTTTTGGCCTACAACTCCCAGAAATCCCAGCCAGTTTACCAGCTGTTAGGATTTCTGGGAGTTGTAGGCCAAAAACATCTGGGGACCCCAGGTTGAGAACCACTGCCTTAGAGGTTTAGGCAATGGTGGCATTCACCAAAGGTCTCCAAGGTGCCAAAAGGTGCATCTGGATGGGTCAACGTTGTCATTGCAAGAGGATAATAGAAGATCTGTTTGGAGAAGAGCCATGACATAGTTCTGTCCGTGGCAGATCAATGCTACATCTCCTTGACTCACTGCTTTGCTATTATATATCTTCTGGGGGTTGATTTGAACCTGAACCTGAAGTCCAAAATGGAAAGGTGCTCCTCATAACGTTGGGGTTTGCTGGATGTCATCCTTAGAGTTGAGGAAATGACAACTGCTGGCAACTATTGTTAGATAAGGTCTTCTCCAAAGGTCTCCAACTCTTGCTGGAAAAAGTCTTCCCCAAAGGTCTCCAAGGTGCCCAAAAGTGCATCTGGATGGGTCAACGTGGTCATTGCAAGAGGATAATGGAAGATCTGTTGGGAAAGGAGCCAAGGCATACTTCTATCCATTGCAGCTTGACCCACTGCTTTGCTATTATATATCTTCTGGGGTTGTTTTGCATCTGAAATTGAAGTCCAAAATGGAAAGGTGCTCCTCATAACGTTGGGGTTGACTTCAAGTCCACAATACAAGGGTGTATCTGAAAACTACAGGGTTGGATGCCATCCTTAGAGGTGAGGAAATGGCAACTGCAGCCAACTCTTGCTGGACAAGGTCTTCTCCAAAGGTCTCCAAAGTGCCCAAAGGTGCATCTGGATGGGTCAACGTGGTCATTGCAAGAGGATAATGGAAGATCTGTTGGGAAAGGAGCCAAGGCATACTTCTATCCATTGCAGCTTGCTACGTCTCCTTGACCCACTGCTTTGCTATTATATATCTTCTGGGGCTTGATTTGAACCTGAAAATGAAGTCCAAAATGGAAAGGTGCTCCTCATAACGTTGGAGTTTGCTGGATGCCATCCTTAGAGTTGAGGAAATGGCAACTGCAACCAACACTTGCTGGACAAGGTCTCCAAAGGTCTCCAAAGTGCCCAAAGGTTCATCTGGATGGGTCAACATGGTCATTGCAAGAGGATAATAGAAGATGGGTTGGGAGAAGAGCCATAACATAGTTCTGCCCATTGCAGCTCAATACTACATCTCCTTGACCCACTGCTCTGGGAGTTGTTTTGAACCTGAACCTGAAGTCCAAAATGGAAAGGTGCTCCTCATAACGTTGGGGTTGACTTCAAGTCCACAATACAAGGGTGTATCTGAAAACTACAGGGTTGGGTCACGGTGCCATCCTTAGAGGTGAGGAAATGGCAACTGCAGCCAACTCTTGCTGGACAAGATCTTCTCCAAAGGTCTCCAAAGTGCCCAAAGGTGCATCTGGATGGGTCAACGTGGTCATTGCAAGAGGATAATGGAAGATCTGTTGGGAAAAGAGCCAAGGCATAGTTCTACCCACTGCAGATCAATGTTATGTCTCCTTGACTCACTGATTTGCTATTATAACTTCCAAAACAGAAGGATGCTTCCAACAACTTTGGGATTTAGTGCAATCCTTAGAAGTAAAACAACGGCCTCTGCAGATATGGATATCAGCAAAGGTCTCCAAGGTGCAAAAAGGTGTGTTTGGATGGGTCAATGTGGTCACTGCAAGAAGATAGTAGAGAATTGCATGAAGATGATAGAAAATGAGGTGGGAGAGGAGCCAAGGTAATGCTTTGGAATTTGGTGAAGCGAGAGCCGGGGCATTGTTCTATCTATTGCAACTCAATGCTATGTCTCCTTGACCCAATGCTCTGCTATTATGTATTTGAGAAGAACCACCATGTAGTTCTTTCCATTGCAGCTCAGTGCTATGTCTCTCCTTTGCAATTATGTATCTGACAACTTTGGGGTTTGATCCCATCCTTAGAAGTAGCCTTTGCAGATATGGATTTCACCAAAAGTCTCCAATGTGACAAACAGTGTGTCTGCATGGGTCAATGTGGTCATTGCAAAAGGATAGTAGGGAATTGTAAGAAGATAGTAGAAAATGAGGTGAGAGAAGAGCCATTGCAAGGTGATGCTTTGGAATTTGGTGAAAGGAGAGCCGGGGCATCTTTCTATCCATTGCAATTCAGTGCTATGTCTCCTTGACCCACTGCTCTGCTATTACGTATATCTTCCAAAAGAACACCACGTAGTTCTTTCCATTGCAGCTCAATGCTATGTCTCCTTTGCTATTCTATTTTCCAAAACAGAAGGGTGCTTCTCACAACTTTGATATGGCTTCCACCAAAGGTCTCCAAAGGTGCATCTGGATAAGTCAATGTGGTCATTGCAAGGTGATGCTGAAGAATTGGGTGAAAGGCGAGCTGGGGCATTGTTCTATCCATTGCAACTCCACAATATGTCTCCTTGACCCACTGCTTTGCTATTATGTACTTGAGAAGAACTGCCACGTAGTTCTTTCCATTGCAGCTCAATGCTATGTCTCCTTTGCTATTTGTTCTTCCAAAACAGAAGGGTGCTTGACACCACTTTGAGGTAAGCCAAAGGCCACTGTAGAGATGGATTCCACCAAAGTTCTCCAAGATGCCCAAAGGTGCATCTGGATGGGTCAACGTGGTCATTGCAAGGTGATGCTAAAGAATTGGTGAAAGGTGAGTTGGGGCATCGTTCTATCCGTTGCAACTCAACACTATGTCTCCTTGACCCACTGCTATGCTATGATAGCTTCCAAAACACCACCACATAGTTCTTTCATCGAAGTTCAGTGCTATGTCTCCTTTGCTGTTATATCTTCCAAAACAGGAGGGTGCTTCCAACAGCTTTGGGGTTTGATTCAAGTTCACAATACAAGGATGTATCTGGCAACTTTGGGGTTTGATGCCATCCTTAGGAGTAAGACAATGGCCTCTGCAGATATGGATATCACCCAAGTTCTCCGAGGTGCCCAAAGGTGTGTCTGGATGGGTTAATATGGTCATTGCAAGAGGATGGTAGAGAATTAGAAGAGCTAAGACATAATTCTATCCATTGCAGTTCAATGCTATGTCTCCTTGACCCACTGCTCTTCTATGATATCTTCCAAAACACCACCACGTAGTTGTATCCATTGCAGCTGAGTGCTATGTCTCTATCTTCCAAAACAGGAGGGTGCTTCCAACAATTTTGGGGTTTGGTTCAAACCAGACATACAAGGGTGTCCTTGACAACTTTGGGGTTTGGTGCCATCCTTAGGAGTAAGACAATGGCCTCTGCAGATATGGATATCACCAAAGGTCTTCAAGGTGCCCAAAGGTGCATCTGGATGGGTCAATGTGGTCATTGCAAGAGGATGGTAGAGAATTAGAAGAGCTAAGGCATAATTCTATCCATTGCAGCTCAATGCTATGTCCCCTTGACCCACCGCTTTGATATTATGTATTTGAGAAGAACCACCACATAGTTGTATCCATTGCATCTCAGTGCTATGTCTCCTTGACCCACTGCTCTATGATATCTTCCAAAACACCACCACGTCGTTGTATCCATTGCAGCTGAGTGCGATGTCTCTATTTTCCAAAACAGGAGGGTGCTTCCAACAACTTTGGGGTTTGGTTCAAACCAGACATACAAGGATGTAGAGATGGCTTCCACCAAAGTTCTCCAAGATGCCCAAGTTCACAATACAAGGAAGTATCTGGCAACTTTGGGGTTTGATGCCATCCTTAGAAGTAAGACAATGGCCTCTGCAGGTATGGCTTTCTCCAAAGGTCTCCAAGGTGCCAAAAGGTGCATCTGGATGGGTAAAGGTGGTCATTGCAAGACGATGGTAGAGAATTAGAAGAGCTAAGGAATAATCCTATCCACTGCAGTTCAACGCCATGTCCCCTTGACCCACAGCTTTGGTATTATGTATTTGAGAAGAACCACCACGGAGTTGTATCATTGCAGCTGAGTGCTATGTCTCTATCTTCCAAAACAGGAGGGTGCTTCCAACAATTTTGGGGTTTGGTTCAAACCAGACATACAAGGGTGTCCTTGACAACTTTGGGGTTTGGTGCCATCCTTAGAAGTAAGACAGCGGCCTCTGCAGGTATGGATTTCACCCAAGGTCTTCAAGGTGCCAAAAGGTGCATCTGGATGGGTCAAGGTGGTCATTGTAAGAGGATGGTAGAGAATTAGAAGAACTAAGGTATAATCCTATCCATTGCAGTTCAACGCCATGTCCCCTTGACCCACAGCTTTGGTATTATGTATTTGAGAAGAACCATCACGGAGTTGTATCTATTGCAGCTGAGTGCTATATCTCCTTGACCCACTGCTCTATGATATCTTCCACCACCACGTAGTTGTATCCATTGCAGATGATCTTCCAAAACATCTGTCTTCCAAAACAGGAGGGTGCTTCCAGGAACTTTGGGTTTTGGTTCAAACCAGACATACAAGGGTGTCCCTGCCAACTTTGGGGTGTGATGCCACCCTGAGAGGGGAGACCCTAGCCTCCCCTCTCAGCACCCACTTCTCTTGCACAGCCTTGGATCGAGGGCATAGGCTCACCCGGAGACCCCAGGCCCCCCACCCTCCTCCTCCTCAATGGGGATGGAGGCCTGCGTGGGTTGGTTCTTGGCCGGGTCCCGCTCCGGTGTGGCGCTGCTGGGCCCTCCCTGCGGCAGACAGCTTGAGTGATGGTACGCATTAAACAGTTAATCCGCCTGATTGAATGTTTGCTTCCTCCAAATTGAAACATTAAACAACAACGGAGGGAGAAGAGGCGGCGACAAATCAGTCATGAAAGATTCATTTTCTCCCGAATAATGTATCTCATGAGCTCGGAATATACAAATAGGCTGGGAGCAAGCGGCGGAAACGCCGGCACACGCATGCACACACACGCACACACACACAAATGCCCCCCAAACACTCCAGGAATGCAGACTGGTGGGGACTGGCACTCTCAGCATCCCCAATTTGTATGACGATGGGAGTTGCTGTCCAAAAAGTCCAAAAAGGAACCCTTTCCTTATGCGCTGGAAGCCCCTAGTCTGCAGCATTTGGAGGAAAAAGGCACCAAGAATACATTGCATGCATTGGGGATGATGGGAGTTGCAGTCTGAAATGACATCCTTTCCCTATATGCTCTGCAAGTTCCTAACCTGCAGCATTTGGAGGAAAAAGGAACCAAGAATACATTGCATGCATTGGGAACAATGGGAGTTGCAGTCAAAAATGGCTTCCTTTCCCTACGCTCTGAAAGTCCTAATTTGCAGCATTTGGAAGAAAAAGGGAGCAAGGCCAGAATACATTGCATGCATTGGGGATGATGGGAGTTGCAGTCCAATATTGCCTCCTTTCTCTATGCTCTGCAAGCCCAAACTTGCAGTATTTGGAAGAAAAAGGGACCAAGGCCAGAATACATTGCATGCATAGGGGACGATGAGAGTTGTAGTCCAAAACAACCCCTTTCCTTATGCGCTGGAAACCACAACCAGAAGATAAAGAGAACCAAGGAAAGGATATATTGTATACATAGAAGATGATGGGAGTTGCAGTCCAAAAAGGGACCCTTTCCTTATGCTCCAGAAGCCCTCAGTTTGCAGCATTTGGAGGGGAAAGGAACCAAGAATACATTGCATGCATTGGGGACGATGGGAGTTGCAGTCCAAAATGTCTTCCTTTCCCTATGCTCTGCAAGTCCTAATTTGCAGTATTTGGAAGAAAAAGGGATCAAGGCCTGAATACACAGGGGACGATGGAAGTTGCAGTCCAATACATAGGGGGCGATGGGAGTATAGTCCAATACACAGGGGATGATGGGAGTTGCAGTCCAATACATGGGATGATGGGAGCTGCAGTGCAATACACAGGGGACGATGGAAGTTGCAGTCCAATACATAGGAGATGATGGGAGTTGCAGTCCAATACATAGGGGATGATGGGAGTGCAGTCCAATACACAGGGGATGATGGGAGTTGCAGTCCAATACACAGGGGATGATGGGAGCTGCAGTGCAATACACAGGGGACGATGGAAGTTGCAGTCCAATACATAGGAGATGATGGGAGTTGCAGTCCAATACATAGGGGATGATGGGAGTGCAGTCCAATACACAAGGGGATGATGGGAGTTGCAGTCCAATACACGGGATGATGGGAGTTGCAGTCCAATACACAGGGGACGATGGGAGTTGCAGTCCAATACAAAGGGGACGATGGGAGTTGCAGTCCAATACAAAGGGGACGATGGGAGTTGCAGTCCAATACACAGGGGATGATGGAAGTTGCAGTCCAATACATAGGGGATGATGGGAGTTGCAGTCCAATACATAGGGGACGATGGGAGTTGCAGTCCAATATTGCTTGCTGTCTCTATGCTTTGCAAGCCTCAACTTGCAGTGCGTAGAGAAAGAGACCAAGGAAGGAATACATAGAAGATGATGGGAGTTGGAGTCCAAAACAACCCCTTTCCTTATGCCCTGCAAGCCCCAATCTGCAGCATTAGGAGGGAAAGGGGGCCAAGGAAAGAATGCATTGCATACAAGGGAGATGATGGGAGTTGCATTCCTAAAAGGGACCCTCCCGAGGAAGAGGAAGGAGATGTTGGCCACACTCAAGTCACGCTGGAGGACGGAAGAGAGGATGCACCTGTGTATTGTCACATTCTGCAAAAGTGAAACTTGCAAAGTTTTGATGCTCTTTTATCGCCCAACGCCTCCTTCCCAGGGTGGGGTGTTTTGCAAAGCGAATGGCTCTTTGTTATGCGGGATAGGCCTGGACTTTGGCCGCTGACCGGTGACTGCCAAAGGTCTGGAATGGTGCAGTTTGAACGCTCCTTAAATGGTCCTGGTGTCATTTGCAATCCTTCATTCCATTCTTGAAGCCAGAATTACTTATCATCATTGGCTGGAAGCCTGGTGGGGGTCATCCATCTTCATCAGGAGGGACTTCTGGGCACTTCTGGCATAGGCTTCTGCCAAATGGGTACAGAACAACCTTTCTCAACATGGGGGTCGGGACCCCTGCATGGGGGGGGGGGCACGGGGGGGGGGTCAGAGGGGTCACCAAAGACCATCAGAAAACACGTATTTTCTGTTGGTCATGGAGTTCTGTGTGCCAAGTTTGGTTCAATTCCATCATTGGTGGAGTTCAGAATGCTCTTATTGTAGGTGAACTATAAATCCCAGCAACTACAACTCCCAAATGTCAAGGTCTATTTTCTCCAAACTCCACCAGTGTTCACATTTGGGCATATTGAGTATTCAGGCCAAGTTTGGTCCAGATCCATCATTGTTTGAGTCCACAGTGCTCTCTGGATGGGAGGTGAACTACAGCTCCGAAACTCAAGGTCAATGCCCACCAAACCCTTCCAGTATCTTCTGTTGGTAATGGGAGCTCTGTGTGCCAAGTTTGCCCCAATTCTGTCATTTGATTAAATTCCATCATTGGTAGAGTTTAGAATACTCCTTGATTGTAAGTGAACTATAAATCCCAGCAACTACAACTTCTCCAAACTCCACCAGTGTTCACATTTGGACGTATTGAGTATTTGTGCCAAGTTTGGTCCAGATCCATCATTGTTTGAGTCCACAGTGCTCTCTGGATGTAGGTGAACTACAACTCCCAAAACTCAAGGTCAATGCCCACCAAACCCTTCCAGTATTTTCTGTTGGTCATGGGAGTTCTGTGTGCCAAGTTTGATTCAATTCCATTGTTGGTGGAGTTCAGAATGCTCTTTGATTGTAGGTGAACTATAAATCCCAGCAACTACAACTCCCAAATGTCAAGGTCTATTTTCCCCAACTCCACCAGTGTTCACATTTGGGCATATTGAGTATTTGTGCCAAGTTTGGTCCAGATCCATTGTTTGAATCCACAGTGCTGTCTGGATGTAGGTGAACTACAACTCCAACTCAAGGTCAATGCCCACCAAACCCTTCCAGTATTTTCTGTTGGTCATGAGAGTTCTGTGTGCCAAGTTTGGTTCAATTCCATCTTTGGTGGAGTTGAGAAGGCTCCTTGATGGTAGGTGAACTATAAATCCCAGCAACTACAACTCCGAAGTGACAAAATCTTAAGCAACGTGAAATCATTGAATTCTTGACAGCAGAAGGTGTCACCTCAACATTTTTAAACTTACTTGCTCAATGATGCATAGTATTCACATCAACACAATCACTATAACCAGCTTGCATTCTCTGAGGAATCTCCTTTGGGGTGACACCTTCTGCTGTCAAGAATTCAATGACTTCACGTTTCTTAAGTCACATTGACTGACCGTCTGCGCAGGGTTCCATACTTTGCACTTTAACATCACAGCCGTCCAATGTGAAGGCTTCCCGCCAAAATGGAACTGTAGAGGAGAGTCTACTGAACAAGCCAGTACCTGCTGCATAAATTGCTTAAATTGCACTGACCAACCGTCTGCGCAGGGTTCCATACTTTGCACTTTAACATCACAACCGTCCAATGCAAAGGCTTCCCGCCAAAATGGAACTGTAGAGGAGAGACTACTGAACAAGCCAGTACCTGCCGCATACGTTGCTTAAGTTGCACTGACCGATTGTCTGCGCACGGTTCCATACTTCACACTTTAACAACACAACCGTGCAATGCTAAGGCTTCTTGCCAAAATGGAACTGTAGAGGAGAGTCTACTGAACAAGCCAGTACCTGCCGCATATGTTGCTTAAGTCGCATTGACCGATCGTCTGCACAGGGTTCCATACTTCGCACTTTAACAACACAACCGTGCAATGCTAAGGCTTCTTGCCAAAATGGAACTGTAGAGGAGAGTCTACTGAACAAGCCAGTGCCTGCCGCATACCAGTACTGCCATCTGTTGAGGAGTTACGAAGTTGAAGACATTACTTTTCACTTTAACAACACAACCGTTCAATGCTAAGGCTTCTTGCCAAAATGGAACTGTAGAGGAGAGTCTACTGAACAAGCCAGTACCTTCTGCATATTGATATTTTTTTCTTGTTCTTATCTTCATATCTCTCTTCAAATATATTCTTGTTTACCTTAGTCTTCTTGTCTACTGAACAAGCCAGTACCTGCCACATACGTTGCTTAAGTCGCATTGACCGATCGTCTGCGCAGGGTTCCATACTTGGCACTTAAACAACACAACTGTTCAATGCTAAGGCTTCCCACCAAAATGGAACTGTAGACGAGAGTCTACTGAACAAGCCAGTACTTGCCGCATACATTGCTTAAGTCGCATTGACCGACCATCTGCGCAGGGTTCCATACTTTGCACTTTAACAACACAACCATTCAATGCTAAGGCTTCCCACCAAAATGGAACTGTAGAGGAGAGTCTACTGAACAAGCCAGTACCTGCCGCATACCAGTACTGCCATCTGTTGAGGAGTTACGAAGGTGGAGGCATTACTTTTCATTCAACCCCCCGTATCCTGAAAAATCTAAAGAAGCCCTCCACCTATGCTTTGCCTATGCCTTGATAATACACATAACCCGAATCTCATTTGCATACACTTTATTTTTAAAATAATTTTGTGCATGAAATTAAATGTATGTGCCTTGACCCATCCGAGGTTCAATGGATGATTTCGGAGTATTGTGCATTTTGGGAAATCCCAGGTAAGGGATGCTCACCTTGTCAGGATGCTCACGGCCCTGTTTGGGTGCCGTTTGTTTGTTTGTTGTTGTCGTTGCCGCCAATCTCTCCCAGGAGCTGAGCGATGGTCCCCGGTGCCTTTATCCTGAGCATCCTCATTACGCTGAGCACGACAATTTGTGAAACAAGCCGATTTACATGGGGCTTAATGAGTAGGGAGAGGGATAATTGCACACAGGGAGGGGGTGTGTGTGTAAGGGAGAAAAAGAGGCAAAAAACGTTGGAAGTAATCCATGTCGTTTGCCTTCCACATTACATCCTGTTGCACTTTTGGGGAACACTTGTGCAACAAGCACACTCTGCTCACAATGGTCTAAGTTCCACCAGTGTCACCATTACACCATTGGCCACAGCCAGAAAACCAGTATGGCATCCCAGTTACAGAGGCCAGGGGTCAATGGCATCCCAGTTGAAGACACTAGAGTTCAATGGCAACCCAGTTAAAAAGTCCAGGGGCCAATGGCATCCTAGTTTGAGAGAGTTCAACGGCATTCCAGTTAGAGAGACAAGAGTTCAATGGCATCCCAGTTAAAGAGTTCAGGGGTCAATGGCATCCCAGTTTGAGAGAGTTCAATGGCACCCCAGTTAGAGAGAACAGGGTTTAATAGCATCCCAGTTGAAGAGGGTTCAGTGGCAACCCAGTTAAAGAGTCTGGGGGTCAATGGCATCCCAGTGAGAGAGGCCAGAGTCCAATGTAATCCCAGTTAGAGAGAACAGGGTTTAATGGTATCCCAGTTTGAGAGAGTTCAGTGGCATCCCAGTTAGAGAGAACAGGATTTAATGGCATCCCAGTTGCAGAGACAAGAGTTCAATGGCATCCTAGTTAAAGAGAGCAGGATTCAATGGTATCCCAGTTTGAGAGAGTTCAATGGCATCCCAGTTAGAGAGACAAGAGTTCAATGGCACCCCAGTTAAAGGGTTCAGGGGTGAATGGCATCCCAGTTTGAGAGAGTTCAATGGCATTCCAGTTAGCGAGAACAGGGTTTAATGGCATCCCAGTTGGAGAGGGTTCAGTGGCTACCCAGTTAAAGAATCTGGGGGTCAATGGTATCCCAGTTAGAGAAACTAAGGTTTCAATGACATCCCAGTTAGAGACCAAACTTCAATGACATCCCAGTGAGAGAGGCCAGAGTTCAATGCAATCCCAGTCAGAGAGAACAGGGTTTAATGGCATCTCAGTTTGAGAGAGTTCAGTGGCATCCCAGTTAGAGAGAACAGGGTTTAATGGCATCCCAGTTTGAGAGAGTTCAGTGGCATCCCAGTTAGAGAGAACAGGGTTTAATGGCATCCCAGTTTGAGAGAGTTCAGTGGCATCCCAGTTAGAGAGA
>NW_026845366.1:0-14579 GCF_025583915.1 Anolis sagrei ordinatus | reverse complement strand
GCCATCCAGTCCAACCCACTGCCAAGAAGCAGAGAGACTTTGCGGCAGAGAGTTCCACTGCGGAACGGCTCTCACAGTCAGGAAGTTCTTCCTCATGTTCAGATGGAATCTCTAGGGCTGGGCGGTTTCGTTCATTAATTTCGTAATTCGTTATTGATTCGTATTTAAATTAGCTTACGATCCGATATTGAGCCATGCAGGAGCAACTAAAAATCGAAACGAATTTTTCAATTTATTTCGTAATTGTTTCGTAATTGGTTCAAAATCGTTTCGAATTGTTTCGAAATTGTTTCGAAATTGTTTCGTTATTATTTCCGTATGTCTGGTGCAAGTTTTATAGTTGTTGTTTGTTTTATCAGTGATAAAAAATAAATTATCACACCAACAGTCAACAACAGAGGGAGAGGGAAGCTTCAGAAGTTCCCCCTGTCCCATTTGGAGGGTTTTTTTAGCGTATTGCGCAATCGCGTCCGCCATTAACGAATCAATTCGAAATTTACGAAATTTCGTAAATAACGAAAAAATTTTAAAGAAAAATTCGGAATTCTTTTAAAAAATGAAACGCAATGGACCCCCTAAAAACGAAACGAGTTTAGAAACAAATTTTTCCGTGTTCACATGGAATCTCCTCTCTTGTAGTTTGAAGCCATTGTTCCGCGTCCTAGTCTCCAGGGAAGCAGAAAACAAGCTTGCTCCCTCCTCCCTGTGGGTTCCTCTCACATATTTATACATGGCTATCATATCCTCCTCTCAGCCTTCTCTTCTTCAGGCTAAACATGCCCAGCTCCTTAAGCCGCTCCTCATAGGGCTTGTTCTCCAGACCCTGGATCATTTTAGTTGCCCTCCTCTGGACACATTCCAGCTTGTCAATATCTCTCTTCAATTGTGGTGCCCAGAATTGGACACAATATTCCAGGTGTGGTCTAACCAGAGCAGAATAGAGCATGGGGAGCATGACTTCCCTAGATCTAGACACTGCTCCTATTGATGAAGGCCAAAATCCCATGAGAAGAACTAGATTCTCTCACCCTCCCCCACACCCATCATTTGTCCCTTCAGTTCTGACATTACTCATAATACTTATTTATTTATTTATTTATTTAGTATTTGAACTTATATGCCGCCACTCCCCTGGGTCTCGGAGCGGCTTACAAGAACGGCTAAAATATAACACAATTTAAAAACAATTTAAAACAATTTAAAAACAACACTATCAAACATTAAAAGCCTGTCAAAACAGGTATGTCTTACAAGCCCTGCGGAAAGCTGATAAGTCCCGCAAGGCACGGACTTCAGGTGGCAGAGTATTCCAGAGTGATGGTGCCACTGCTGTGAAGGCTCTGCGTCTGGTTGCTGTTAGACGCAAGGTCTTGACACTGGGAATTTCCAATAGATCTTGGTCCTCAGAATGGAGGGATCTCTGGGGTTGGTAGGGGGTGAGGCGGTCCCTCAGGTACATCGGCCCCAGACCATGCAAGGCCTTAAAGGTGAGTACCATCACTTTGAAAGTGATCCGGTGCTCAATTGGTAACCAATGCAGCTGTAGTAAGATTGGTGTTATGTGGCATCTCATCGGAATTCCCGCAAGAAGCCGAGCAGCTGCATTTTGTACCAACTTGAGCTTCCGGATCACCGACAGAGGAAGGCCAATGTAGAGGGCGTTACAGTAGTCCAGTCTTGAGATGACCGTGGCCTGGATCACCGTAGCTAGGTCGTCCCTGGACAGGGAGGGGGCCAGCCGTCTAGCCTGCCGCAGATGAAAAAAAGCGGTTCTGCTAACGGTGGAGACCTGGGCCTCCATCGTCAGCAGAGGGTCCAAAAGGACTCCCAGACTCTTTACCAATGATGACGGGCATAGCGCCTCGCCATCCAGGGTAGGCAGCTGGATATCCCCACTGCCCGGTTGACCCAGCCATAGGATCTCCATCTTTGCTGGATTCACCCTCAACCTGCTGGCACGCAGCCATCCAGTCACGGCCTCGAGGCACTGATGGAAATAATCGGGTACAGAGTCCGGTCGGCCTTCCATCCTCAGCACCAGCTGAGTGTCATCAGCGTACTGGTAACACTCAAGCCCAAAACCTCGAACCAGCTGAGCAAGTGGTCGCATATAGATGTTAAACAACAGAGGGGAGAGAATGGCCCCCTGAGGAACCCCACAAGATAGAGGGGACCTCTCAGAGACCAGGCCTTCCCTCTCCACTCGCTGTCCACGGTTGTGAAGAAAGGAGGACAGCCAATTTAAAGCTGTCCCCCTGACTCCAACAGCAGCAAGGCGGTGGGTCAAAAGATTGTGGTCGACTGTGTCAAATGCTGCTGTGAGATCCAATAACACAAGCAGCGCTGACCCACCCTGGTCAAGCTGGCATCGAAGGTGATCCATGCTTGGGAATTATAATTTTACAAAATATTTATTGAGATAAAACAAATTGTAAATGTATCATCTATATAAATAAAAATGTAATGTTTGTTTGTGGGATTAACATAACTCAAAAACCACTGGACAAATTGACACCAAATTTGGGCATGATACACCTATCAGGCCAACAAGTGACCATCACTCATAAAATCATTAAAAACAAAACAAAGGGGACTTAAAAGGCCAAAAAAGCAAAAAAAGGTGGTACAGCACATGCACAAAAACTACTTCCCCTAGCAAACAAAGCACACAATAGCATATGCACACTTTCTTCTGGACTACATCTAGATCTAGGGAAGTAATGCTACCCCTCTATTCCGCTTTGGTTAAACCGCACCTGGAATATTGTGTCCAATTCTGGGCACCACAATTGAAGGGAGATATTGACAAGCTGGAATGTGTCCAGAGGAGGGCGACTAAAATGATCAAGGGTCTGGAGAACAAGCCCTATGAGGAGCGGCTTAAGAAGCTGGGCATGTTTAGCCTGAAGAGAAGGATGAGAGGAGATCATAGAATCATAGAATCAAAGAGTTGGAAGAGACCTCATGGGCCATCCAGTCTAACCCCCTGCCAAAAAGCAGGAATATTGCATTCAAATCACCCCTGACAGATGGCCATCCAGCCTCTGTTTAAAAGCTTCCAAAGAAGGAGCCTCCACCACACTCCAGGGCAGAGAGTTCCACTGCTGAACGGCTCTCACAGTCAGGAAGTTCTTCCTCATGTTCAGATGGCATCTCCTCTCTTGTAGTTTGAAGCCATTGTTCCGTGTCCTAGTCTCCAGGGCAGCAGAAAACAAGCTTGCTCCCTCCTCCCTGTGGCTTCCTCTCACATATTTATACATGGCTATCATGTCTCCTCTCAGCCTTCTCTTCTTCAGGCTAAACATGCCCAGCTCCTTAAGCCGCTCCTCATAGGGCTTGTTCTCCAGACCCTTGATCATTTGAGTCACCCTCCTCTGGACACATTCCAGCTTGTCAACATCTGTCTTGAATTGTGGTGCCCAGAATTGGACACAATATTCCAGGTGTGGTCTAATTAAGGCAGAATGTAATTATATTATATTATATTATATTATATTATATTATATTATATTATATTATATTATTAGCACAGTGCAGGAGACAAGATGGAACTGTCTTCTTTATTTTAAGGAAGACTCCTTTTTTTGTACAAACCTTTACATTTTATTTTCTAGAAGTATTGAGAGCTTTACAAACACCTTACAGTGGTTCATGAACAAATAGATCAATAAATCCATGGAGGGTATCTTATATCAGTCCTGCTTGGAAGTAATGGCAGAGTCAATGCTTACAGCTTTATGCACCAGGATGACACAGCAGGAAAAACTTTGGACTAGAACTCTGCAAGAGCAGGGTTCAAATCCCCTTTCAATAATGGGAACTCACAGGGAGATCGAATTATTCAGGCTAAACATGCCCAGCTGTTTAAGCCGCTCCTCATCGGGCTTGTTTTCCAGACCCTTGATCATTTTAGTTGCCCTCCTCTGGACACATTCCAGCCTATCAACATCTCCCTCCAATTATGGTACCCAGAATTGGACACAATATTCCAGGTGTGGTCTAACCAAGGCAGAACAGAGCATGGGGAGCATGACTTCCCTGGATCTAGACACTATGCTCCTATTGATGCAGGCCTAAATCCCATTGGCTTTTTTTTGCCACCACATCACATTGTTGGCTCATGTTTAATTTGTTGTCCACAAGGACTCCAAGATCTTTTTCAAACGTACTTCTCTTGAGCCAGACGGCCCCCATTTTGTATCTTTGCATTTCATTTTTCCTGCCTAAGTGGAGTATTTTGCATTTGTCCCTGTTGAACTTCCCTTGTCTGTAGTTCTCAAAAGTTGAATGGGAGCCTCGCTTTCATTCTCATGCTATGGCACATGAGTTTCAAAACAAGCTCTTGCAGAGGAAGACTAGGAATACATTTCATTGTCTTGCAATGTGCCAGAAAGATAATGAGCCTAATGTCAGTATGGCACCAAAAATGATATTAAGATATGCAGGGGATGTCATTGGTAATTACTGTGACATGACAAGGAGATTAGTTATATTGCCATAGGTGGCCAGAATTACTTTTACAACAGGGAAAGAAGCTCCTTATTACGGAGTACCTTCGAGGTCACTGTGAGTTATAAGATGATTTGGAGGAGAGTGACTATATCAAGCATTTTGTTGGAGTCAATGGTTATTAAATTACAGTCTGATAGTTCTGAATTATCCTGGACAAAGAATGGTGAAGCATTTCTAAGGAAGAGTATAATATTCCTCTGATGAAATTTCTTTCAGATCCTAACCAAATCAGTGGATATGGAGGGCTGACTGCAATTCTTAAACACAGAACAACTGTTGTGATAGAGTCTGCTGGCAATGATAGTAACACTAGTTGTATTAGGAAATGCAGGAAAACTACTCGCGAGCAAGACTATGATGAAGAGCAACAGAGGAAAAGAATCCGGGAGATACTTAGTGAGCCAACAGATGAAGATTCTTTTGAAGGTTTTGATGCAAATGATATGGATGATGGGATATCAKACTCTGGGTCTGATGGGATGGATTGGACAAGGGTTCAAGAGATTYGGGATATTTGTGCTGAACCCACAAGCAGTGKCACGTTTGAAGGTTGGAGTAGCRAAGGCACGGATGGGTCTTGGGGAACTTCAGGATTAGACCAGAGATGGACTACTTGGAGGAGTGGTGGAAGAAGCACAGCTGGGGATAGGTTGGGTCGAACTAGGGGYGACTCCAGTTCGGATGAGGAGTTTCAACAGGATGCAGCTGGGACAMGGGTGTTGGCTGAATGAAGTTCTGACGAGGACTTGTAGCTAAAATGGGAGTGTTTGCAATTGTAACCTTGCAATCGGCAAGAAGTCTTGTTGGGCGCTTTCTGGATCTTTGTGTTACAGAAGACGGGTTTGGAAGAAGACTTTGGGATATAAGTTATGCTCTGGGTTTAAGCAGCAAAGGGGGCTGGAACTGTGTGGGTTTTTGCTAGACTGCACTGTTTTGATGTTTGCATTAGCTGCCATATTGCCCCACTGCTTTGGCTCCTTGTGTTTTCCATCGGATTGGGATCTGACCTTGCAGCTGTTCGTTTCCCTTTGGACTGGACCGGACTAGACTTCAACCACTGTCGTTACTCTCTCCTCCACGTCTGCAGCTGTGCTTCTGGAGTTGGTGTTATCATCCTTCTTGCATTCTTGCATACCAGCCTTGGAGTCAGCGTGCTGTTTCCTGCTGTGTTTGAGGCTCGGGTTACATTTTATAACCCTTGAAAGGCTGCTACTCATTAGTGTGGCTGCGAACTTAATTCTACTGTTTATTTTGCTTCTGTTGTTTGTCGGAGCAAGTTTGAGCTGCATTTCAGCATTTTGATTTTAATCCGGATTATATCTTTGGTTAATTCAGGTTATATTCTGTTTGGGGTTTTGTGGGTTCTTTTGCCTGTTTGGGCTTTTTCAAACTGAAAACTAAGTGTTTTTTGCCCTATGGTTTTGTTTTGGGCCATTTTGTGTTTGTTTGAATAATAAATTATACTTCTTTAATTGGCTGGCATCTGACCTTGACATGGCAGATGGTAATCTTGTCAGTGCCAATTGTGTTTAAGTGCAGGCCAAGGTCTTTACGCACTTATTATTATTATTATTATTATTATTATTATTATTATTATTATTTTCTCTGCACTACACTAGTGTATCAATTTCACACCACATTAATTGTCCAGGATTTCTGTCTTGGGTCCACTTGCCTGAATTGCAGTTCAATGACCTTGAATGCCTATCTACATTACAGAATTAATGCACTTGGTGTTCAGGAATAGTATGAAAAGTAAACTCTAAATGCCTTTCTAAGTAGCTCATTGTAGTTACATATCTCAGAACTTTGTGAGAATGAATGGTGACAGTTAAAGTGTTAGAAAAGTGAAATGGCAGTGCAGCAGAGATCCACAGATCACACTAAATCTTGGCTCAAACAATTTTGCCATTAAGGGAGAAAAAATACAGTTCTTCTGTCATAAATTTTTTGCTAAGAGGAGAAAACATGATTGATCATTTTTGGAGGTTCTAGAAGTGCCTGGTCTATTAACTTTCTCTTTTCCTGCAGGCCCAAATTCTATAGCATGTTTTACTTAATGTACCTTTATGTAACTAAGTTGTAGAGGCACAGGAAAAAAACCCATTACTGAATGGATATAGGTGCACAATGCACACTGCTATAACTAGATGTGCATTGGTGCCTGATGGTCATTGTGACCAATGCTTCAAATGTGATTTTCCTGCTTCTTACAGGGGGTTGGATTTGATGCCCAGCAAGGTCTCTTCCTACTTCTATGACTCTATGATTGTATGTTCACATCAAAATAGGAAACCTGCTACAAAACAGGAGCTTTTTTGTTGAGTTCCAGGGCCAGAGAAGCAGATGGCGGAAACAGAAGAACGGCCTGCCTCAGGGGAGTGTGCTTGCTCCGTCCATGTTCAACATCTACACAAATGACCAGCCACTGCCAGAAGGGACAGAGAGTTTCATCTATGCTGATGATTGTGCCATTACTGCTCAAGCAGGGAGCTTTGAGATGGTAGAACAGAAGTTTTCCAAAGCTCTAGGTGCTCTTACTGCCTATTACAGGGGAAACCTGCTGATCCCCAACCCATCTAAAACACAGACATGTGTCTTTCATCTCAAGAACAGACAAGCATCCCGAGCTCTGAAGATCACCTGGGAAGGAATCCCACTGGAGCATTGCAGCGCACCCAAATACTTGGGAGTCACTCTGGACCATGCTCTGACCTGCAAGAAGCACTGCCTGAACATCAAGCAAAAAGTGGGTGCTAGAAACAATATCATACGAAAGCTGACTGGCACAACCTGGGGATCACAACCAGACACAGTAAAGACATCTGCCCTTGCGCTATGCTACTCTGCTGCTGAGTACGCATGCCCAGTGTGGAACACATCTCACCACACTAAAACAGTGGATGTGGCTCTTAATGAGACATGCCGCATTATCACGGGGTGTCTGCGCCCTACACCACTGAAGAAATTACACTGCTTAGCTGGTATTGCACCACCTGACATCCTCCGGGAAGTGGCAGCCAATAGTGAAAGGACCAAGGCAGAGACATCTCCAGCTCATCCCCTTGTTTGGGTATCAGCCAGCACATCAACGACTTAAATCTAGAAATAGTTTTCTAAAATCTACAGAGACACTAGCTGGAACACCTCAGCAAGCGAGAGTCCAAAAGTGGCAGGCTCAAACCCAGAACCTCAACCAATGGCTGATACCAAATGAGAGACTCCCCCCTGGGCACACAGAGGACTGGGCGACTTGGAAGGCACTGAACAGACTGCGCTCTGGCACCACGAGATGCAGAGCCAATCTTAAGAAATGGGGCCACAAAGTGGAATCCTCGACATGCGAGTGTGGAGAAGAGCAAACCACTGACCACCTGCTGCAATGCAACCTGAGCCCTGCCACATGCACCATGGAGGACCTTCTTGCGGCAACACCAGAGGCACTCCAAGTGGCCAGATACTGGTCAAAGGACATTTAATCAACTACCAAACTCACAAATTTTGTATTTTGTCTGTTTGTTTGCTTTGTTCTGTTCGAAATGTAATATAATTTGACTGGTTGTCCTGACACGACAAAGAAATAAATAAATCACATCAAAATGCAAGTGACTCATCAGGATCCCTGTGTTCTCATTGTACGTCTGTGAGTAGGTGTTGTGCCACCTATGACATTTGGCAAAGAAAGGGTTAAACCATCCAGGCAGATGGCAGAAATGTAAGTCTGTTAAGCATCCGGCAGATGAGAAGCTGATACTCAAAGAATTAGACACAACAGGTAGCACGTTTTCAAGGGATTAGCCTGTGCTTCAGGTACACCATCATACTTTTGGGCTGAAGGTCAAGTACTGAGAGGAGAAATAATCCCCCTGGAAGAGCATCACCTGCAGTGATTTACTGCTAGTTCAAAGAGAGAGAGAAAGAAATTATTCAGGTGTATTGAGAGGCACAGGGAGTGGGAGCGCACACACACTTCTCAGGATGACTTTGCACAGAGCTTAGTCAAAAGCATTCAGAAGTCAGCATTCTAGGCTTTTGAAACAAAAGGAAGGCACACGGAAAATTTAGCACAGAGATGGACCATTGGGGAAAGCTACAAAGCAGTCTTAGTACACGAGGGTCACTCCCAGCAATATGTCTCATAGAATCATAGAGTCATAGAATTAAAGAGTTGGAAGAGACCTCATGGGCCATCCAGTCCAACCCCATTCTGCCAAGAAGCAGGAAAATGCATTCAAAGCACTCCTGACAGATGGCTATCCAGCCTCTGTTTAAAAACCTCCAAAGAAGGAGCCTCCACCACACTCCGAGAGTTCCACTGCTGAACGGCTCTCACAGTCAGGAAGTTTCCTCATGTTCAGATGGAATCTCCTTTCTTGTAGTTTGAAGCCATTGTTTCTTGTCCTAGTCTCCAGGGAAGCAGAAAACAAGCTTGCTCCCTCCTCCCTGTGGCTTCCTCTCACATATTTATACATGGCTATCATATCTCCTCTCAGCCTTCTCTTCTTCAGGCTAAACATGCCCAGCTCCTTGAGCCGCTCCTCATAGGGCTTGTTCTCCAGACCCTTGATCATTTTAGTCGCCCTCCTCTGGACACATTCCAGCTTGTCAATATCTCTCTTGAATTGTGGTGCCCAGAATTGGACACAATATTCCAGGTGTGGTCTAACCAAAGCAGAATAGAGGGGTAGCATTACTTCCTTGGACCTAGACACTATGCTCCTATTGATGCAGGCCAAAATCCCATTGGCTTTTTTTGCCGCCACATGACATTGTTGGCTCATGTTTAACTTGTTGTCCACGAGGACTCCAAGATCTTTTTCACACGTACTGCTCTCAAGCCAGGCATCATCCCCCATTCTGTATCTTTGCATTTCGTTTTTCCTGCCAAAGTGGGGTATCTTGCATTTGTCACTGTTGAACTTCATTTTGTTAGTTTTGGCCCATCTCTCTAATCTGTCAAGATCGTTTTGAATCCTGCTCCTGTCCTCTGGAGTATTGGCTATCCCTCCCAATTTGGTGTCATCTGCAAACTTGATGATCCTACCTTCTAACCCTTCATCTAAGTCATTAATAAAGATGTTGAACAGGACCGGGCCCAGGACGGAACCCTGCGGCACTCCGCTCGTCACTTCTTTCCAGGATGAAGAGGAAGCATTGGTGAGCACCCTCTGGGTTCGTCCATTTAACCAATTACTGATCCACCTTACCATAGTTTTGCCTAGCCCACATTGGACTAGTTTCCTTGCCAGAAGGTCATGGGGGACATTATCGAAGGCCTTACTGAAATCCAGGTATGCTCCATCCACGGCATTCCCCGCATATATCCAGCTTGTAACTCTATCAAAAAAAGAGATCAGATGAGTCTGGCATGACTTGTTTTTTGATAAATCCATGTTCACTATTAGCAATGACCGCATTTGTTTCTAAGTGCTTGCGGACCACTTCCTTGACAATCTTTTCCAGCATCTTGCCTGGTATTGACGTGAGGCTGACCGGACGGTAGTTTTTTGGGTCATCCTTTTTTCCCTTCTTGAAGATTGGGACCACATTGGCTCTCCTCCAGTCTGCTGGAACTTCTCCTGTTCTCCAAGAACTCTCAAAGATGATTGCCATTGGTTCTGAAATGACTTCTGCTAGTTCCGTCAAAGCAGGTGCAAAGCAGGTGAACATAGCATTGAATGAAACACGCAGAATAATCACAGGATGTCTTAAACCTACACCTGTTGATAAAATCTACAAGCTAGCTGGCATTGCCCCCTCACCCCCGATGTGCGACGGGAAGTCGCTCCTAAATGTGAGAGAAGAAGCTTTCCCTTCACGGTGCAGCTGGGGAGGGAGAGCAGTTTGTCCCCTTTGCCGAAGGGAGACAATGTAGTTCCGGACGGAACTACTTAGGGGGCAGAGCCAGGCAATCGCCTGGCTTGCCGCCCTTTTTTCAGTCTTCACATGATCGTCTACCCACCACGCCCGCCCTTTATAACAGTATATCAGGTTACCATTAGGAGGCCGGAATTCCCCCCCCCCCTAATGTTCTAGGGTTTTTTTTGCCTACCCTATACTGTCAGGGCAAATTAGGAAGGTGGGATATTAAATAGGTTGTCATTGGAAAACAAATAAGGAAAATAGATTGAGATATACCCAAGGCACCCCCTTTCAAGGATAATAGGCTTAAACACTCTCCTAAGGTTAACTTTGTCAGAGGAGGTAAATGCAAATGGCATAGGAAAGGGAGAGGAGTCTGGCCTTAGTTACCTTGGGTAAGTTTCCCTGTACATTTCCTCAGAGGTTGCCTGGATTCGGTTAAAAGGCGGTCCCATGTTTTTCCCCCAGCTAGCCGCGGAGTGGTGGACAGGGACACTTCCTCGGCTTTCCCACACCAAGTTCAGTTTATAAATTAAAATCCAGTTCAAAGTAGATAATGTGGATTATCTCCTTTGATAATCTGGATTATATGGCAGTGTAGAAGAGGCCCATGATAACAACAATCATAAGTCAGAAATGCCTTGAGTATGTCTACCTGCATGGCTGAGGACTGGATGGTCCTTATGATCTCTTTCAATGTGATGATGATTATGCTGCTGATGATGATGATGATGGTGATGATGTCAGAAATACTTTGAGTATGTCTACCTGCATGGCTGAGGACTGGATGGTCCTTATGACCTCTTCCAATGTGATGATGATGATGATGATGATGATGATGATGATGATGATGGTGATGATGGTGATGATGATGATGATGATGATGATGATGATGATGATGTGAAGAGGCCCATGATAACAACAATCATAAGTCAGAAATGCCTTGAGTATGTCTACCTGCATGGCTGAGGACTGGATGGTCCTTATGATCTCTTTCAATGTGATGATGATTATGCTGCTGATGATGATGATGATGGTGATGATGTCAGAAATACTTTGAGTATGTCTACCTGCATGGCTGAGGACTGGATGGTCCTTATGACCTCTTCCAATGTGATGATGATGATGATGATGATGATGATGATGATGATGATGATGATGATGGTGATGATGATGGTGGTGATGATGGTGATGATGGTGACGACAACCATATGTCAGAAAGGCCTTGAGTATGTCTACCTGCATGGCTGAGGACTGGATGGTCCTTATGATCTCTTCCAATGTGATGATGATTATGCTGCTGCTGCTGAGGATGATGATGGTGATGATGTCAGAAATACTTTGAGTATGTCTACCTGCATGGCTGGGGACTGGATGGTCCTTATGATCTCTTCCAATGTGATGATGGTGATGGTGATGATGGTGATGACAACCATATGTCAGAAAGGCCTTGAGTATGTCTACCTGCATGGCGGAGGACTGGATGGTCCTTATGAACTCTTCCAATGTGATGATGATGATGATGATGGTGATGATGATGGTGATGATGGTGATGACAACCATATGTCAGAAATACTTTGAGTATGTCTACCTGCATGGCTGAGGATTTATGACCTCTTCCTTATGACCTCTCCCAATGTGATGATGATGATGATGATGATGATGGTGGTGGTGATGGTGATGGTGGTGATGGTGATGATGGTAACGACAACCATATGTCAGAAAGGCCTTGAGTATTGTCTACCTGCATGGCTGAGGACTGGATGGTCCTTATGACCTCTTCCAATGTGATAGTGATGGTGATGATGGTGATGGTGACGACAACCATATGCCAGAAATGCCTTGAGTATGTCTACCTGCATGGCGGAGGATTGGATGGTCCTTATCACTTCTTCCAATGCTATGATGCTGCTGCTGATGATGATGACCATACGTCAGAAATGCCTTGATTATGGATACCTGCATGGTTGAGGATTGGACTGGATGGTCCTTATGACCTCTTCCAGTACTATGATGACTATGATGATGCTGATGATGACCATATGTCAGAAATGCCTTGATTATGGATACCTGCATGGTTGAGGATTGGACTGGATGGTCCTTATGGCCTCTTCCAGTACGATGATGATGATGATGATGATGATGATGATGATGATGATGATGATGGCTATATTTCAGAAGTGCCTTGATTATGGATACCTGCATGGTTTAGGATTGGGCTGGATGGTCCTTATGGCCTCTTCCAGTCCGATGATGATCATGATGATGATGACCATATGTCAGAAATGCCTTGATTATGGATACCTGCATGGTTGAAGATTGGACTGTATGGTCCTTATGGCCTCCTCCAGTACGATGATCATCATTCCTACTACTATTAGTCCACCGTTCCCTATGAATTGAGGTGGAAAACTGCCTTCCATGATACTTCATTCCCTCTTTCTTCCCATCTTCCCTCCTGAGGCATGTCTGCATCCTCCACTTTTACACAACCATCTATGTTTTATCACCTGCAGCATAGCTTTGTCCAGTCAAAGAAAATAATGCCGTCGCTGCTAAGCAACCAGGGACATGAGTTGGTCTTCTCCATACAGATTAAAACCAAAGCCAGTTAGAATATTGGATGAAGATTTAGAGAGGCTTAGATTCAATTTTAAACTCAGCTGTAAACACCTCAGGCCAGCCTCCTCACAAGGTTGTTATTGAGAAGAGAGCATTGCCAAGGGTAGAAGTTCTATATCATGGTCTTCAAAGAATGAAAAGGGTAGGAATATAGCAGATACATAAATATACGCATGAGATTTTACTGGAAACTGAGCTTCTTTCAACTGTATAAATATGGCTGTGTCTTGGCCTTAGACATATTTCATTGGGATTTCCTTGGACGAGAAGACAAACACTACTTCTCAGACATGAATTAATGGGTCTATGAGCGTTTCCAGCCATCCACCTGCACGCAAATTTAATCCCCGAATAATATATCCGTTCTTATTTTCCCTGGGAGGATGAGAGAGCAGAACAGATTATTAACCAACTATACCATTAGCATGCCATAGGAAGGTTTCTCTCCAGCTGTCTTGTTGAAAAGATATAGGCATGAATTAGAAACCACAAAGGCATTTTGGGATGGAAATCAAATAATCTCCTATGTAGACTATGATTGAACATGATAATATTTGCTACGGCTTTCTTATTTTGGCAAACATCAAAGGCAAGAGCAGTTTAAGTGATTTGCTTTGTGGATTCGTCTCCTTTCAATTCCTTTCCGGCTTTTCCACACCTGTACGTTCACTGTCAGGTAACAATATTCCTATTGGAGCAGGCTTTTTAATATGCCACAGGGATATTTATGTGCTTTTAATTATTGTTAAAAAAATTATTGTGAATATTTTTAATTGTTTGGAAGCCTCCTTGCATCTTATTCTGGGAGTAAGGTTGCATTCAAATGCAAAAAATAAATAACAATGACATTTTCAATGTTTCAGTGAGGAACATTAATTAGAGATGAGCTTTTGATATCTCTCTGATATGACGATCATCCTGAATCAACATGTCAACCTTTTGCTTGTGAAACTTGGTGGTTGCTATCACAGGACATCCAACTCTTTGTTTGTCACGCAAGTCAGATGTTCCCACCTCAACATTTTTAAATTTACTTGCCCAACGACTCACAGTACTCACATCAACACAATCACCTTAAACAGCTTGCATTCTCGGATGAATCTCCTTTGGGGTGACACCTTCTGCTGTCAAGAATTCAATGACTGCACGTTGCTTAAGTCGCATTGACCGACCATCTGTGAAGGATTCCATACTTTACACTTTAACAACACAACCATTCAATGCTAAGGCTTCCCGCCAAAATGGAACTGTAGAGTGTGGTGGAGGCTCCTTCTTTGGAAGCTTTTAAACAGAGGCTGGATGGCCATCTGTCAGGGGTGATTTGAATGCAATATTCCTGCTTCTTGGCAGAATGGGGTTGGACTGGATGACCCATGAGGTCTCTTCCAACTCTTTGATTCTATGATTCTATGATTCTAGGAGAGTATACTGAACAAGCCAGTACCTGCCAAATACCAGTACTGCCATCTGTTGAGGGGTTACGAATGTGGAGGCATTACTTTTCATTCAACCTTTGTATCTATCTATCTATCTATCTATCTATCTATCTATCTATCTATCTATCTATCTATCTATCTATCTAT
>NW_026845311.1:0-24184 GCF_025583915.1 Anolis sagrei ordinatus | reverse complement strand
ACAAGGAATCAGGAAACAACACTTGCAAACCAGGGATAGGAAATGTGTCCCATGTTGTGACATAGTGTAACGATTCCTCCCTCCTTCTCAAGTATTATGGCAACTTCTCGCCACAATGAGTTCCTCCCAATATCATAAGCCAAAACGTATGAGGATGTTTTGCTTGTGTTTTGCTTCTGTCGGGCCGTTGACCTTGTCCTTGTCCTCGTCCCGCAGGCAAAGGCGGCGTGTCATGGCCGCCCAGGTGGCCCTGCGGAGGCACCAGGAGATGGAGCTGCGGAAAGGGCCGGTGGGGGCTCTGCTGCGGCTCCAGGAGGAAGGGAGCCCCCTGGACCCAGCCAAGGCCCCCAAAGGGATCCGGACCACTAAGGGGGGCAGAGGTGAGGAACCGGAGGAGCGGGGCCTCCAAATCAAGGAGCCGGGCAAGCCAGGATCTCAATTGGCTCCCAGTCCTCCCGAATGGGCTTAGGGTTCAAGCCCCTCCATCCAATAAATACATACTCCAAACAGTTTGACTTCAAAAGAACTTCTAATTCTGGGTTGCTGTGAGTTTTCCAGGTTGTACAGCCATGTTCCAGCAACATTCTCTCCTGACGTTTCACCTGCATCTGTGGCTAATGGCATCTTCAGAGGTCTGTTGGAAGTGAGGCAAGTGGAGTGTATGCATAAACCTGTGGAATAATGTCCAGGGTTGCTCCGATCGCCGAGAAAATGAAGGAATCCCGTCTGAGCTGCTTTGGACATGTGCAATGAAGTGGCGAGGGCTGCGTGGCTAAAACCACGCTGAATATGGAAGTTGCAGGTACCAGGCCACGTGGCAGACCTAGAACATGCTGGCTTGACCATTTAAAGCACAACATGGCTGAAGCAACACTCACAACGAGAGATGCAAGTGGTAGGAACAAGTAGAGAACAAGAAGTAAACAAGTGGAGCATGTGAATTCCTGGGACAAAAGCTGGAAATAATAATGTTCAGGGTTTGCAAACTTGCAAAGTTAATCAGTGAGGGCATCTGCATAGAGGTAGCCTGGCCTCTGTGTTGTCGAAGGCTTTCATGGCCAGAATCACTGGGTTCCTGTGAGTTTTCCTGTGAGTGGCCATGTTCTAGAAGCATTCTCTTCTGATGTTTTGCCCACAACCTCTGAGGATGCCTTCCTTTGATGTGATTAAAACATCAGGAGAGAATGCTTGTGGAACATAGCCATACAGCCCAGAAAACTCACAGCAACTCAGCCTGGCCTGTGTTGTCGAAGGCTTTCATGGCTGGAATCACTGGATTGCTGTGAGTTTTCCAGGCTGTATCACCATGTTCCAGAAGCATTCTCTTGATGTTTCACCCACATCTATAGCAGGCATCCTCGGAGGTCATCACAACCTCTGAGGATGCCTTCCTTTGATGTGATTAAAACATCAGGAGAGAATGCTTGTGGAACATAGCCATACAGCCCAGAAAACTGACAGCAACTCAGCCTGGCCTCTGTTGCCTGGAGGCATCCTCTGTTTGGGAGGTGTTAGCTGGGCCTTGATTGTTCACTGCTTGGAGTTCTCCTGTTTATGAAAGGTGTTTACTGTCTTGATTTTGGTGTTTTTTAATACTGGTGACCCAATTGTGTCCTTTCTGTTGAACTTGTTCACATGCTCCATACAACAAAGGGCAGGCTACCTCTATGCAGATACCCTCACGGATTGACTTTGCAACTTCATGGTGACTCAAATGCTAATTCAAGCGTGCTAACTGCAACATTCACGCTTTCTTTAAACAGACAAGGGTTCTTTATCCCATCCTGGACATTATTCCACACACACACACAACTTGCCTCACTGCCAACAGAACCTCTGAAGATGCCAGTCACAAATGCAGGTGAAACATCAGGAGAGAATGCTGCTAGAACATGGTCCTACAGCCCGAAAAACTCACAGCACCCCGGTGATTCCGGCCATGAAAACCTTTGAGAATATCTCGCTTTCTTTGGGTTCTGGAGTCAGGCTGCATGCCCAGCTCAGGGTGGGACTCATGCAGACCTCCTGCCTTTTGTTGCCCAGGGAAGAAGGAGAACGAGGAGCCCGTGGAGGAGGCAGAGGACGGGCCCCGAGGGGCCCCGGGACTCCTTCGGAGACAAAGGCAGAGAGAAGCCAGTAAGGTGAGAGGAAAGGGGAGGGCGGGAGAGGGGCCCTGGGTCACTTCTCAATCACTTTCAAGCACAGGTGCTTTTCATAGACATTTCCAGTGTGAGAAAGAGGAGAGATCAGAACTCTTACACATACACATTCTACATAAGTGCATTGGATTCACCAACACCTATTACATTGGCTAACAAACAGTCAAAAGATGGCTGCGTTTCTACTCAGGATTCACACACATGTACATGCATCTGTCCTCATGCATACTCCCAAATACCACCATATCCTCGAAATGCACTTTACGATGGATCTAGGAATGTCTGCACGCCCCATCCCTCTCTGAAAACTCTATCCTAGTTCAATGATGGGCAACCTTTTGAGCTTGGTGTGTCAATACTCACCAAAAAACCAAGCATAACTCGAGTGGGGTGTCACTACCATAATTTCATGATATTTATAGTTTAATAACAAAAATATATTATTGTAATATATAACTGTATTTAATAAACCAAAAACTAATTATTTAAGTTACCTGCTTTTTCTATAATGCCATATATCTCAGCATTATAGAAAAATGCTAGTGTAAGAGCCGAGGATGAAATGTCCTTCTTGGGAAGCGGCCCCATCTTCTCTGTATGCGACCACATGTGGCTGTGTGTCATCGAAAATGGTTATATGACACACGTGTCATAGGTTCGCCATCATGGTCCTAGTTCATATTTCATCTGTTCATGCTCAGCATTATTCTTAAATTTTAATTATTACATTTGGCCCAGCCATAGGTTTTAAACGTCGTTGTGTTACTGCTATTGTTTATTTTTTGTTATGAGTTTTATTTTATTTTCTGTATTAATTGTTGTTATTGCTTATCATTGAGGTATTGTGGGCTCGGCCTCATGTAAGCTGCACCGAGTCCCTCGGGAGATGGTAGCAGGGTACAAATAAAGTATTATTATTATTATTATTATTATTATTATTATTATTATTATTATATCCCTTTTTCCCTCCATGGAGAAACACACCTGTTCAGCCACACCCTGCTTCCCCGCAGCTGGCCAACGCAGAGTTCCAAAACTTCCATAACTTCTAAAATGCCAAAACTTCTTTCCCTGAGAACAATGCAAGGACCAGATTTTTGCATCCCTACATCAGACCCTGACTCCCTGCAAACGTATCATGGCTCCAAAATGCACTCCTTCCTCTTCCCTGGAGAAAGAAAGTGTGCAGAATCCTGCTTTCCCAGATCTGACACTCTCCGAATGCACCATCTCCACATGGCGGGTGAGCCAGACTCCTTTGGTCTGCCACAAGTTGAGAGTTATTAGAACAAGTCTTTTGTAGGAATATTCTGCTGATGTTGCCCCAAAAATGTAACTTAATGATAGATGCCTTCCACCTGGGAATATGTTGACTCCAACTCAGTTTCCTGGCCAGATGTTGACTCTTCATGACTGGTGTTAGCCTTGTGTTGACTTCCTTCTTAACATTGTAAACATTTCTCTTACATCTGTCACAGTTTACTTTTCAGTTCTCATTAGCAAGTTTTAATTACAATCCAGCATGCAGGTAGTTAGTCATTGCAGGCCTTAATATTTCAGAATGGTGTTTCCAAAATGATTAGCTCTCATGCATCTTCCATACAATTCCATTCATACCCACACATATTAAATCCACATTTATGAAATCTGCACATTATATGCCTTGTGACAGAGGGAGGGAGGAGAGAGGCCGCTTTGCTCTCTGGACGGAGCTCAGTTGGAGATGAGGAATTGCGCTGAGCGGGAAGCAGGCTGCCCCTGGCACCTCCCTTTCATTGCTGGCCTCCTTTTCTCTCGAGATGTAAGACAAATGCCTGCAACTCTGCAGGGAACTTGCACAAGGTGCGTCAGGTAAATGGTACCTGACCAATCACACACAGAGTCACACACAGAGAGATTGTAAAAACACAGGGTATTTCCTACTGCCAGGCTCCCACAAGAGGAGGGTCTTTGAATCAGAGCAATCAGTTCCTTTTTTGTGACAGAGTAACCTGTGCTGCGCCTCACCTGCCATCCAACCCGCTTTGCCCATCCTTCCCTAGGAAAGCACCTGTCCGCCTCCCTCTCGGTGCTCCCGAGCGACGGAGCTGCCCTGGGCCTGCGGGGGCCACCGGGCGCCCCACCTGTCCTGGGCCACACCCCCGTTTCCCGTGGCCCCGGGGCCCTTCTGCCCGCTCCTGCCTCCGGAACACTGCTTCCACTGCCCCGGATTGGGAGGTAGGTCTGGCTCTGGAGGAACCCAGCAGGATCCTGACCTGTCGAGATAAAGCAGGCACGGGCCAACTTGGCCCTCCCTCCAGGTGTTTTGGATTTCAACTCCCACAATTCCTAACAGCCGGTAGTTGAAGTACAAAACACCTGGAGGGAGGGCCCAAGTTGACCCGTGCCTGAGCTAAAGAGACCGCAAGTCTTGCTGAACTGGCTTCCTTTTCCTTCAGGGTGCGAAGGCAGAGGAGCTTTGTACCTGCCGGAAGCCTATGCAGCAGCCCCAGGACAGGTGCCTCACGTGAGCCCTGGCACCTGCTGGCTCTCACCTGCTGACCTGCCCAGGTATATTGGGCCCCTCCCACATAGGAAGCCTTGAAGGTGCAGCAGAAGGGAGGCCTGGAGCTTTTGGAAGTGGGAGCTGGGGGGAGTTGGGGTCCTCATTATCAGCAGGGAAAGGCCCAATGAGCAGAAGGGCATCACATCTGTGTGAAGGGCAGTGGGATGGGAAGGGAATCATAGAGTGTCAGGAGTCAATTTCTAACGGGATGAAGACATCACACATCCTGATTGAATTATCCTGGCTGAATCAATTATCTCTCTGTGACATTTTGAAGCCAGCAGAGAAGCAAAGCAACAATGTCTAATAAGGAAACTGAGAAGAGGGGGAGATGGGCAGGAAAGGTGTATAAAAGGAAGTGGTGGTGGGAAAAGTCAGTAGTGTCTTTCTTTGCTGCAGAGATACAAGCAATATATCCATTTCAAAGCAAGCCGGCTTGTGAGTGGTTATGTAATATTGCTATCTAGATCCTACAGTCTTACATAGAGTGGGAAGAGATCACATGGGCCACTCAGCCCAACTCCAAGAGCACCATCCTTGCACTCCAGCGATGGGCCAGGGCTCCTTTGGGGGAAGGGAGGGGGCTCCCGAAAGGGAGGGGGAGAGGCAGTTGGTCAGAGTCCCCCCCCCCCCCCAGAGTTCAGACAGCCATCACAGGAAGGGAGGTGGGAGGGGCCCCCCGCTGTCCCCTGGCCAGCCGGTCAAGGGCTCCCGGGGGCTGGTGCTCCACCCAGGAAAAGGCCTGCATTTGCACCGCTTTGAGTTCCACTGGCATTCTCTCTCTGCAGGATCCCAGCCACCAACCCCAAGGAAGGGCCGAGCGTCAAGGAACAGCCATCCTGCTCTGAGTAAGTTATATCTGCCCTATATAGAGAAGGCAAACGTATAAGTACCTTAAAAGTGGAGGAAAAGTATGTGTGGAATGCAGGATATGTGGCTGTACAAATGTGTGAGGCCCTTCAGGCGATCCATTTGGGAAGCATCTTCTGCAGAGACCCCCAAAACCTTCATTTGGAAGGACTTGGCGGAAAGACCAGGGGTCAGGAGGGGTCACCCTGGGAGAATGGCTGGATTGGGGAGGGAGCGGGTTGGGGGGCAGGGGGTCAGAGGGGGGGACAACAACAACAACAGCACTTATTGGACTGCACGCCTTTGCTCTGCAGCCTAACCCTGGGCCCTGCCAACTGGACCAACAGCAACGCCTCCTGTGGAAAAGCCCCCCGCCCAATAGCATCTCCTGCCTATACTAAGAAACCTTGGCTACTGACTGCAGTCTGTGGGGGGGGGGGGGGGCGTCAGACGGGGGGCCGGGAGGGCGACAGCAGCAGAGTCCTCTCCCCAGTTGGTCTGGTTGAAAGGACAGGAGGCCTGTGGGAGGAGGCACCTCTGAGGAGCCGCTCTGTGATTACCGGACCTGACATACACTCTCTTCTCTCCCCCCCCCCCCCCACAACCCTCCTTTATCCCCCCAACAGCCACACGGCCCTGAACCCCCCGAGCGGGCCCCCAGAGCTGAGCAGGCACCCCAAAGCCCCGCCGCTGGGAAGTCAGGTATTTGAGTCTTTGCACGCTGCTTTGAGTGTTCTGCACAGAGATGTCCAGAGTCAGATCCCACCTTGGTCCCCATGGATATGGATGTGTGTGCATGGAAAGGGAGGGGCTTCACCCCCCCCCCCCCCCCCCCCCCACACACCTGCTCCCTTGAATGCTGCCCCTGCCAGGAGCTTCCTTGGGCGGCTCCAAAGACGTGGCGCATTGGGATGTTGTGCCAATGGGGCAGAGCTAAGTTGCGGTGCTCCAGAACCCTCACCGCTCTCCCCCCACCAGCAGGGAAAGGGCTCCCCCACGGGTGGCTCATAAGGCCCTGGGCTGAGCAGAGTGGGCAGGGTTGGGTGGCCCCAGTGTGACCAGTAAAGCAGAGGGGGTGGCTGGGCACGGTCCCTTGCGCCAACAAAGAGTGCCTGTTCGGTCTCCTTGGAAAACGGCCAGCTTTGCCCCTCCTTCCCACGGCAAGGAGAAGAAACCTCTGTGTAGCCCCATGGGAGCAGCCAAGTTGGGGGGGGGGCAAGGGTCAAGGGCTGGCTGAGGGTCAAGGAGCCTACCTCCGAAGGGACAAAGGCACCTTGCAAGGACCTTCCCACTGCGGTGCCCCATGGAGGAGGGGGGAAACCGGCTGTCTATGGGTGTCTTCTGCTCCCTGCCTGCTAACCAGAGCCCCCCCCCCTTCTCTTTCAGCCCTCCTCCTCCTCCTCCTCCTCCTCCGCCCCTCGCCTCTCCGTCTGGCCGGGCAGGGGTCTCCTCTTTGCGCCCCTTTCGGAACAGCAGCTCCAGGAAGAGGCGGCCGAAGCCCTGATGGTCCTGCGGAAGGGCCCGGCCCCCAGCTCCCCCTGCCCCACCCTGGCTCCTTTGGGCACCGCCCCCTTTCCCCGACCTCACCCACTGCAGAAGCCCCACTCCTGCTTTGTCTCTCCTGAGGGCGTCCCAGTCACGAGGGCCCCCCAGGGCCACAGCGCTCTGAAAAGGCCTCTGGGGCCCATCGGGGTCCTCCGAGGGCATTGCCCGGGGCCACTCTGCCTGCCTTTCGGTGCCTTTCCCCAGCAGGACAAGAACCTCTGCCTGCTCTCCTTCGCCCCAACTGGGCCCCCCTCTCTTTCAACCCCATTCCTGGTCTCCAGTGTCCAGGCGGTCGGCCTCAGCCCAGGGGGGGCCTCCAGCACCGGCCAGCCCCCCTTTGGACCCCAGAGCTGTCCGCTGCCCATGCCCAAGGTGGTCTGCATGCTGCCACAGGCGGTGGAGGCGGGCTGGCTCCCGGAGGGCAAAGTGGGGGTGCTGCCGCTCTGCCTGCCCCCGCTGGAGGTGGCGGTGGCCCTTCCCCTGCCGCCCTCCGCCCTGCCCTTCGGCCCCCTGGGGCTCCCGCCCCTCCCCCTGCTGCCCCCCCGGCTGCCCCCCCTCCCCGGCCCCCACCTGCAGGGCCTCTTCGCCCACCCAGCCCCCTCCCTGGGACCGGGGCAGAAGGGGGGCCCGCCACTGCCACCGCTGAGCCACGGAGGAGGAGGGGAAGGGGAGGCATGCCGGAGCCCCCCTGAAGAGGCGTCAGTGAGCCCCAACCCGACAGGTAGGCCAGGGAGGGGGAGTGTGGGGGGCGTTCTGGGTGGGGCATCTCCCCAGAAAAGAGGCAAGAAGGGGGAGGAGGCCTTGGGGCAGAGTGCCATGCCCTGGGGAGGAAGAAGAGTGGGCCTTCAGTGCCCAGTGTCCACCCACAAGGGAGGAGGGTGACCACGGTCCTGGGCTTCCCGGTGGAATGTCTTTGCAAAGCACCTGGAGGCCTTGTGGGGCCCGGCAGGGGGTCTGCTTGGGGACAGGACAGGCGGCAGGCGGCCTCTAAGCCCCTTCCTCCAGATTAAGGTGCCGGGCCTGACCTGCGGGGCTCAGTGCCAGGAAGGGAAGTCTGGAGACCTCGTAATCCCGCCAGGATGTCTCCCCGAAGATGTTGATCCCGGGCTCAGCCTGCGGTGGGGCGTGGTGGCCACAACCCCCCTGGGTTCACTCCGGAGCAGGCAGAAGGAGAGGCGGCCCCAAACCTGCTCCTTCTGGCCGACCTGGCGGGGCCTGGCTGGCCACACGGGATTTACCTGGAGACCCGTCTGGGCGGCTGTCAAAGGGAAGGCCGTGGTCAAAGGGGCAGCAAGGGGGGGATGGGCAGCATCTCTCGGAAAGCTTCCTTGTGGGGAGAAAAAATGGGGGGTACAGATAAACATCATAAAAATAACCATAAAAATAATGGTACTAGCACTGCCCTCTTCTGCCTCCCTCCAGGTCCCAACGATACAGCCCCCCGCTTTGTGGCCGCCCCACAAGCCCCTCAGGGCCTGGCAGCACAGGAGGAGGCCCTGCACCCACAGCACCAGCAGCACCAGCAGGCGCCCCACGGCCTCCCAGAAGGCGGCAGCAGTGGCTCCCCTTCCTGCTCCCCGCTTTGCCCGGAGGGGTCCGCGCCCTCTCCCCAGCTGGGCTTCTGAGAGGGGGGCAGGAGATTGAGGTGGGGGCCAAGGGGAGGGCCAGAGGTGGGGGCCTTGGCCAGGAGCACGACAAAGCCAAGGCCAGCAGGTGCTTCACCGTGCCCCTTCTGCCTGGCCATCCTCCCACGTCCAGGTGGGAGGCAGAGGGAGAGAAAGGGAACGGGACGGGCCTGATGTTTTGCAGAACACCAAGTTGGGTGTTTGTTTTTGCAACAGCTTAAGCGATTGGTTTTCTTTAAGTGTTACCCCAAGACACGTTTGCGTCACCTGCAGCCCTCCAGGGGTTTTGGCCCCTGACCCCCAGAAGCCCCCCCCCCCGTCCAAGGCCGGGAATTCTGGGAATTGGGGGCCAAAATGGCTGGAAGGCCGGAGGTTGGCTGCTCTGAGATATTGTTGCCTCTTTGAAATACCACACAGCCCTATGAGTGATGAACTAGGGGGGGTCCTGGCCCGTGAGGAATGCGGCCCCCTTTCCCAAGGCGCTTTCTGGCGTTGCTTTCATGACTCAGGGAAGCTGTGTATGTTGTGTTCTGTTCACTGCTAATAAAAAGGTTCAGAGGAAGAGTCCTGCTTGGTGTGGTTTGAAGGTGGAGTTGGAAGTCCAAATGCCTAGAAGGAGGGAGGGAGAGAGGGCGGAAGTGGGCCCAGGCCGGGTGCATTTAGGGCACAAGTCTAGGGGATTGGGGTGGGGTGGGGGGGGTGGGGGTCAAGGCCTGGCAAAGGAGAAAGCCAGGCCAAGGCATCTTGGGAAGAAGCAGCCAGGCAGGGGAAGTAGCAGCAGCAGCCACATAATAATAATAATAATAATAATAATAATAATAATAATAATAATAATAATAGAAGGAGACACATGCCCTGGCAGGTGATGGGAAAGGCAGTCAAGAAGCAACACTGATGGAAGTCAATAGTAGAAAATTGCTTCAAGTGCAAAAGACAGAAAGAAAATACCATGAAATTACAATCCGGAGCAGAAGAGCAAACTGGCCATAGAAGGCTCTCTCTCCATGGACAGTTCCTGGGGGAAATGGACAAAGAAAAAACCTGGCTGTGGCTCACAAATGGGACTCTGAAAAAGGAGACCAAGGAGGGCCTGGTTCTGGCAGCCCAAGAACAAGCCATTTGAACCAAGGCCATCAGAGCCAGAATTGAAAAGTCCACCACAGATCCCAAGTGTAGACTCTGCAAGGAAGCAGGTGAAATAATGGATCCCATCCTCAGCTGTTGCAAGAAGATCGGGCAGACGGACTCCAAGCAGAGGCACAACATCCTTTCTCAGATGATTCATTGGAACTTGTGCCACAAACACCATCTGCCTGCCACAAAGAACTGGTGGGATCACAAGACAGAAAGAGTTATGGAAAATGAACATGCCAAACTCCTCTGGGACTCTCGGATTCAGAGAGACAGAGTTTTGGAGCACAACACTGCTGACTTCTCGATTGTTTCAAAAAACAAAGTATGGATTGTCGATGTTGCAATCCCAGGTGACAGCAGGATTGCAGAGAAACAACTGGAAAAGCTGACATGATATGAGGATTTGAAGATCGAACTGCAAAGACTCTGGCACAAGCCAGTCAAGGGGGTCCCAGTGGGGATCGGCACACTGGGTGCAGTGCCTCAAGACCTTGGCCTGCACTTAAACACAATCGGCTGACAAGATTACCATCTTTCAGCTGCAAAAGGCCACCTTACTGGGATCTGCACGCATTATTCGCCAATACATCACTTGGGAAGCGTCCGACGTGTGATCCAATACAACAGCCAGCAGAGTGTCTGCATTTGGAAACAATAAACATCAACAAAATCACAATCTGTCACCTGCAAAAGGCCACCTGACTTGGATCTGGGCGCATCATTTGAAAACACAGCACAGAGTGCTAGACGCTGCGGAAGAGTTCGACTTGTGCTTTTGTGATACGAAATCCAGCAGAGAGATCCCATTTGCTGTGACATACTGGGCTTTTGTGTCAATTGTAATAACAAGACAGAACCATAGTAAAACTAATAATAAATGTGTCGACTGGGCCGCTTCCCCTGCAAGGCCGCCAGGAGGCGCGCTGGGTCGGGGCCCCCGTGTGTCCGGAGGTGGGAAGTGCAGCCGGGACGGAGCGGAGGGAGGGGGCGTGGCCGGAGGAGCGGGATTGACAGGCGAGGGGGCGGAGCGAGGGCGAGAGATCGACGCCTCGCCTGGCTGAGGTTCCCTTCGCTCGCGCTTCCCGGACCGGACTCTCGAGGAGGAAGAGAGGTGGGCGGGGCCTCGTGCTCCAAAGGGGGCGTGGCCCGGCTTCCCTGTCCGGGGAGTGGGTGGGTGCGTGGGCGGGGCCTCCTTGACCACATTCCCCCCCCCTCGCTGCCTGCGGAGTGGAGGCGCCCGGCCTTGGCAGTCAAAGCGGGTGGGCGGAACCATTCTCCCTCAGGGGGGAGGGAGGCGGAGACACCTCTGGAAGAGAAAGGGGGAGGAACCCTGAGGAAGACATGGGGTGGGCGGGGCCTCCTTGACCACCTTCCCCCCCTGCTGCCTGAGAAGTGGAGGCGCCCGGCCTTGGCAGTCAGCGCGGGTGGGCGGAACCATTCTCCCTCTCGGGGGGGGGGGAGGGGAGACACCTCTGAAAGGAAGGAGGGAGAGGCTTGCTTGGGCCGCCTTGTCTACAGGAGTGGGCGGGGCCTCCTTGACCACCTTCCCCCCCTGCTGCCTGAGAAGTGGAGGCGCCCGGCCTTGGCAGTCAGCGCGGGTGGGCGGAACCATTCTCCCTCGCGGGGGGGGAGAAGAGGAGGAAAGCGAGAGGGAGAGAGGGGGAGGAGCCCTGAGGAAGACATAGGGTGGGCGGGACCTCCTTGACCACCTTCCCCCCCTGCTGCCTGAGAAGTGGAGGCGCCCGGCCTTGGCAGTCAGCGCGGGTGGGCGGAACCATTCTCCCTCGCGGGGGGGGAGAAGAGGAGGAAAGCGAGAGGGAGAGAGGGGGAGGAGCCCTGAGGAAGACATAGGGTGGGCGGGACCTCCTTGACCACCTTCCCCCCCTGCTGCCTGAGAAGTGGAGGCGCCCGGCCTTGGCAGTCAGCGCGGGTGGGCGGAACCATTCTCCCTGCGGGGGGGGGGGGAGGGTAGGGGGGATCTGCTTGGCTGGGCCTGGTTGTGGTCCTTGTTCTTGTCCCGGGAAGATGAGCGACGGAGACAAGAACCCGGCCAGCGTGGCGACGCCGGCGGAGGACCTGCAAGGGGACGGGCGGTGGATGTCCCTGGTAAAGAGGGTGGGGGGTGGGGGGCAATGGGGAGGGGGCATGGGGGCGTGTGCGGTCCTCCACTGACCCTCCCTCTTCTTCCCTTAGCACCACCGCTTCCTCGCGGACAGCAAGGACAAGGAGCCCGAGGTGGTCTTCGTGGGGGACTCGCTGGTCCAGCTGCTCCACCAGTGCGAGGCAGGTCTGGGCCTGGGGGGAGGGGAGGGATGAGAGGGGGCGGGGCCTGAGAGGGGGCGGGGCTTAGTGTGGCCCCGCCCCCTGCTGGCCCCCTCCTGACCCCTCTCCCCCTTTCCAGGTGTGGCGCGAGCTCTTCTCCCCTTTGCACGCGCTCAACTTCGGGATCGGGGGCGACGCCACGCAGCACGTCCTCTGGCGCCTCCAGGCCGGGGAGCTCCAGCACATTCGCCCCAAGGTAGGCAGGCAGGCAGGCAGGGGGACAAGGACGCAAGGCATGCCGGGAGTTGAAGTCCAAAACATCTCCAGAGACACAGAGGGAGGGAGGGAGGGAGGGAGGGGGACAAGGAAGGCGCCCCAGCCAGCAAGGCATGCCGGGAGTTGAAGTCCAAAACATCTCCAGAGGGAGGGAGGGAGGGAGGAGCCAAGCTTGCCCAGGCCTCAGCTAGATCTTATTTGTATATAGTTTCATTCTACATTTGGATTATTATTTTAAATATTTCATTATTATGGATTTTAATTATTTTTTATTGCATTGTAGAAATTGTTTTCATATTGTTTCCATATATTGTATTATTATATATTATTTTTATTTTCTTTTTTTATTTATATTTTATTATAGATTTTATTATTATTTATATTTTATTATAGATTTTGATTATTTGTACTGAGTTGTCGAAATTATTTTGATATTGTTTCCATATATTGTGTTATTATATATTATTTTTATTTTATTTTATATTTTATTATAGATTTTAATTCTTTTTATTGCGTTGTCGAAATTATTTTGATATTGTTTCCATATATTGTGTTATTATATATTATTTTTATTTTATTTTATATTTTATTATAGATTTTAATTCTTTTTATTGCGTTGTCGAAATTATTTTTATATTGTTTCCATACATTGTATTATATATTATTTTTATTTTATTTTATATTTTTATTTATATTTTATTATAGATTTTGATTATTTGTACTGTGTTGTCATATATTGTATTATTATATATTACTTTTATTTTATATTATATTTTATTATAGATTTTAATTCTTTTTATGGCATGGTCAAAATTATTTTTGTTTTGTTTCCATATAATGATTTATTATATATTATTTTATTTATTTATTTATTTATATTTATTTTTTATTATAGATTTTAATTATTTTTACTGCGTGGTCGAAATTATTTTTAATTTTTTCCATATATTGTATTATTATATATTATTTTTATTTTATATTTATTTTATTTACATTTTATTATTGATTTTAATTATTTCTACTACGTTGTCGAAATTATTTTTATATTGTTTCCTTATATTGTATTATTATATATTTTTTATTTATGTTTATATTTTATTATAGATTTCAATTATTTTACTGCGTTGTTGAAATTATTTTTATATTGTTTCCATATATTGTATTATATACTTTTTTTTATTTTATTTTTCATGTATTTATTTAATTTTTATTTATATTTTATCTTTTTATATATTTTGCTGTTATAAGAAACTAGCCATCCCCTGCCACATGTTGCTGTGGCCCAGTCTGTGTATATGTGTTTTGTGTGTGTATAGGTGTGTATATATTTGTTTATATGTGTTGCATATATATGTGTGGTTTTGTGCATGCATTGTAATGTAGTTTTTGTTTTTAGGCTTTTTACATCCCTTTTGCTGTTTTTCAGTGTTTTATGAGTGATGGTCACTTGTTGACCTGATTGTTGTCTTGTGTCCAAATTTGGTGACAATTCGCCCAGTGGTTTTTGAGTTCTGTTAATCCCACAAACTAATATTACATTTTTAATTATATAGACTAGCTGTCCCCTGCTACGCGTTGCTGTGGCCCAGTCTATGTATATGTGTTTTGTGTGTGTGTGTACATTTGTGTATATGTGTGTATATATTTGTGTATCTGTGTATTTATGTGGTTATGCGCATGCGTTATAATGTATGGGGTTTTTTTGGCTTTTAAGTCTCTTCCGCTATGCTTTTCAGTGTTTTTATGAGAGATGGTCACTCGTTGGCCTGATAGTTGTCTTGTGTCCAAATTTGGTGTCAATTCGTCCAGTGGTTTTTGAGTTATGTTAATCCCACAAACAAACATTACATTTTTATTTATATAGATTCACTTGTTGGCCTGAGAGGTGTATTGTGTCCCAATTTGGGGACAATTCGCCCAATGGTTTTTAAGTTACCGTATATACTCGAGTATAAGCCGACCCAAATATAAGCCAAGGCAGCTAATTTTACCACAAAAACCTGGGGAAACATATTGGCTCGAGTGTAAGCCAAGGGTGGGAAATGCAGCAGCTATGGGTAAATTTCAAAATAAAAATAGATACCAATACAATTACATTAATCGAGGCATCCGTGGGTTAAATGCTTTTGAATATTTACATAACACTAATTTAAGATAAGAGCGCCCAACTCTGATTAAACCATTATGCTAAACTTCTTCAATGTAAATGTGCTTACGTATCCTTCCAATAATAATAGAGTAAAATAATGGAAATGTAATAACAGTAATAATAGAGTAATAAATGTAATAATAACAGTAATAAATACAGTAAAATAATGGAAATGTAATAATAACAGTAATAACCGAATAATAAATGTATTAATACTAATAACAATAAGAGAGTAAAATATTATTTTACTCTATTAATAACAATAATAGAGTCAAATATTAGTTTACTCTATTAATAACAATAAGAGAGTAAAATAATAAATGTAATAAAAATAATAATAACAGAGTAAAATAATAAATAACCTTGACTCGAGTATAAGCCGAGGGGAGCTTTTTCAGCCTTAAAAAAGGGGCTGAAAAACTAGGCTTATACTTGAGTATATACAGTATGTTAATCCCACAAACATTACATTTTTTATTTATATAGATTTGTATTTGTGTTGTATTTATGATTTTTATGGTTCATTATATCATTATGGTATGACCCCTCCCCCTGGCCAAGGTATTTATTTGGGGGGCAGGTGGTTCCCCCTTAACAGGGCATGTGTGGGTGGAGGTGGGTGGTGCTGCAAAGGGAGGTCAGCCTGTTTGTCCTCTGACGGATGGACAGACAGCCCCCCTTCTCCTTTCCCCCTCCCCCTCCCGCTGCTGCAGATCGTGGTGGTCTGGGTGGGCACCAACAACCATGGCCACACAGCGGAGCAGGTGGCCGGAGGCATTGAAGCCATTGTGCGCCTGGTGCGCCAGCAGCAGCCTCAGGCCAAGGTGGTGGTCCTGGTGAGTGGGGGCACAAGGAGGGAGGGGTGGGTGGTGGGGTGAGGGCTGGTGGGCTGACCCCCCCCTCCTCTCCCTCTTCCCCCACTTGCAGGGCCTGCTTCCACGGGGCAAGAACCCCAACCCTTTGAGGGAGAAGAACCGGCGGGTGAACGAGCTACTGAGCCAGAAGGTGCCGCTCCTGCCGGGGGCCTTCTTCCTGGACGCCGACCCGGGCTTCGTGCATTCGGACGGGACCATCAGCCACCACGACATGTACGACTACCTGCACCTGACGCGCCTCGGCTACGGGCGCCTCTGCCCCGGCCTCCACCGCCTCCTGCGGAGCCTCCTCCTGGGGCGGGAGGGGCACGACCCCTGACCTCTTGACCCCAAGCGCCCCCCTCCAGCCAGTACCCTCCCCCCCCACCCCGTTGTCAAAGGGGTTCAAGAAGGTGAAAGGGACCAGCTACTCTTATGATCTAATAAAGCCAGTATGTGAACCTGTGCACCCCGAGCAGGTGTCTCTTTTACTGGGGGGGGGGGGTCTTCAAAGGGGGGCTTCCTCCCTCTCTCAGAGTAGACCCCCCCCTTGTTGCAAGCCATGATGGTGGGTGAGGGAGCCAGGAGCAGCAGGCTGGGTGCCTAGGGTCGCCCCCCCCCCCACTAATTTCCTAATCCAGATACGGCCCTCCAAGATCATTTACCCAGTCCTTGCTCAGGTTCAACCTAAGTCTTGAAAGCAAATAACAACAACAATCCCATCTCACCAGCCAAAAGCAGGCACTCGCTTCCCACTGAAATACTAATAGTTTATATCAGTGGTTCTCAACCTGGGGTCCCCAGATGTTTTTGGCCTTCAACTCCCAGAAATCCTAACAGCTGGTAAATTGGCTGGGATTTCTGGGAGTTGTAGGCCAAAACACCTGGGGACCCCAGGTTGAGAACCACTGGTTTATATTGTCCTTGGCTTTAATTATTGCATTGTTTTAAAGTGTTTTTGCACTACAAACGAGATCTGTGCCGTGTGCGTAGGAATTCATTCACACCTTTTTCAAATTATAATCCGGCCCTCCAACAATTTGAGGGACTGGGACCTGGCCCTCTGTTTAAAAAGTGTCCTAATCAATGCCAAGGCCTAATCAATGAGGCCTTCTTAGGGTTGGCACCCGAGGGCAGAGGCATGTAAACACACCCACCCTTGTGATTCTCGGTCTCCGTTGCCAAGGCACGAACACTCCAGAGCCCCAAGGATGCCCCGCTGGGCCCCTCTTCGGAAGAGGCCTGTGCAAGAGACCCCCCCCCCCATATGGATGTTTTAAAGGGGGGGGGCGTGGGGAAGCCCCACCTCCCAAGCCTGAGGGGCCATGAAATCCCATTGGGGTTCAAGGGGATCAGGACCCTGGCCTCCATCTGCCAGTCTTCTCAGGGGGAAGGATGAGGGGGGGTCCAGGTGAAAAATGCCAGGCCGGAACGGAGCGGGTTGTTAAAGAGCTTTAATAGCAGGTGAGGCAGGGCCACCCCGATGCTGCTGCTGCTGAGGAGGAGGAGGAGGAGGGAGGGGTACACATGGTCAACATGTGGCTCTGGCCACCAGGGCACGCACTCGCTCGCTCACTCACTCGCTCCGCCTCCAGAGTCCGCCGGCCGAGCCCCAAGTCTCTCTTGCTCTCTGCCCAGAGGGCCCACCGGCCAAGGCAACAGGGGCCCCTTGCAGAAGGGCCTCCCTCGCTCCAGGGGCCACCGCCTCCTCCTCCTCCACAAGGGCCAGGCTGGCCACGGACCCCCTCCCACCCCATGTCTCGATACAGAAGCAGATGCGTATGCGGGACCCCAAAATACTTAACGTTATTAAAAGGAGAGGGACTCGAAAAGAGAAGCGGTCCTCTGGGGGGTCTTTTGGGGCAGACCTCGGTCTGCATGTCCTGGGGTGGCTGGGCCCCCCTTCAGCCGCCACCGCCACCTTTTGGGGTCCTTGGGTATCGGGGGGTGAGCGGTCCGCGGAAGGGTGTGCTGGGCCCTCAGTAGCACAGCCAGGAAGGGGCGGAAATGGGGGCGATGCTCCAGGGCCCTCCCCCTCTTCTGTCCTCTGCGCAGCCCTCTGTCGCTCATCTGCCACTGCTGCCAGGCCCGGGGGAGGCCTGTGGGGCCCCTTCCCAACTGGAGCTGGGGGCCGCGGAAGGCCCTCCCGAGGAGGATGATGATGTCGCCACTAGCACCGCCACCGCCATGGTCTCCACTGCTGAGGTCCCCGGGTCCTGGGAGGGGGCATCCAGGGAGGGTCCCTCGGGGCCCCCGATGGGCTCCGGGGTGGTGGGGGGCACCGTCTCGGTGGGGGTGGCCGCCTGCATGATCTTCTGGCGCACTTCCCGGATCTTGAGCTGGAGGCAGACCTTGGTGGGGAAGATGTCCGAGTAGCGGGCCTGGAAGGCGGCTGTGGCCTGGGCTGTGGGCGGGAGGAGGGGGTCAAGCAGAGGGGTCAGTGAGAGAGGGGAGGGTGGGCAGATGGATGGAAAGAGGGGCCCTTGGCCGCTGGGAGATGGAGGGGAGGCACCACCCCACACAGCCCTGTCCTGGGGAGGGCAAAGCCTACAGGAACTGACCCTTTGTCCAAGTGTCCAGCGGGGGCCCCATGCCCCTCCCTCCGTCCTTACCTGACGGGAAGAAGCCGTGGTCCTGGAAGAGCTGCATGACGAGGGCTCTCCGCTGGTCAAGCGTGCGCCGCAGAGAGGAGTACGGCACCTTCTCGTACTCCAGCTCCCCGAGGACGTCCTCCCCGTCGGTCCCTGCAATGGGAGGCAAGAGCCGCGGTGGGCAAGGCTCTTCCATGGCCTCCCCCCACGTTGCGCTCCCCAGGCGGCCGGAGTCATTCCCTGCCCCACTGTTACCTGTCTTGTCGAAGGTGAAGATGTCTCCCTCGCACTTGGCGCTCTTGGGCGTGTTGGGCTCCGAGCTGCAGCTGGAGCGCCGCCGCATCTTCCTCTTGGGGGAAATGGGGTCTTCGGTGGAGGAGTCCAGGTCTGCAAAGGAGGCGGCCAAAGCGGAGAGGGTCAGGTCCAGCCACCCAGGAGACCGGCGAAAGGCCGGCCTCGCGTGGGAGGTCAGGGCATCCCTCGGCCAGGAGTGCCTGGGTCACTATTTGGGGTCTCCTCCACCTCCACCTTTATTGCGTGGTTGAAATTATTTTTATATTGTTTCCATATATTGTATTACTATATTTTTTAATTTTATTTATTTTTATTTATATTTTATTGTAGATTTTAATTATTTTTACTGCGTTGTCAAAATTATATTTATATTGTTTCCATATATTGTATTATATATTATTTTTATTTATTTATTTATATTTTATTATAGTTTTTATTGTAGATTTTAGTTATTTTTACTGCGTTGTCAAAATTATTTTTATATTCCTTCCATATATTTTATTATTACATACTATTTTTTATTTCATTTTTCATGTATTTATTTAATTTTTATTTATATTTTATCATTTTTATATATTTTGCTATTATATATTACTAGCTGTCCCCTGTTGTGGCCCAGTCTGCGTCTATGTGTTTTGCGTGTGTATAGGTGTGTATGTATTTGTATATGTGTGTTTGCATATATGTATGTGTGTGTGTGGTTTTGTGCATGTATTGTAGTTTTTGTTTTTTGGCTTTTTGAGTCTCTTCTGCAGTTTTCCAGTGTTTTTCTGAGTAATGGTCAGTCTTTGGCCTGAGAGGTGTCTGGTGTCCAAATTTGGTGTCCATTTGTCCAGTGGTTTCTGAGTTCTGTTCATCCCACAAACGAACATGACATTTTTATTTATATAGACATGCTGTCCCCTGCCACGCGTTGCTGTGACCCAGTCTATGTATATGTGTTTTGTGTGTGTTTGTATATTGGTGTATATGTGTGTATATATTTGTGTATGTGTATTTATGCGCATGTATGTTTTATTCTTTGGCTTTTTAAGTCTCTTCCGCTGTTGACAGCCGTGCCCCCCCCCCCCCCACTACTCACCTGTGGAGTTCTTGCGCTTCTTGCGGTAACTGCCCAGGATGGCGCGGGGGGAGGTGGCCAGAGACTGCAGGGTCGGGGAGGGCAGCACCTCTTCCGGCTTGAACTCGGGCAGCTCCGCAAAACGCTCCTCAAAGTCCACCTCCGAGAGGACCCTGCTGGGGGGCAGAGGGGGCGAGCGGGGTCTCAGGAGCGCTGCCTCTCCCCTCCTCCAGACCCCCCTCCCAGGACCCCCCCCCATCCATCTCCACGGTCACTCACTTGTCCACCGAGTCAAAGGTCTTCTTCAGCGGAGGGGGGCGGACCTTCACCTTCTTGACCACCGGCCCTTCCTTGGGCTCGGGCCCCTCCGACGTGGTGGCCGATGTCGTTGCCAGGGGTGGGGCCGAGGGTGCCGCCACCGCCCCCCTGGAGCCCTCCCCGAAGTTTGAGGGGGCGGGGCTGAGTGCAGAGGATGAGGAGGATAGGGGGGCCGCAGGGGGTGCTGCTGCGGGGGGCTCCGGGCGGACGTCGGGGGCAGCGCCCCGCCAGTCGGGTGAAGAGGGCAACCGCTGGGCCTGAGGCAGAGGAGAGGATGACCAATTAACTGGGTACTTTCCATTACAAAAGTGTGAGTCAAGCACTGAAAGAGTGAGTAGGCCAAAGCCTGTAAACAGTCAGTGGGCCAAAGCTAGTATTGCCCTGAGGAGAGTAAATAGGCCGGAGCCTGTTAGTTAGTGGGCCGAAGCTAGTGTCATCCTGAGGAGAGTGAGTAGGCCGAAAGCCTGTTAGTTAGTTGGCCAAAGCTGGTGTCGTCCTGAGGAGTGAGTAGGCCAAAGCCTGTTAGTCAGTGGGCCGAAGTTAGTGTTTTCCTGAGGAGAGGGAGTAGACCGCAGCCTGTAAAGAGTCAGTGTGCCAAAGCTAGTGTCATCCTGAGAATGAGTAGGCCGAAGCCTGTTAAGAGTCAGTGGGCCAAAGCTGGTGTCGTCCTCAGGAAATTTAGTTAGCGGGCCAAAGCTACTGTCGTCCTGAGAGTGAGTAGGCCGAAGCCTTTTAGAGTTAGTGGGCCAAAGCTAGTATCACCCTGAGGAGAGCGAGTAGGCCGAAGCCTGTTAGAGTTAGTGAGCTAAAGTTAGTGTTACCTGAGAAGAGTAAGTAGGCTGCAGCCTTAGAGTTAGTGGGCCAAAGCTAGAGTCGTCCCTGAGGAGAGTGAGTAGGCCGCAGCCTGTTAGAGTCAGTGGGCCAAAACTGTAAGTCTGGTTACATCCCGTTTAGACTACTGCAACGCTCTCTACGTGGGGTTGCCTCTGAAGACTGCCTGGAAGCTTCAATCAGTCCAACGTGCGGCAGCCAGATTGCTAACAGGGGCGGGGTACAGATACCATACGACCCCTCTGTTACGCCAGCTCCACTGGCTGCCGATCAGCTTCCGGGCACAATTCAAAGTGCTGGTTTTGACCTATAAAGCCCTAAACAGCTCTGGCAGCAGGAAGGAAGGAAGAAGTGCTGGTGTTGACCTATAAAGCCCTAAACGGCTCTGGCCCAGTTTACCTGTCCGAACGGATTCTCCCCTATCATCAAGGCTATTAAGATCTTCCGGGGGGGGGGCTGCTCTCGGTCCCACCACCCTCACAATCACGGTTGGTGGGGACGAGAGACAGGGCCTTCTCGGTGGTGGCTCCCCGGCTTTGGAACTCCCTCCCACTAGAGGTTAGATCTGCCCCCTCCCTCCTGACGTTCAGGAAATCACTAAAAACCTGGCTCTGGAATGTGGCATTCGAGGACTGAACCTAGAACCTTCCCTGTGATGAATTATGATGAACTGTGACTACGAGTATGAATATGACCATGACTGGATTGACGATTTGGCGTAGGAAACTGTAATGATGTAGTGACGATGTTTTTATTGTACTATGTTGTACTATTTTAATATGTAATGATTTGTACCTGTTGTTCTTTTATATGATTGTACTTTATATGTGCTGTAAACCGACCTGAGTCCCTCGTCGAGGTTGAGAAGGCCGGTATAGAAAACCTCTAAATAAATAAATAATTAAATAGGCCGAAGCCTGTTATAGTTAGTGGGCTAAAGTTAGTGTCATCCTGAGAAGAGTGAGTAGGCCGCAGCCTGTTAGTCAGTGGGCCAAAGCTAGTATTGTCCTGAGGAGTGTGAGTAGGCCGAAGCCTTTTAGAGTTAGTGGGCCAAAGCTGGTGTCGTCCTGAAAGTAGGCCGAAGCCTATTAGTTAGTGGGCTAAAGTTAGTGTCATCCTGAGGAGAATGAGTAGGCCGAAGCCTGTTAAATCAGTGGGCCAAAGCTAGTTTTGTCGTGAGGAGAGTAAGTAGGCCACAACCTGTTAGTTAGTGGGCCAAAGCTAGTGTCGTCCTGAGGAGAGTGTAGGCCAAAGCCAGTTAAGAGTCAGTGGGCCAAAGCTGGTGTCATCCTGAGAGTAGGCTGAAGCCTATTAGAGTTAGTGGGCTAAAGTTAGTGTCATCCTGAGGAGAATGAGTAGGCCGAAGCCTGTTAAGAGTCAGTAGGCCAAAGCTAGTATCGTCCTGAGGAGAGTGAGCAGGCCGAAGCCTGTTAGTGTTAGTTTGCCTCAGTGAGGGAACTCCTCAGTCAATGTCAGGAGGCTTCTCTGTGAGGTAGGCCTCACAGTATGAGGAAGGCCTGGAATGAGAGAAGCCTCAGATGGGAAGCTCCAATCTCAGAGCGAGGCTGTTTATCTGCAAGAGGAAGAAGCCCAGCATGGAAGCAAAGAAGGAAGCATCAAGGACTTCATTTGTGTTGTTATTGTAAGTAGTGCAACTATATTATTTTACTCCTTGGGAAGAGGTAGTGGCATTGGTCTGTGTGCGTTTGTTCTTTTCATCACTTGGTGCTGTGCTAATAAGTGGCCCTGTTGTTGTTGTTATTATTATTATTGTTGTTGTTGTTGTTGTTGTTATTAACTTTATTTGTCCCCCGCTAGCATCTCCCGAAGGACTCGATGCGGCTTACAAAGGCCAAGGCCTCAAAACACAACATAACAATACAAAACCTAAAGCAAATTAAAAACAATTAAAGCAATATTAAACAACAAGCAATAAACAATACACCAAGACACAATAAAACTGGGCCGGGCCAGAGTAATGGGTACAGAATTAAAAGTGCTGATGTGACAGGTGGTATATAAGGATTATCGGGTAAGTGCAGTGTGCAGTGTGCAGCAATCTTAATTTCTACTAAAGTTGGTATTGGAGATTTCCTAATCTGAGAAGGCACATCGGAACAGCCAGGTCTTCAAGTTCTTTCTAAAGACTGCCAATGTAGGGGCCTGTCTAAGATCTTTAGGGAGGGTGTTCCAGAGTGGGGGGCCACCACAGAAAAGGCCCTGTCTCGCGTCCCCACCAAACACGCCTGCGATGCAGGCGGGATCACGAGCAGGGCCTCTCCGGATGAACAAAGTGAGCGCGTGGGTTCATAAACGGAGATGTGGTCACGCAGGTAGGATGGTCCCAAACCGTTCAGGGCTTTGTAGGTAAGCACCTGCACCTTAAATTGGGCTCGGAAAATAAACGGCAGCCAGTGGAGCTCCTTGAACAGGAGGGTTGACCTCTCTCTGTAAGGGGCACCAGTTAACATCCTGGCCGCTGCCCGTTGGACCAGTTGGAATTTCTGAGCCGTTTTCAAGGGCAGCCCCATGTAGGCCGCATTACAGTAGTCCAATCTGGAGGTGACCAAGGCATGGACCACCCTGGCCAGATCAGCCTTTTCGAGGTACGGTCGCAGTTGCTGTGCATTTACGAGGGGGGCCTTTCGACTCGCCCCACGCCACTCTCCTCGTCCCCCTTGGATCCAACCCTCTTTTCCTTCTCAAGGCCACTGAGACACAAACTGGACGGCCATCTCTCAGGGAATACCTTGCGTTCTCCTATATAAACAGCTGCAAAAATGGCTGCCTCTTCAGACCCACAGGTGTGTCTTGGCTTTTTTTGATGGCGTGCCTACCAAATTAGGGCATGCCTAACCATCGATGGCATCTCAGAATTAAATAAATACGTTATTATTCCCCTCTCCCCGCCCTCCGCCTGCCACCCTTTCCCCTAAATTACTGTTCCCTTTGCCTTGTGAAGGTGAATGGCGGTTTAAGGGGAGCAGGGAGAGGTTAATATGCCATAACAGACCCACCGTTTCGGCCCCTTTGCCTCCCGAAGGAGGGGCAGGGAGGGCCTCCCGGGATGCTCTCTCTTCACCGGGCCCCACGGCCGCTTCCCGGTGGCCCCAGGCGTCTGTGGCAGCGGACTCGGTGGCGGGCTGTGTCTGTCGTGGCGACGGAGGGGACACGGGCTCCCAGGTCTCTGGCCTCTTGGCCTCGGGGCCCTGCTCAGCAGGGGAGGGGGGCGGCAGGGGGGGCTCCTGGGGGCCCCGCTCCGTGACCTCCGCCTCCTGCTGGAACCGTGCCCCGCAGGGCTCCTGTGGCGGGTGATGCGGCGGCTGCGGATGATGATGCTGCTGTGTTGCCTGTGCTGGCCCCAGGGAGGCCCGGGGGGTGCTGGGGGAGGGGGCCGCCTCGTAAGAGCCCACCGGGATGCTGGCGATGGCAGCCTTCACCCGCTGCGGGGCCTTGAGGGGCGGGCGCTGAGGGGGCCGGGCGGCGGATGCGGACGGAAGGGGCGGCGGAGGGGCTGCAAGGAGAACCCAGAACAGAGTGGGTGCGCTGTGTGGTTTCTGGGATTTGGGGCCACTTCTTTGGCCCTGTATCCCCCTGCCTTACTGTTGGGGAGGGGACCTCTTTGACCTCTGCCCCCTCCATGCCGTACCTGTGGAGACCCCCATTCCCTGGCCGGGCCCCCCAGGGGGAGG
>NW_026845300.1:5755-24246 GCF_025583915.1 Anolis sagrei ordinatus | reverse complement strand
CTCAAACCCAGAACCTCAATCAATGGCTGATACCAAATGAGAGACTCCCCCCTGGGCACACAGAAAACTGTGTGACTTGGAAGGCGCTGAACAGACTGCCCTCTGCTACCACGAGATGGAGAGCCAACCTTAAGAAATGGGGCCACAAAGTGGAATCCACTACATGCGAGTGTGGAGAAGACCAAACTACAGACCACCTGCTGCAATGCAACCTGAGCCCTGCTACATGCACAATGGAGGACCTTCTTATAGTAACACCAGAGGTATTTCAAGTGGTCAGCTACTGGTCAAAGGACATTTAATCAACTACCAAGCTTGCAAACTTTGTGCTTTTTTGTTTGTTTGTTAAAAAATGCAGTACAACTGTTTGGTTTGCTCCTGCACGATAAATAAAAAAAAATTCTCTTCTGAGTAAAAAATAAGCAATTGTTTGAATGCCTCGATCCTAACTTACATGCTCTTGAAAGAGACAGTTCAATTGGGAGGGCAATTCTTTTGTTCCACAGTCCAGCAAAAAGGTTAGAAAACAACAAGAAGGAATGAGAAAAACGGGGAGCGTGTGAGCCCAAAGCATTCTTAAGAGAACTAAGCCATAGAATAGCAATAAACTCTCAATTAAATAGCCGCCCACCTTGTCGGCGGCATGTTTTGGCTCCTGGCCCAGTCATGACAACATGCAAACCCACCATCTATTTATAAAGCTGCTGTGCTCTTGTCTGTTTGTCACTATCACTCTTCCTGATCCTTGGCCTAGGAGGTAACACTCAGATGATTCAAGATCCATTGCCGAGATTGTGTCTGTTTAGCACTTTGTGTGTGGGGGGTGGGGGTGGGGGGGTTGAGCCTTCAAGAGTTTCCTATTGCACTGTGTACGTTTGATTAACATATGTATTTAAACATAGAGGTTGTTTAAAAGCGTGTGTTTCTCTTGGCAATTGTCTGTGTTATCATCGGTGGCAACACTTTGAGAACCCAGGCAGTGCCAGAGATACGAGAAATGGGGCAATGGTAGAGATGGGGGAATGTATTATTTATTCAGTTCTAAATTTAGCAAACTAGTGAATATTTCCTCTGCGTACGTGATCCTGAAACATTAAAATCAAGGGAAATCAGCCCAATCTAGTCCTGTTTTAAGGCCAGGGGCAGGGAAATGAGATTAGCAGGCTGTATGGCACCCCAAAACACAGTTTTACAGCTCCTGAAGATCCCTGGTAAGTCCCACCTCCGTGATAGAAACCAGTCAAAATGGACTCAAACCTCCCAGAAATGCAAAAGTTTGTCTCATCCCCCTCCCCAGAAAACCCTCTCCAAGTCCCCAGGCAAAGATGTTTTGAAAGGGCCACAACTGGCCAAAATAATTACCATATATTCTGGTGTATAACACTACTTTTGGAGAGGCCCTGCTCGCGCTCCCACCTGTATCGCAGGTACGATTGGTGGGGACGAGGGAGAGGGCCTTCTCGGTGGTGGCCCCTCGACTCTGGAACTTGCTCCCCAAGGACATCAGACATGCCCCAACTCTGGCAGTCTTTAGGAGGAGCTTGAGAACGCGGTTGTTCCATTGTGCCTTCCCAGAGTAAGGAAATACCCTCAGCAATATGTCCCTAAATGCACTTTATCACTGATTTAGGATTGTCTACACGCCCCATCTCTACCTGAAAACCCTATTCCAGTTATATCCTACCTTGTCCATGTCCAGCATTATTTTTTAAATTATAAATTATTACATTTGGCCCAGCCATAGGTTTAAAATGCTTATTGTTCTTGCTACTGTTTATTTTTTGTTTATGAGATTTATTTTAACTGTTGTATTGATTGTTTTCCTATTGTTTTTACTGTTGATGTACTTTGGGCTCGGCTCCATGTAAGCCGCACCGAGTCCCTTGGGGAGATGGTAAAGGGGTATAAATAAAGTAATATTATTATTATTATTATTATTATTATTATTATTATTATTATTACTTTTTAACCCATGAAAATCTTCTCAAGTGTCAGGGGTCGTCTTATATGCGGGAGTCGTCTTATATGCTGGAGTAGACTTATGCATGGGAGTCGTCTTACATGCGGGAGTCGTCTTATAGAGCAGGTGCTGAAACTTTCAATCCAGATTTGAGAAACTGGTTGCTGCATATTGTGGGGAGCTCAAAAATGGCACTGGCTGCGTCCCTACCATATGCAGCAACTGTATGAAAGCATTAAGGGCGATGCTGTACAAGTACGGTAGAAGAAAATCCATTCATCTACTACTAAGGAGGCTGTCCAAGTCCTGAACCGGTGCTTGGCCGCTGTAACGGACTGGATGAGGGCTAGCAGATTGAAACTAAATCCAGACAAGACAGAAGTCCTCCTGGTTAGTCGTAAAGCCAAACAGGGCATAGAGTTACAGCCTGTGTTAGACGGGGTTACACTCCCCTTGAAGGCGCAGGTTCGCAGCTTGGGAGTGATCCTGGACTTATCGCTGAGTCTGGAACCCCAGGTCTCGGCGGTGGTCAGGGGAGCTTTTGCACAATTAAAACTTGTGCGCCAGCTGCGCCCGTACCTTGGAAAGTCTGATCTGGCCACGGTGGTTCACGCTCTGGTTACATCCCGTATAGACTACTGCAACACTCTCTATGTGGAGTTGCCTTTGAAGACTGCCCGGAAGCTACAACTAGTCCAACGAGCGGCAGCCAGACTTCTAACAGGAGCGGGGTACAGGGAGCATACTACGCCTCTGTTACGTCAGCTCCACTGGCTGCCAATCAGTTTCCGAGCACAATTCAAAGTGCTGGTGTTGACCTATAAAGCCCTAAACTACTCCGGCCCAGTTTACCTGTCCGAACGGATTCTCCCCTATGAACCATCAAGATTATTAAGATCTTCTGGAGGGGCCCTGCTCTCGGTCCCACCATCCTCACAAGCGCGTCTGGTGGGGACGAGGGACGGGGCCTTTTCGGTGGTGGCCCCTCAGCTCTGGAACTCTCTCCCACTGGAAATTAGAACTGCCCCTTCTCTCTTGACTTTTAGGAAACAGGTGAAAACTTGGCTCCGGAATTTAGCATTCGATGAGTGAGTCAATAACTCCTGACCACAATGATAGATAGTGATGAATTGTGATTTTATTCTGATGACTTGGCCTTATATAATTATATGATTGTATTTTAATGTATTTTATGTATTAGTGCATTATGTGGTGTGATATTTTGAACTATTGTTTGTGAATCTTGTTGTATACCGGCCTGAGACCCTCTGCTGAGGTGAGAAGACCAGTATATAAAAGTTCTAAATAAATAAATTCATCAGGATTCGTGGACTTAATGTGGTCCCGAAGGTGAGGTGAAGGGGCGCCTTACCGAGAAGGTGTAAGTGAAGGGCAGAGCAAGCTGCAGGCATCCAGGGCACCCGGGATATGGAAAAAAGGAATAGAGTGGCTCTGGGCCCAGAAAAACACACCTCTTTTACCTGTCTGGCCCGCCCTTGTATCCTATTACCGTACCTCCTCCTCTGCCTCTCAGATCTCGCTCCTGAAGACTGCAGTGAAGTGGTGCAGGTGCGCATGTGCGAGGTCTGAGAGGCAGAGAAGGAGATTCAGTAATAGGAAAATTACCATATTGAAATCAAATCTGATGCTTTTAAATTTTTTATTTGGTGTGTGTTGGAAGAGGGGTAGTCTTATACGGCGAGTATATCCCAAACTCTATATTTTAACTGGAAATTTTATTTATTTATTTATTATTTACAGTTTTTATATTCCTCCCTTCTCACCCCGCAGGGGACTCAGAGCGGATTACAGTGTACACATATATGGCAAACATTCAATGCCAATTTTTGACATGCAAACACATACACAGAGGCTATTTAACTTTTCTGGCCGCCAGGGGAGCTGTCGCTTTCATCGTCCATCTGCGACGCTTATGAAGCACTTCCACATTCACCGCTTGCTTCCCCCCTGGAATGCTTTGCTAGAGTCTTTTTTATGGCCTCATAAATCAGTTAATTTAGCCTCCCCACACTTTAAGGTGGTACCTTATTTTCCTACTTGACAGATGCAACTGTTTTTCGGGTTGCAAAGGTTGACAACAGGCTACACACAATTGGTTGGAAACCCACTCCAACCCGGGCTGGCTTCGAACTCATGACCTTTTGGTCAGAGTGATCTTAATGCAGCTGACACTTAGCCAGCTGCGCCACAATCCCGGTACAAGTACGGTAGAAGAAAATCAGGATTTGTGGACTTAATGTGGTCCCGATGGTGAGGTGAAGAGGCGCCTTACCGGGAAGGTGTAAGTGAAGGGTGAAAAGTTGGGGGTCGTCTTATTCACCCAGTGGTCTTATATTCTGGAATATGCGGGTAAATAGAATTGACAGAGTATCATTCCCAGTGTGCCATAAACACAAAGTTTAGCCCTTGGAGATTGCAGAGTTGCCATCCCTATCTTACTCAGAATAAGGCTATCACCCATTCATCTTGAGAAGGCTCTCCCAACTGAATTTTTATATTACTGTATTTCTATTGCCATGGATGAGGATATATTTTTTTATCTCCACCTCCCTCCCTGAGCTAAAATAACTTCCCTGACTTTACATACTTTGGTTAGTACTTGGATGGAAGACTGCCAACAAATACCAGGTTCTTTAGGCCCTATTTGCGAGGAAGGAAGTGGCAAAACCACCTCTGAGTATTCCTTGCCTAAGAAAACCTTATGAAATTAATAAGGCTGTCATAAACCAGCAGGGGACTTGAAGGCGCATACTCCTTGACTTTGCTATTGGGAAACACTTCTTTCCAGGTAGTAAAATGCTTCATGTGTCCTAGTTACAGAACACCTAAGTGTGTTCCATATTTCCATGGAGATGCTTGATGTCGCTCTCTTTCTTTTTTGTTTTGCCCCAATGCTTATCTCTTTGTTGAGTTTACCATTTGTTGCAATACAATGCTGTGGTTTTTAACTTTGAATATGTTTAATGGAATTTAACTTTGAATTTCTTAATGCTGTTTGTGTTTCATTCTCTTTTATTGTCTGTATATTTGTATATTTTAAACTGTATACTAATACTTTTATGTCGTGCTACTTTGAGTCCCCTTTGGGGAGATAAAACGGGGTATAAATTAGTATTAGTAGTAGTGGTGGTGGTGATGATGAAGATGACGATGATGATGATAATAATAATAATAATAATAATAATAATAATAATAATATACAATATACTCTGGTGTCTTTCCTAATTTATGACCCTCTCATTCCTCAGTATTGGTATGATGGTGAGGAAGTGGGAGAGCTGCCACTGGACTTCGATGTCATTTGGGATGGAGACTTTGCGATTGACAAGCCGCCAGGATTCAAAGGTATTAGGCATGGAGTGTAGATCTGTACTAAGCAGGTGCTTGGCTTCTCATCTTGTTTTCCTCTAGCACAAAATTGCTGCAAACTGATTTTGCTTACATGTTTTCTGTCTCCTTATGTCTCCGAACATTCTTATTTGATACTAGCCGTCCCCTGCCACGCATTGCTGTGGCCTAGTCTGTGTATATATGTTTTGTGTGTCTATATATTTGTGTATATATGTGTGTGGTTTTGCGCATGTGTTGTAATGTAATTTTGGCTTTTTATGGCTCTTCTGCTGTGATTTTCAATGTTTTTATAAGTGATGGTCACTCATTGGCCTGATAGGTGCCTTGTGTCCAAATTTGGTGTCAATTCGTCCAGTGGTTTTTGAGTTATGTCAACCCCACAAACGAACATTACATTTTTATTTATATAGATTTACTTACTGTATATATTCACATCCATGTCAACTTCATCTATACGTTGAGGGTAGATTTGGGGGGTCAAAATTACAGTTTTTGATATGACCCCAGGATAATTTGAGGGTCATTCTGCAGAGAAGGGGAAAATGACATCGGCACCTAGCCACCATTGCCACCGTTTTCCTGTTCAGGCTTTTGAAAAGGCAAAGAGAGTAGAGAGGGTTGGCACTTCTTTTAGATTTTCCTGGGATGGGCTAAGCTTATGTCTTATTCAGAGAAGGCAAAGTTTTCTTTTTAGTTTTTTTTAAATAATAGGTTTTTTTATGTCAGGAGTGACTTGAGAAACTGCAAGTCGCTAATGGTATGACAGAATTGGCCGTCTGTAAGGACATTGCCCAGGGGGTTCCTGGATGTTTTTGATGTTTTACCATCTTCTCTCATGTCCCCGCATGGGGAGCTGGAGCTGACAGAGGGAGCTCATCCGCACTCTCCCTGGATTCGAACCTGAGACCTGTCAATCTTCAGTCCTGCCGGCACAAGGGTTTAACCCATTGTGCCTTGGAAAAAAAAGTACTTGCTTTTGACCTATGAATAAGTCAACCCAGGTCAATTTTTGACAAAAACAAATTCTAGACTTGTATGAATATATACAGTAATAACTATAATTCCCAAACTCAAGGTCAATGTCCACCAAACCTTTCCAGTTTTTTCTGTTGGTCATGGGAGCCCTGTGTGCTAAGTTTGGCCCAATTCCATCATTGGTGGAGTTCAGAATGCTCTTTGATTGTAGGTGAACTATAAATCCCAGCAACGACAATTCCCAAATGACAAAATCAATTTTTTTGAGTGGAGGACATAAATTGGACTGTTAGGTGTCTTGTGTCCAAATTTGGTGTCAATTCCCCCAGTGGTTTTTGAGTTCTGATGGTAGCACGAACTAATATTACATTTTTATGTATATAGATAGATGAAATAACAGGGCCTCTCCTATTTCCCTTGGCTGTTGTTCACCCTATATGACCTCTCCCACTGATACTCTCAAACGGGGGCTGAAACATTCTCCCCAAAACCCTGCAATATGGTCCAAGTTTCTGTTCTCACCTTGTGGGTTAACGTAGTAAAACCGGCACAAGGTTTTAGCATATTGTTTTCTCGGCATGTGGATGTATTTGTTTGAATACATCCACATTGGCACAAATCACACCACAGTGTGCTCTAGCCAATGCGATACGCAGGCCCAGCCCTAACAGGCAGCTGGGCAAAATGACCTAATTTCTGCTGCACTGTGGGGGTGGGTGAAGAGAGAAAGAGAAAGGCAAGAGCTGGCACCTTCACTGTGCTGCAAATTGTCTCAAAGTGTTGGCCTTAGGGGTTGGAGAGTGAGTGATGGAAAATGTGGGCTCCGCTTCCAGCAGCAAGGCCTCTTAGGCTAGCACACGATCAAGTCAAGTCCAATCACCAGTCTGTACAAATGAGTGGCGTCAGTCTGGTGTAATAGCTGGAGGGGCTTTCCAGATGGAGGATTCCTTACACTTTCGCTAAGAAGGCATCGTGCAGGCATTGTTTCTTAACCGATTGTTTTCCAAAGTAAGCAAAAAATGACAAGAGAAATTGAGAAACAACAAGGGGTGGTGGGTAGGTGTTGAGGGGAAGACAATGTCATCTGAAGTCCTCATAAAAATCAAGAAATGAAGCAGAAGATAAAAGCAAGATTTTCAAGATCTAGGTCCATGTCCTAGTGAGCCATGAAATCCAACCTTGAGCCAGTTACATCCACTCACTTTAGCCTACTTTTTGATCTAGATTGCTGTACTGGAGAAATAAATTGAGGAGAAGGAAAACCATATATACGAGGGGTATTTTTTAAGTAAGGTCCGTTTTGTTGTAGACACTAGTAGTTCACGCACATACCGTAACGAGCGCGTGCGTCGTGTACCGGCATGCCTTGGGAACAACTGTGCTCAGTTTCCGCTCTGTAGCTAACCTGCACGGTTCTGTTCTGTGCTTTCAAAATGTTTAAGACCATCAACTCACCCTCCGCATGTGAGGTTCGCTCAGTGATACGGTTTTTTGTCAGCAAGGAACCTGCCTGCTGCAGAAATTCATCGACAGATTTGTGAAGTGTACGGTGATACTGTTATGAGTGAAAGCAAAGTGTGTAAGTGGGTACGACAATTCAAAGATGGCCGTGACAACGTCCATGATGAGGACAGCTCCGGTCGCCCTTCTTTGATTACAGACGATTTGGTGGCTTCAGTTGAAGCGAGGATTCGGGAAGAGGGTATTTTAAAATTGGTTCAGAGGTATGATAAGTGTTTGAACAAACTTGGCAACTATGTCAAAAATAGAGTGAAGTATGTACTTTCTGAAAATGAATTCACTTTTTTGAAATAAACTTTCGTTGTGTACTTATGTTCAAACGGACCTTACTTAAAAAATATCCCTCGTATAATCTTGGGCACACTGAAGGTGGGATAGAAATATAGCTTCACCCACATCCAGAGAGCACTGTGGACTCAAACAATGATGGATCTGGACCAAACTTGGCACGAATATTCCATATGCCCAAATATGAACACAGATGGAGTTTAAGGGAAATAGACCTTAACATTTGGGAGTTGTAGTTGCTGGGACTCACAGTTCACCTACAATCAAAGAGCGTTCTGAACCGCACGAATGACAGACTCGGGGCAAACCTCCCACACAGAACCCCCATGACCAACAGAAAATACTTAAGGCCATCCAGTCCAACTCTCTTCACCAGGGCAAGAAAATGTAATCAGATGTAATGTTCGTTTGTGCTATTCACAGAACTCAGAAACCACTGGGGCAATTGACACCAAATTTGGACACTATGTCCCTAACAACCCAATGTATGTTCTCCACTCAAAAAAACAAGGAAAACAAAAAGCAGAAAGGACTTCTAAACTGCATGTCCACAAAGGAGAAACTGCATGTCTACCGAGACCCATGGCCACACCCCCTCCTCCTCCTCACTGGGAAACAGCCGTTAAAGCCAGGTGCACGTGCACAGCCACACACACACACACACAAGCGAGTGGAGTGGAGGTGGAGGCTTGACTCATGCAGCCCCTTCTCTTCCCCTCTTATGTCAGGAGAGCAGTCTCCTCCTCCTTTCCCTGTTGGAAAGTGCCAGCAGCAGCAACGGAGTGCTCCACGCAAGGAAGAAGGGGAGGAGGAGGAGGAGGAGGAGGCGAGGAAGGTCCACGGTGCTTGAATGAAGGACTTTCCTTCTCTCCCTCCCTTCCCTTCTTTCCTCCCTTTCTTTTTTTTTTTTCTTTCTTTTCCTCTTTCCTTCTCCTCTTTCCTCTTTCCCTCCTCCTTCCTTCCTTCCCTCTTCCTTTTCTTTCTTCTTTTCTTCCTCCTCCTTTCCTTCTTTCCTTTCTTCATCCTCCTTCCCTTCCCTTCCTTCCCTCCTTCCTTCCTTCCTTCCTTCCTTCCTGTCCCTCCTTCTTTCTTTTCCTTCCTTCCCTTCTTTCCCTCCTTCCCTCCCTCCCTTTCTTTTTCCTTCCTTCCTGTCCCTCCTTCCTTCCTTCTTCCTTTCCTTTTTTCTATGTAAGATATAAATACAATATTAAATGGAAGGGACAGTCAAGAAGTAACGAGAGAAGGCGGGAAAGAGGGAAGGAATGAAGGAGGGAAAGGATAGAGAAGGAAGGAAGGAAGGATGTAACCAAAGAGCAAAGAAAGGGAGGAAAGAAACAGGTAGAGATGGAAGAAAGATGAGAGATAGGGAAAGAAAAAGAGGAAAGGAAGGAAAGAGGGAAGGGAGGAGAGAAAGAGGGAGGGAAGGTTGGCCACAGCAACGCGTGGCGGGTACTGCTAGTCTCCAATACGTTTATTTCGCTCTCTTCCCAGCTTTGTTGTACAAATGTTCTGCCCAGCGTTCTAGCTGTGGCCTGTGCCTCAAGTCGGACCCACGCTATGAGTGCGGTTGGTGTGTTCCCGAACGTCGGTGTCTCTTGCGGCCTCATTGCCCTGCTTCCCGTCAGAATTGGGTGCCGCCAGGCCGGCGGGGCGCTCGCTGTGCCCACCCTCGGATCACCCAAGTAAGAGGAGCAACTTCATCAAATCCCTGCATTTTATGTGCTGACTTTTATTAAGAATTAGATCTTTTGTACTTCAGGCAAAACTCCAGTTGGTGAAAAATGATGAAATAATGTGTAGTGATTAAAGTAATAGAGAAGAAGCTTTTTCATTTCTCTTCATTTTGTGGTAACTGGTAGCCCACTACACAAATTCAAGACTGGCATATCAGTCATAGCAGATGCCTTGAGATTTCCTGTTTTTATTTATTTATTTATTTTATTTGCTGCTTTTATATTCCACCCTTCTTACCCCACAGGGGACTCAGGGCAGATTACACATATATGGCAAACATTTAATGCCAATTTTTGACATACAAACATATACAGACATAGACAGAGGCTATTTACCTTTTTTTCTGGCCGCCAGGGGAGCTGTCGCTTTCATCGTCCATCTGCGATGCTGATGAAGCACTTCCGCATTCCCCGCATGCTTCCCTGCTGGAATGCTTTACTGGAGTCTTTTTTATGGCCTCATAAATCAGTTAATTTAGCCTCCCCACACTTTAAGGTGGTACCTAATTTTCCTACTTGATAGATGCAACTGTCTTTCGGGTTGCAAAAGTCGACAACAGGCTACACACAATTGGTTGGAACCCCACTCCAACCTGGGCTGGCTTCGAACTCATGACCTTTTTTGGTCAGAGTGATCTTAATGCAGCTGACACTCAGCCAGCTGTGCCACAATCCCGGTGCCTTTTTACACTGTACGCCTGTACTGATACTCTATATCAGGGGTCCACAAACCTTTTAAACAGAGTCCCTCAAACTGTTGGAGGGCCAAATTATAATGTTAAAAACACATAAATGAATTCTTACACACACTGCACGTCTTATTTGTAGTGCAAAAATGCTTAAAACAATACAATAATTAAAAGGAAGAACAATTATAAAAATATATATTTATTAGTATTTCAATGGGAAGTGTGAGCCTGCATTTGGCTGATGAGATAGGATTGTTGTTGTTGTTATGTGCTTTCAGACTTAGGTTGAACCTGAGCGAGGGCTGGGTAAATGACCTTGGAAGGCTGTATCCGGCCCCTGGGCCTTAGTTTGAGAACCCCTGCTCTATATTATGAGTAAAATCTACAAAATATCAATGTATAGTATGCCACCTATTTTGTTAGAACTCTTACATCATGTGTACTTTATACATATATTATCTATGCAGATGTGACGCCTACACTGCACATGCACAGCTAACATAGGGCTGGTCAGACGGTCTTTTCCATTTTCCATCTCCTATACTCATTTAACGGCGTTCCATGCAGTCATACCGGCCACATGACCTTGGTGGTGTCTACGGACAATGCTGGCTCTTCGGCTTAGAAATGGAGATGTGCACCAACCCCCAGAGTCAGACACAACTGGACTTAATGTCAGGGGACAACCTTCAACTTTACCTGTATTCATTTTAATCGGATTGTTTATTAATGGTTTCAAACACTGGTCATATTGATGTACCCCACTGGCATAGGAGTTTTCCACACATTTGAAGCTGGGTATAGAAATGCTGTGCTGCTTTTCTCTCCGCTCATTGTGGACTAATTTAATTTTGCAGGAACAGTATAGAAATGTATACATGACAAATATTACAAAGGATTTTTCTGTCAAAGCCCTTAAGTGAGGAGAAAACCTTGTCTTTCTTTAGGAAACTTTCATATAGGTTCATAGCAGCCTCCTCGACTTTCTTCACTGGATGCTTCTCTCTTTTTTCCTCCTTCCCTTCTTCCCTCCCTACTCTCCAGGTACTGCCACTAACTGGCCCCAAGGAAGGAGGGACACGGGTGACAGTTTGGGGCGAGAACCTGGGGCTACATTTCTTTGAGGTGGGGGTCCGTGTGGCTGGGGTGCGCTGCAGCTCTCTTCCTGCGGAGTACATCAGTGCTGAAAGGTGAGTAAGGGCCTGTCAGCAATCAAATGCAAAGATATGGGGGTCTGGCTATTATGGGGTGCATCTAAACACAGAATATTGGGGAGGGGGGTTGAGTTGGAGGAGAAATATGGCTGCTTGTACCTCTGAGATGTAACCTTTGCCTTTCTGTATGGTGCCTTCTGTTTTTTTTCATTGAAGCCTCCTTGGCTTCTATTTTAGATAGTATAGATCAGTTTTTCTCAATCTTCCTAATGCCATGACCCCTTAATACAGTTCCTCATGTTGTGGTGACCCCCAACTATAAAATTATTTTTGTTGCTACTTCCTAACTCTAATTTTGCTACTCTTGTGAATTGTAATGTAAATATCTGATATGCAGGATCAGGCATGTAGCTGGGGTGGGGTGGGGGGGGGGAGGCTTTGGGGGCTTCAGCCCCCCCCCCCCCGAAATTCTCATGGTGGTCTACAAAAAGGCCTTACTGGTACATTATTTAAACTGTTATGTTTATTCATATCATGATCTGATCACCATGCTCAATATATCCCATAAGCATTGGGGGTATTGGGGTAACGATACAAAAGGTTTACTAGGCTAGACCCTCTTTACTCAGACTGAGCCCCCTCCCGAATCAAACTCAGTCCCCCATCCCCCCCCCCCCCCGAATCAAAATCCTGGCTACGAGCCTGTGCAGGATGTACTTTCATTCACTGGACCAAATTTGGCACAAATACCCAATATGCCCAAATTTGAGTACTGGTGAGGTTGGGGGGGGGGGGATTGATTTTGTCATTTGGGAGTTGTAGTTGCTGGGATTTATAGTTCACCTACAATCAAAGAGCATTCTGAACTCCACCAATGATGGAATTGAACCGATCTTGGCACACAGAACTCCCATGATACTACAAAGGTTTGGTGGGCAATGATCTTGAATTTTGGAGTTGTAGTTCACCTGTTTGAGCACTGTGGACTCAAACAATGATGGATCTGGACCAAACTTGGCACGAACACTCAATATACTCAAATGTGAATCCTGGTGGAGTTTGGGGAAAATAGACCTTGATATTATAGTGTTGTAGTTGCTGGGATTTATAGTTCACCTACAATCAAAGAGCATTCTGAACCTCACCAATGATAGAATTGGGCCAAACTTCCCACAGAGAACCCATGACCAACAGAAAATATTGTGTTTTCTGATGGCCTTTGGTGACCCCTCTGACACCCCCTCGCAACCCCTATAGGGGTCCTGACCCCCAGGTTGAGGAATGCTGATATAGACTAAATCTAGAGTGAGTCCCAGATTGAAAATATTCATTGAGACTTAAGAGACGTTATCCTTGCACAGAGTAGCCATGTGGAATGTGAGGCCAAAGAAGTAATTTTTTTTCAATTATTTTAAATTCCTTTTAGAAGTATTATCTTTTCATGAAGAGCAGTCAGGGGTCTGTGCTGAATAGTTCTGCAGCTCTCCCCAAACTGGTGGAATCCAGATGTATTGGTATGCAATTTAATGAGTACACTGTCTGAGGATGATGAAAGTTTCAGTCCAATATGTCTGGAAGGCACCAACTTGGGGAGGTTGCACTACTGTTTCTGATGATTGACAGAGTCTGTGCTACAGAAAGGGACTGGCGTGTCCATTAATCTATGGGTAATGAAGAACGTTTAGATTTTCTGTCATGATTTAGCTTGTCTAGAACACTTCACAACACTATCTTACGGCAAAACTAGGCACTGCATGTAGTTGCATGTGAGATTTTACTTATTTTTTCAAAGAAAAGCAGGCTGAAATTGGAGGCTGGCACTAAGGTGGAAGTACCTAGGTGTTTCTCTCTCTCTTTTCCCTTCTATCAAGACAGCTCATGCAGCTATTTTTCCTTCCACTGAGAAAAATGAAGGGTCAGTGTGGTATAATGGTTAGAGTGGTAGACTGAATACCCTTCTTCTTTCTAGCCATGCAAGAAACAAATACAGAAGCGGCTCTCAGGGAGCATACAACTCTGTTGCGCCAGCTCCACTGGCTGCCAGTTTGCTACCGGGCACAATTCAAAGTGCTGGCATTAGCCTATAAAGCCCTAAACGGTTCTGGCCCAACTTACCTGTCCAAACGCATCTCCTCCTATGAACCAGCTAGAATGTTAAGATCATCTGGGGAGGCCCTGCTCTTGGTCCTGCCTGCATCACAAGTACGTCTGGCGGAGACGAGAGACAGAGCCTTCTCAGTGGTGGCCCCTCGGCTGTGGAACACCCTTCCTACAGAAATTAGATTGGCCCCCTCCCTATTAGCATTTCGGAGGAAAGTGAAGACCTGATATTCGAGCAGGCATTTGAATAGGCAGTGTAATTAATATAGGAATATGGAACAATGGATGATGAGATTGGATCTTGATTCTACCTATGAGACGCTAATGAGATGTTATACTTATGTTTAATTGATTGTTTATTATGTCTTGTTTTAATTGTTTTTAACTGATTTTATGATGTTGAGCCTTGAATTTTGCTATTGTTAACCGCTTTGAGTCGCTCAAGGGCTGAGAAAAGCGGTATATAAATGAAGTAAATAATATAATAAATAACTAAATAAATACACCATGGTTATTTCACTGAAAACTCCAGAAGGCTCCTGTGCCTTCATTAGTTGTTTAAAAGAGAGAATTTCAATAGTTATTGCTTGTTCACTTGGTTCCATAACAAGCAATATCTGCTGAAATATCTTTTCTACACAACCATTAAAGATACAGGAGCTATCTCCAGTTTCCACTCTTGCATTCCTTTTATTGGTTTCCATGGAAGCCAAGATGTTAAATTAACTCATTTATTGCAGTTCAGAAGAAGCAGCAGGATTTACGATTCATTTGCATCTTGGGACATGTAAGACTATTCAAAACTGGAAGTAAACTTCCAGTTTTGAAAAAAGAAAAGAGTAAGGAATGGCCTGCAACAGAGGTAAATTAGCTTCCAGAGCCACTGAGATTCCTTACCATTAAGGTCTTGGCATTCAGAATAAGTGAGAGACTATAATGCAGTGGTTCTCAATCTGTGGGTCCCCTGGTGTTTTGGCCTACAACTCCCAGAAATCCCAGCCAGTTTACCAGCTGTTAGGATTTCTGGGAGTTGAAGGCCAAAACATTTGGGGACCCCCAGGTTGAGAACTACTACTGTAAGGTTCCTACTGAATATGGAGCAATATTGTATACCACCACCGGCCTCCCTTGTCCAAGTACAGAAACCTCTGTACTATTCTTAGGTCCTTATTCTATGTTGGGAAAAATGTTGGCATTTCCTTTGGCAAAGTTGATTAAAGAGGAGAGTATGCCAGACCGAAAGTATTTATGGCATCTTCCTTACTGCACAGAGCAATGCCTGAGGACACTCAGAAGGCCTTTCTGATAATAGTAGTGCTGATAACCTGGCAGGCGTCCCTTACAAAGTGAGGAGTGAATCCAAGGAATGGATCCTGCCCAGAATGAAAAGCCCACTTGGCAATTTCTCCCACACAACTCAGGTCAAGAAGTGGTTTTAGGGAAAGCAAAAAAGGAAAAAAAAATCACTACATAAGAGAGGTGCTCATTCAAACTTGGAATAATTATAAAGAAAAACCATATATAAAGACACCACTACGGTTCTCGCCAAACAAGGCGAACCATCTAAGAGAGCTTCCCAGGGAGAAATGGATACCATATAAACAACTACTAAAAGTTAATACGCAAGGAGTGTCGCTTAGATCACAGGAGGAATTAAGATCTCTCGACCCAACGCTCAATTGGTTTCAGTACTATCAGATCAAAGAGAATATTATCATAGATAACGAATTAGGCTTCGAAACAAAAGAAAGATTTTGGGACAAAATAATAAAAACCAATACAAAATTAGTAAGAAGAATATACCATCAACTACTAATATGGTCTACGGAAAAGGAACAGATAAAGGAAAACATGATAAACTGGGCTAGAGACATAAATCGCTTGATATCTATGTCAGAGTGGGAGGAGATATGGCGTAAGAAAATAAAGTATACTTATGCAACAGAGCTTAAGGAAAACTGGTACAGACTCTTTTATAGATGGTACCTAATGCCAGCACTATTATTAAAGACTAGCAAGGGTAAAAACAACGAGAAATGTTGAAAATGTGAAAAAAAAAACCACAGGTAACTTCATCCACATGTGGTGGAAGTGTAAGAAGAATTTCTGGCACCAAATACATAAAAAGATTGAGGTAATTCTTCAGATTAAATTCGAATTAAAGCCCGAATATTTTTTATTAGGGATCACTGATTTCAAAATAGATAAAAATACAGATAAGATCTTTTTTTATCTTACAACTGCAGCAAGAATTATTTTAGCCAGAGTATGGAAAACCAAAGTAATACCTACAATCGAACGATGGACCTTAAAAGTTCTAGACATTTTGAATATGGACAGACTTACTCAAAAAATCTGTCAAATAAATGGAAGATATCAAAAAATGGATTGGACAAATTTTTTGGACTTTATAAAAAATGAAAATAAAGAAATCTATATTAGTAAACTATAAACGAAACTCAAAGGAATCATCAATAAGAAACTGAAGACAAAAAACAACAAGGTCTAAGAAAGTGAAAAGATTGCACAGCCTGGGAAGACCTGGAAGTGTACCCCCACACTACCCTACCCTCCTACCCCTTATTCTTTTTTTCCCCTTTTCTCTCACTTTCCAACTTTCCTAAAAGCATTGTTCCCACTCTTTTTATGTAAATCAACTGAATACAACAAATCACTCAACTATTTCTTTCTTTTAATTGAGGACCATATCAGCCTTATGGTTGCTTTCAGAGGGCTGTTGGTTCCATGGATGGAGAATCTGTGGATACAGAGGGTCAACTATATATTTTAATGTGGCTGGTGCTCTTTAGTTTTACCCTGTTTGGGTCCCCGGATACTATAGAACGACAACTGCCATCGGTTTTGATGAGAGCAAGCTACAAATTGAGGATCATGGGAATTTCAGCTCAACAACACTTGTCACTCTGAGGTTAAAGGACATTTTAAAATCAGACATCATGTCCACAAGCCTTGTGTCTCAAATCAAACCCTACTCTCCCAACTGAAGAGAAAAAACGGCAGCCTTCCAAGTGTTTTTGTACACAACTCCCATCAGCTATGGCCATAATGTCTAATGATGAGGAATACAGGAGGTGTAGTCTAGCATCTGAGGGACCACATCAAATGACATGGCAGACCAGATTCGGCTCACAGACTTTGAGTTTTGACACATTTGTATTAAGGTATGGAAGCTAGTAAATAGTTACACGTAACATCACTTGAGGGAGTGTTGATTGGATGGTGTTGTAAGGTTTGGATGAAGGGAAATGCAATGATTTTGACAACCCCCCCCCTTCCTCTCAGGCTGGTGTGTGAACTGGAACCATCGCTTCTACCAGACCCTCCGCCTGGGCCAGTGGAGCTCTGTGTCGGGGACTGCAGTGCTGACTACCGGACCCAGTCGGACACTCCCTTCACTTTTGTGGTAATCTGGCTGTGGGTTAGGCAATCCATCTTCATATTCAGTTTAAATAAATAATCACTATAATACATGATAGAAATTGTCTGCATTGGAAACTGTCAGAGGGCATTGGACTCATAGGGTTCAGAATACCAAAGTGAATGGATTCTTGAAAGAATAACAGAGACTAGTGTGAGTGTAAAGAAGGTGTGTGAGCTCTCTAAATTGTGTACCTTATTATACTGCCCTTTCATTTTGTATGCGGTTTTATAATAATTGATGACTGACTTTAATTGTTAGCCATCTACAGCAGTGCAGACTACTCTAAAAGGGAGGGATGTCAGTTTTCAAAATAAATCTAATTGCAGGAGGCATCTAATTATGGATTTCTTTGCCATCCAGACTCCCAGTTTTTATGGAGTGGACCCAGAACGAGGTCCCACTTCAGGAGGGACGAAAATCAGCCTCCTAGGGACCCATCTGGATGCTGGAAGCAATGTCAGTGTTGCAATCCGAGGAGCGCCGTGTCGGCTGATCAGGTACTACGAGGGCAATGTTTAGTTTTCAGAGGGTGGAGGCTTAGTACTACTGGATACTTAAAAAAAATTAAAATGTCAAAATGAAAGCTTGTTCAGTGTTTTAATCTTGCCTCACAGGAGCTGTTTCATTATGTCACTGCAAAATAAATCTGCCGTTTTGCCATCTCTAAGCCAGGGTGGGTAACTTGTGGCCCTCTAGATCACTGCTTTTTAAACTGTGGGTCCCAATCTCAAATGGGGTCCCGTAAGAGAAAACTGACCATGGAACAACCGACTGGTTCAAGATTGGGAAAGGCGTACGGCAGGGTTGTATACTCTCACCCAACCTATTCAACTTGTATGCAAAACACATCATGCGATGTGTGGGGCTTGGTGAATGCAAGGCTGGGGTAAAAAGTGCTGGAAGAAACATTAACAACCTTAGATGTGCAGATGACACCACTCTGATGGCCGAAAGCGAGGAGGAGCTGAGGAGCCTTCTAATCAAGGTGAAAGAAGAAAGCGCAAAGCTGGGTTGCAGCTAAACATAAAAAACCCAAAGATTATGACAACAAGCATGATTGACAACTGGGAAATAGAGGGAGAAAACATGGAGGCAGTGACAGACCTTGTATTTCTAGGTGCAAAGATTACTGCAGATGCAGACTGTAGCCTGGAAATCAGAAGACTCTTACTTCTTGAGAGGAGAGCAATGACCTATCTCGATAAAATAGTGAAGAGTAGAGACATCACTCTGGCAACGAAAATCTGCATAGTCAAA
>NW_026845289.1:0-12811 GCF_025583915.1 Anolis sagrei ordinatus | reverse complement strand
AAGGAGATTCCACCTGAACATGAGGAAGAACTTCCTCACTGTAAGGAGAGCTGTTCAGCAGTGGAACTCTCTTCCCAGGAGTGTGGCAGAAGCTCCTTCTTTGGAGGCCTTTTAAGCAGAGGCTGGATGGCTATCAGTTGGGGATGCTTTGGATGTGATTTTCCTGCTTCATGTCAGAATGGAATTGGACTGGATGGTCCACAAGGTCTCTTCCAGCCCTTTGATTCCATGATTCTATGATTCTTACTGTCATGGATCAATGTTATGGAATCCTGGGAGGTGTATGTTACAAGTTCTTTAGCTTTCTCTGCGTAATAGTGCTGGTGTCTCAGCAAATCATAGAATCCTAAAGTTGGAAGAGACCTCGTGGGCCATCCAGTCCAACCCCCTGCCAAGAAGCAGGACAATCATGTTCAAAGCACCCCCAACAGATGGCCATCCAGGCTCTGTTTAAAAGCCTCCATAGAAGGAGCCTCCACCACACTTCGGGATAGAGAGTTCCACTGCTGAACAGCTCTCACAGTTGGGAAGTTCTTCCTAATGTTCAAGTGGAATCTCCTCACCAAACTACAACTGCCAAAATAATAGCACTGAGCCATCACAGTTAAAAGTGGTGTCAAACTGCATTAAATCTACAGTGTAGATGCACCCCATAGCATGTTAAATGGCAATGTCGTTGGACTGTCACCTTTAAGACATGGCAGTTAAAGTGCTATCAAACTGTATTACTTCTACAGTGTAAATGAAACCAGAGAGTTAAGAAATGTATACAGGGAATATTCCGCAAAGAATGTTAAAACCATAAAATAGAAGCAGAAGATGAGTGTGATCCTCTGCAGATGAGAGGCAGTAAACAAGCTCTGATATTCTTTACATGCCCCCAGTGCATTTTGCCACTGGGGAGACAAACAAGGGGAAGCTTATATCTGCTGCCACAATTGGACATACATGGTAGGCAAAAGGTGAGGATAAAAACCTTTCGCAGCAGTTTTTTCTCCAAATGCCTGGAGGGATTTGCACAAATGAAGGCCCTGTCCTCAGGCTCAGAAGATGCATTTCCCTCAGTCCTCTGGGTCCCTTTGCATCACTCCCTGGGACCAGAAGCAATAGATCTGTATGCCTGTTTAACACAACTGCAGTTTTACGGAGACTCAAATGTCTCCAGAACAAACACAACTGTGCCTCAGTTAACAAGTGTTCCTGGACATGACTTCTTGAAGTGAAAATTTGCACTATGGGGAGAAATAATATAAAAAGTCTAACTGTACACGCCACATGTTGCTGTGGCTAATCTTGCCTCTTTCTTTGTCTCCTTTTTCTCTCTCCTTCCTTGCCTTTTTTCTTTCCTTCTCTCCTTCCTTCTCTTCCTCTTCCCTTCCTTTCCCCCTTTCTTCCCTCTTTACCTATTTGTCACAACTCAGGATAGATTCACCTTGCTCAGAACACCACCACACACCAAGGCTGTAGGTTTTGTAGTTTATTTAAGAAAAAGCAAAATCATAAACATAGAAATAAGGTTGCAAAAGTTAAATAGCCAAAACAGAGTCTTAAATGCAAAGGCAAAGTTTCCAAGGTCCAAAGGCAAATAACATGAAGTATAATCCACAAGCATTGGTCAAACAAGAATCCATGGCAGCATTACAAAGTCCTCAGAAGCCAAGATCAAAAACAAAGTCCCAAAGAGCCAAAAGCTTTCCGCAAAGGCTGAGGCAATTCCAGAGAAGTTAACAGGGTGTAAGCAAAGTTGCACTGACAAAAGATGGACTTCAATCAGATCGTTAAATATGTTTTCCTAGCATGAAAGCATTACGTTGACCTCTAACTTCCCATTTGTTAGCACGCCAAGCACTTCGGCATACCCTTAATTGCAAACGGTCCTCCCTAACTAAATCCCCATCACCTTCAAGGCCGGATAACTCATTATCCTGGGACTGACCAGCCTGGGAATCGGCAGGCACTGAGCTTACAGATGGAGCGGTCGACTCCTCCACCTGCAGCTATGAAATTTCACTCAAATCATGACCATCTTCTAAAACAACATTCCTTTCCCTGGGAAACTGAAATGCCACCTCGTCTTCAGTATCAACACTGTCTGCATCAACAACAGGGACATGTCCAGAAATCTGTAACCCGTCATCCTCCTTGTCCGGAGGAAACTCAAGCTCAGAAAGCTCAGGCTCAAACTGAGCCACAACATTATTCTTGGACTATAACTTCCAGCAGTCCTCTTGATCAATCTATCTACTTACCTATATCTAATCTATCTACCTGGAGGATTGCTGGGAGTTGCAGTCCAGGAATAGGAAATTGGAAATATGCAGGGATTGGGATAATCTTAAAAAGATCCAAGGAGAAAAAAGCTTGTATCTTGGAAGCAGCGCATTTGGATCATCCTCCTCTCCTAAAGGACCTAGTCCAGGGGAAGCTGGGAGCTGAAAGAGAGAGTGGATATGCTACTGTGTGTTTTGTTTGCTGGGGGAGTTGTTTCTGCGCATGCGCTATAGTGTCTTCTTACTTTTTTTGGCTTTTAAAGTCTCTTCCGCTGTGTTTTTCAATGTTTTTTTATGAGTGATGATCACTCATTGGGCTGAGAGGTGTATTGTGTCCAAATTTGGTGTCAATTCATCCAGTGGTTTTTGAGTTATGTTAATTCCACAAATGAACATTTACATTTTTTATTTATATAGAAGGAGGAGAGGCTGATAAACTACAACAATAAAGAAAAGCGAAGATCAATGCAAACGAAGAGGAGATCGGAGCAAACCTTTATCCAAAAATAACTTTTTCCATCTCCTTGCTTGCACAAGGAGAAAACAAAATAATTTCCATTCCAAAGAATCTTATCATTACCAAACAGTGTTGGGTTTTATCTGCCGAACATATCTATGCATGTATTCCTCCCCTTGCATTTAAAAAATGTAGCCTGTTGTTTATTGATATCTCTTTAACGTTGTGCCACATTACCCTTTCTTTGATTTTCTTTCCCCAACACTACATGTTGAGCAGGCTTAATATAGCAACACACGAAGCAAACACAGAATTAGTACATATTTCAGTGAACAGCAAAATTCAAATCCTAGTCATTTCAGAAGTTCTGGCATCACTCACTGCCTTGCTATTGTTGAATAATAAATAGTGAATTGTGTATGGTGTGGATTACAGAGAGAGTTAATGTGGTATAGAGGTTAAAATGTTGGACTTGGCTAGGATTTGAAGGAACCATTCTGTAACTGCAATATGTTGTGCCCAGGGTCAACAACCAAAAGGCATGGCTATATCCAGTGCCAGACCATGAGAACATCCTCTTACACAACAAACAATCTTTAKATATGGCCATGTTCTAGAAGCATTCTCTCCTGACGTTTCGCCTGCATCTATGGCAAGCATCCTCAGAGGTTGTGAAGTCTCAATCTTTAGATATGGCCATGTTYTAGAAGCATTCTCTCCTGACGTTTCACCTGCATCTATGGCAAGCATCCTCAGAGGTTGTGAAGTCTATGGCAAGGATGCTTGCCAYAGATTCAGGTGAAACGTCAGGAGAGAATGCCTCTAGAACATGGTCATATAGCCCGAAAAACCTACACCAACCCAGTGATTCCAGCCAGGAAAGCCTTCAACTATCTTTAGATACATTCTGTGCTGGTCATATGGACTACAGGTAAGGATTACTACATATGCATTAGATATGACTCATGTACCCTTTTGTCATTGTCTGCATAACTCTGAACATATGGTTGCACAGGAGGATCCAGTGAAGTGATATCTTTAGTGTAGTGCAATGGTTCTCAACCTGGGGTCCCCAGATGTTTATGGCCTTCAACTCCCAGAAATCCTAACAGCTGGTAAACTGGCTGGGATTTCTGGGAGTTGTAGGCCAAAAACATCTGGGGACCCCAGGTTAGGAACCACAGGTATAGTGGTTCTCAACCTTCCTAATGCCGCAACCCCTAATACAGTTCCTCATTTTGTGGTGACCCCCAACCATAACATTATTTTTGTTGCGACTTCATAACTGAAATTTTGTTACTTCTCTGAATTGTGATGTAAATATCTGACATGCAAGATGCATTTTCATTCACTGGACCAAATTTGGCACAAATACCCAATGCACCCAATTTGAATACTGGTGGGGTTGGGGGGATTGATTTTGTCATTTGGGAGGTGTAGTTGTTGGGATTTATAGTTCACCTACAATCAAAAAGCATTCTGAACTCCACCAATGATTGAATTGAACCTATTTATTTATTTACTTATTTACTTATTTTGTGTACTTCTACCCCGCCCTTCTCAACCCCCGAGGGGGGGACTTAGGGCGGCTTACAAAAAGACACAATTCGATGCCTACACAATAATACAAATAAACATGTAAAACAGCAATTAAAACAAATTAAGACAGTTAAAACAATCAATATATATCATAGTCAATAAACCAATCTCAAGCTCACCAACTCAGAGGCCATATTTCGTTCTACATTATCTATTCCTATCGGTTGTCATAGTCCTTTATTCATCTACCAGATTGCCCAAATGCCTGGTCCCAAATCCATGTTTTAAATKTCCTTCTAAAGGAAAGGAGGGATGTCACTGATCTAAGGKTAGCACACAAAACTCCCATGACCAACAGAAAATACTGGAAGGATTTGGTGGGCATTGACCTTGAGTTTTGGAGTTGTAGTTCATCTCCATCCAGAGAGCGTTATGGACTCAAACAACGATGGATCTGGACCAAACTTGGCATGGCTACTCAATATGCCCAAATGTGAACACTAGTGGAGTTGGAAAAAAAAACAGACCTTGACATTTGCTGGGATTTATAGTTCACCTACAATCAAAGAGCATTCTGAATCCCACCAACGATCGAATTGAGCCAAACTTTCCACACAGAACCTCCATGATGAACAGAAAATACTGTGTTTTCTGATTATCTTTGTTGACCCCTCTGACATCCCCTCGCAACCTCCCTGCGGGTCCCGACCCCCAGGTTGAGAAACGCTGCTCTAGTGAATATCTGAGTAAATCTGCATTTCGAGGCAATTGCTGGGAGCCTCTAATCCAGTGTTTCTCAACCTGGGGGTCGGGACCTCTGTGTGGGCCGAAGGGGTCAGAGGGGTCACCAAAGACCATCAGAAAACAGTATTTTCTCTTTGTCATGGGTTCTGTGTGGGAAGTTTGGTCCAATTATATCATTGGTGGGGTTCAGAATGCTATTTCATTGTGGGTGAACTATGAATCCCAACAATTACAACTCCCAAATGGCAAGGTCTATTTTCTCCAAACTCTACTAGTGTTCACATTTGGGCATATTGAGTATCTGAGCCAAGTTTGATCCAGATCCCTTACTGTTTGAGTCCACAGTGTTCTCTGGATTTAGGTGTACTACAACTCCAAAAACTCAAGGCCAGTGTCCACCTGACTCTCCCAGTATTTCTCTTGGCCATGGGAATTCTGTATGCCAAGTTTGATTAAATTCCATAATTGGTGGAGTTCAGAAGGCTCTTTGATTTTAGGTGAACTATAAATCCCAGCAACTCCAACATTCCCAAATGACAAAATCAACCCCCCCCCCCCAGCCCCACCAGTATTCAGATTTGGGCATATTAGGTATTTGTGCCAAATTTGGTCCAGTGAATGAAAATACATCCTGCATAGTAGATATTTATATTACGATTCATAACAGTAGCAAAATTAAAAAAGTAGCAACAAAAATAACATTATGGTTGGGGGGCACCACAATGTGAGGACCTGTACTAAGGGGTCGCGGCATTAGGAAGGTTGAAAACCACTGCTCTAATCCTAGTAAATGCAGAGGGGTGATTATATTGCAGGCTGCCCTGGATGCACAATAAAGTTTGTGATCTAAATATTTTAAAATACTGTATGTAAAGAAATCTTTATATGTTTGATATTATCACCATCCTCAAAGCTCACCAATATTGGGCAGGCAATGTTTCAGGGTGCATCTTTACTGTGCTAAGGAGCTGGAGCTTGCTGAGTCACCAGTACTCTGTGACAGAGAATTTGAAAGGTCTTGTAAAACTACAACTCCCGGGATTCCCTAGAATTGAACCACAGCAGTTAAAGTAATGTCAAACTGCATGAATTCTACAGTGTAGGTGCCCTCTTATTCTCCAATAATATAGGAGGATCTCCAAGCTGGTGGGAAGGTGAACTTAACTTGGGGAAAAAGCCCTTCAAATTGCAAGTGCTTTTTAAAAAAATCTGAAACACAACGGTAATAGCACATTTTTCCGTCAAGAGCGGAGCCACTCTCTAGGGAACATGACAAGAAAATCAAGGCAGGAGAACATCACTCAACCTAAGAAAAGTCAATCCAGAGAAGTTTGAGGGCTGTCACTCCCTACATGCATTTTTTAGAAAGCTGCCAAGGAAGCATAGCTTGAAAAAAGAACTGCAATCCAGATGGATTCCCTGTCAATTTCTTTTAAATATTTAGGGATCTGCTGTTGGAGAAAGTGTGTGCTTCTTTTAGGCAAGATGGATAAACAAAAGCTTCACCCCCTGACTTATTTCACTTTGTTTTCCTTCTCTTTGCAAAGAGAGCAACTGTCATTCCGTTGACATATGCGATATAGAAAATATAAATTTATAAATCACCACCAAAACAGAGTCAAGAGCTTTATGCTGGAGAGCATTTTTGGCCAAAGAGAGGTTCTCCATCCACACTGTTAAATTAAAGTAGTTTGACACCACTTTAACTGGTGGTGCAGTGGGTTAAAGCCCTGTGCCGGCAGGACTGAAGACCAACAGGTCGCAGGTTCGAATCCGGGGAGAGGCGGATGAGCTCCCTCTATCAGCTCCAGCTTCTCATGCGGGGACATGAGAGAAGCCTCCCACGAGGATGATAAAACATCAAATCATCCGGGCGTCCCCTGGGCAACGTCCTTGCAGACGGCCAATTCTCTCACACCAGAAGTGACTTGCAGTTTCTCAAGTCACTCCTGACACGACAAAAAAAACCACTTTAACTGCCACAACTCAATGCTATGGGATTGTTGGAGCTTTAGTTTATAGTCATGTGTGTAGTATTTGTTTATTCCATTCACTAGCTGTATCTGCCACGTATTGCTGTGGCCAACCTTCCCTCAATCTTTCTCTCCTTTCTTTCTTTCTTTCTTTCTTTCTTTCTTTCTTTCTTTCTTTCTTTTTTTCTTTCTTTCCTTCTTTCCATCCTTTTTTTCTTTCCTTCTCTCCTTCTCTCCTTCCTTCCTTCCCTCCTTCCTTCCTTCCTTCCTTCCTTCCTTCCTTCCTTCCTCCTTCCTTCTCTTCCTCTTCCTCTTCCTCCCCTTTGCTTTCCCTTCCCCCTTCTCTCCTTTCCTCCTTCTCTACCTATTCTTGGACTGCAACTCCCAGCAGTCCTCCTAATCAATCAATCTACCTACTTACCTATCTCTATCTAATCTATCTATCTGGAGGATTGCTGGGAGTTGCAGTCCAGGAACAGGAAATTGGAAATATGTAGGGATTAGGATACTCTCAAAGAAATCCAAGGAGAAGAAAGCTTACATCTTGGAAGCAGTGCATTTGGATCATCCTCCTCTCCTAAAGGGTGTGGTCTGGGGAATGCTGGGAGCTGTAGTCTGGAAGTGAGTCATTTTTGTGCATGTACTGTAGCGTCTGTTTGCTTTTTTTTTTTTTTGGCTTTTCAAGTCCCTTCTGCTGTGTTTTTCAGGGTTTTTTTGTGAGTGAGGTCACTCATTGGCCTGATAGGTGTATTGTGTTCAAATTTGGTGTTGATACTGCCTGCCTCACCTCGTCCACAGAGGGGAAAGCATAAGAGAAATACTGGGATCTTAAGCCTTGTCTTTAACTTCACTTTTCTTCTGCAGATGAAGGGAAAACATCTCAGAATTAGTGAGATCTTAAGTAACTCTGATGCTTTTACTCCAGGTCGTAATGAAGGATATAAAGACAAACCATGCCATTGCCAAAAATGATGGGAAGGGAATTTATTCCCATTGCCACAAAGTGAAAGAGCAGGGATGTGAACTGGGCTGTGTGTGTGGTTGAAAAGCTGCCACCAATTTGTGACGATTTTGTAAAGGAGCCACCGGTTTGTGAAGAAGCCACCACTTTGTAAGGGCTTATTAAATTGATAGCGTAGCTAATAGCTAGTAATATTGAATTGGTCTTTCTTCAATGTGTAGCATGACTTAACTTGGAAAGGATTTGTAACAGAGACTGGGCTTTATAAAAACTGTAACAAGTTTATTGAAATGTAGCAGAAGCTTGATGGTTTGAATGTTTCTTGACTCTTAGAGGCACATATCTTCAGAGGTTACACTTACAACATTCCTTAAAACAACTCTGGAAAGGACTCTTCCTTCTACTAAACAGGCTTCAAACTTATTTTTCTTCAAACTGTGTTTCTTTCCTTTGTGATATTGCTGTTGCAATAAAGATTCTCCCTGGGTTTTTCTCACCCTTTCTACTCATACACTAAATGCTAATATAAATAAGTCAACTCGACTTATTTAAACTACCTAGACTAAAAGCCAAAACCTTCCTGATTCTCACTACAGTAGAATCAGACTTTCCCTGTAGTTTTTAAACTACAGTCTACCTTCCTAGTTCTCACCACTACAGAACCAGCCACTCCTGCAGTTCACAGACTACAGACTGACCGTTTTAAGGGTTTGAGTGAGATCCATAGCAACCCAGCTCAAAGTGAGATAAGCTGGCTACCCCCCCCCCCAGTTATGCAACTGTAAATACTTACCCTCTCAAACGCCTATCTATAACTATACATAACAGTAGATTAAAATTGACACTTCACTACAGTGGTATGTAGAGGAACTTTGACATTTAGAAGGAAAAAATTGTGCCCTCCCTGCCCTGCCTCCCTCCTGCTGCTCCTGGAAAAGTTAGAGGCAGGGCCAGTGTGGGAATGTTTTTAAGATTTTATTTATGGAAAGAAAAAAAAATCCCTAAAAATCAGGGGATGACCCAAATGTTATAAAACTTGGTGGGCTAAGAGTGGTAAATGTGCCCTCAATGTGTGGCAATTTTCACCCCCCTGGAGATAAAACTGAGGAAGGGGCACCTGGGAAGGTCACCCATGTTGGCCAATTTTGTTCTTTTGGACCCAGAACAAAAAAGCTCATTTGGAAAGGTGCACATTTTTGGGAGAGGCACACAAAAACAGGCTCTTACGAATGAAACAAACAAAAACAGATGGTGATTCTATACGAATGCACATGTTGTGGCTCAGCTTGATTCTGAGCCTGACACTGAACCCTCTTGTGAGCCTGAAATGTTCGCTGATGAAGAGGATGATGGGATTTAGATTTCTGGGCCTGTTCCTATGCCTTTTCTGTGCCTCTTTCAGACAGTGCACCAGAGGAGTCACTGGGAAAAGAATGCCAGCGAATTAGATAATGACCAGGTGCAGAGGCCTTCACTTGCTCAGCCTTCTCACGCTGATACTGATAGAGAAGAGAGCCTTGATAGTGGGTTAGTGAGCAGGCAGGAACGTTTAGATTGGCGGGTCAGGAGGAGTTTGCGGTTAGCTAGCAAGAAAGAAGGCAGGTCGGTGAAAGGTCACCGTAATGCTTTCATGTGGGAAAAGCTATTTAGGCTTCTGGTTAACAAAGGGAAGGGGTCAGTTCAACGTGGCTTTTTGCATGAAAACTTCTATGGAATAATGGGGCTTGTGTTTCACTGTTTTTACCAGGGACTCTTGTTTGACCATTGCTTAAAGGATTATGTCTTCTGCTCTTACCTGAAGATCTTTGGAACTGTGTTTTGCATTTAACCTTTGTCTTTGGAACTCTGCATTGCTTATTCTATGCTTTGACTTTGATTTTTCCTCAATAAACTACAAAATCTACAGCTCTTGTGTGGTGGTGTTTGGGAGCAAGGTGAAGCCTACTCTGAGTTGCAACAGCACAAGATTAGTAGTTTCTTAAGCCACCAGGACTCTTTGGCTGAGAAGACTAAAGATCTTGTTGCATTTATATGCTGCATTCTACCACACATCACCTAACTAGAAAAATAATGGAAATGAAAGAATAAAGAAGGAGATAGGTGTTGAAATTGGACAAATGTATAAAAGGCATATCACAATCCCATTTGGAAAAAGACAGGTAGAAATTATAAGTTTGGAGAAAACAACAAAGAGGCTAGGATAATTTAACAGCCTTCCAGGTGGGACACAAAGATATGCTAAATAGCATTAGTGGGTTTCCATAGCAGACTAAACAAAAGAAATTTTGCTCTCAAGCATACATAGGTGTTTGTTTCCGTTCCCTCTTTGAGCATCACCGCATGAGTCAAAGCCAACTGTGCCATCTCTTGCCATATGTATCTCCATCACAGCTGGGCAATAAATAAAGGCATAATATCCCACTTCGTGAACAGCCCCAAACCCTACTTCAAATGTACTGAATATCAACAAGACAGCACTTTTTATCTGCCAATGGAGAATGGCGGTGTATAATGGCATGTTCTCCTGGCATGTATTAACCTTAGCTATTCAACTAACCCTTTGGCATCATAAGGATGCCACATGAGTCCATTATAGCCTGTTGAACTCATTCAGTCTTGTTGATTTATCCGTTGGAGGATTGTTAAGTTCTCAAGCGTGGCAAGAGCGAATGGCTCCTGTGCATTTGAAAGCCCATAAATGGATATTTCGTTTAATATCATTACAATAGGCTGACCCCTTTGCTCTGCTTCCCCGTGTCTTGTCGAGTTATCATTCATTACCTGTTACTTTGTGGTTCATTAACTACCTGGGTATCTTTCGTTTTCCATTTGATTTTAATCTTCGAACTCCAGTACGGCTGAATTAAGTTTCCGAAAAGGGGAAAAAAGAACCATTTACTGAGAAATGCTTGGGAAAGGAAAAACCCTGCAGGAAAAAAGTGGAGAAAATATATACATATCCTCTTTCACTGTATTCTAACATTGCCCTCCAGCATAACAATACTTTTTAACATCTTAAATAGCTTTCTTTCACAGAACTCTGGCCAAAGAATTGAGATGCAAGAAAAGACATCCCAAGCTGGTGAAATTCAAGTTACACCGTATTGGTTTCTGTTAAGGCTCCTAGCACTAGAAAAGACCTCAATCTGGTCCAATACCTTTCTGCCATTCAGAAATACCCAAGATGTCCATTCAGCTTCTGGCTTGAAGCCTCCAGAGAAGAACAGTCTACTGGACCCCGAGGCAGTGTAGTCCACAACTAAACGGCTCTGGCAATTCACTGCAGCCAAGTTTTCATAGAATCCTCATAGAGTTCAGCAAAGGACAACAGCGATCCTCTCACTTCTGCAGGAGTCTACCGTGTACCATGCAGTTGTGGACAAGTCTACCTAGGGACCACCAAACGCAGCAGCATCGCCCAAACACAAATCAAGGAACATGAAAGGCACTGAAGACTACTTCAACCAGAGAAATCAGCCATAGCAGAGCACCTGATGAACCAGCCTGGACACAGCATTTTATTTGAGAAAACAGAAATGCTGGACCACTCCAACAACCACCATGTCAGACTACACAGAGAAGCCATTGAAATCCACAAGCATGTGGGCAATTTCAACAAAAAGGAAGAAACCATGAAAATGAACAAAATCTGGCTACCAGTATTTAAAAACTCTAAAATTACAACAGCACAACAGAGAGGAAACAAACAAGGACACCTAATCAACTCTCAACAGAAGTTTGCTCCAAGCACTGTCAGGCCATTATATGCTAATCAAGGTGGTCAGTTGAAACATTCACACCTAGCTCCAGCAGACAAGAGTCCTTTGTCTCACCCTGATCATTCCATAAATATATAAACCCTTTTTCCTAGTTCCAACAGACCTCACTACCTCTGAGGATGCTTGCCATAGATGCAGGCAAAACATCAGGAGATAATGCCTCTAGACCATGGCCATATAGCCCGAAAAAACCTACAACAACCCAGTGATTCTGGCCATGAAAGCCTTCAACAATACAAATTCTCATAGAATCACACAGTTGGAAGAGACCTCATGAGCCAATCCAACCCCCTGCCGAGAAGCAGAAAAATTCCATTCAAAGCATCCCCAACAGATGGTAATCCAGCCTCTGCTTAAAAGTCTCCAAAGAATCAGCCTCCACCACACTCCAGGACAGAGAGTTCCACTGCTGAACAGCTTGCTCTCACCGTTAGGAAGTTCTTCCTAATGTTCAGGTGGAATCTTTTTTCCTGTAGTTTGAAACCATTGTTTCGCATCCTAGTCTTCAGGGCAGTAGGCTTCCCCTCACATATTTTTTATTTATTTATTTACATTATTTATATCCCACCCATATCAGCCCGCAGGCGACTCAGGGCGGTCTACGTATCGGCACAATTCGATGCCATCAATACATACATTCAAAAGCAAAGACAATGGAAGTGCATTTAAACATAAAGACAGTGCATATAACAGTTTTAAAAGAGCTATATCCTCTCGTTCCAATTCTCATCTGTTTCATCGTCTTGTCCATTCCTGGGTCATTCTCCATCTCAAGCTTGACTATCTCAAGCTTGACTATTCGGACCGGGGTTCCGAATGCTTGCTCAAAGAGCCAAGTTTTTACTCTCTTCTAAAAAGTCAGGAGGGAAGGGGCTGATCTAATATCCCTAGGCAGGGAGTTCCACAGCCGAGGGGCCACCACAGAGAAGGTCCTGTCTCTTGTCCCCGCCAAGCGTGCTTGCAAAGCAGATGGGATAGAGAGCAAAGCCTCCTCAGATGATCTTCAATTCCTGGAGGGTTCATAGGAGGAGATGCGTTCGGAGAGGTAAGTAGGGCCAGAACCGTTTAGGGCTTTATAGGCTAAAGCC
>NW_026845278.1:0-19606 GCF_025583915.1 Anolis sagrei ordinatus | reverse complement strand
CATGCAGATATACTGTGAGAGTAGCATTGTTAATGAGAATGCTGCTTCAGTTTGTTGAACAAAATGTGATATAGATGAATTCAAAGTAATCTTTAAAAAGGAGTGACTTCATATTCTTTTGCTGAAGACATTAGGAAGAGCCACTGCTTCCATCAATATGTATATGAGTTACACAGTTTAATTCATTGTTGTAAAATAAAAAGGTGCCTTTAGGTGACAATGTTGCACTGGGGTCAAAATTTATCTTCCAAGCTCTGTCGCTGGGTAGCTGGATCCCCAACAACAAGGGATCCCATAAGAATGAGCGCAGAGTAAGTGTTATTGTACACACCAATGTAAACTCTTTCCATTAACACCGTGTCCATCATAATAACAGACATTTGGATAATCTTATATAGATGCATTAATGGTATCATTTTTGTCAGCATCTGGAAAGCTACGTCTACTGAGAAATATGACCCTGGAACAACATGGTGGTTTTGTCATGGAGCATCATTTGTATATATTTTTTCTTCTTTAATGAGATCCATTGTATGTGAGTCATGTTTATTCACACCTGAATTCTTGTTGCTCCATATGCATTTATTTGGACAAAAATTACTTTCTCTGTGGTTTTGCATTATTTTCAGTGTTAGTATGTCAAAGCACAATTCTCTGCACTTTTAGTTTTTATGGTTAAGTGCTTCACTGACTTTGTAGGTCACGTGTGACATTTCACAATGAATATCTGCAAATTGGAGATGATTCAGCTCCTCTCTGTTTAGGTTAACTCCCCTTTAATTTCATGCAAATGTCTGGAAGATGTTATCTAGGTTAACCATACTGAAGAGATGATGTTCCTTGATTCTCTTTCATTTCACATTGTTTGGCAAGGCAACTGTACTTGGCAGATTTCAGAAGTCTTTCTCATTTCCATAGACATTTATCAGGAGCAGAAGTATAATTTTGAAATGCAATGCTAGCTAGTCAGAAATACTGGTTCAACTTTTAATCTGACACCACTTGTGTCCAAGGATAGATTTTTAGTGCCTAACTGTCTAAGGACCTTGCCACATGTGGTGCTGAAGATGTTATGCTGTGTCAGGGCAATGGTTGTACAGGGATGTGGGGAGCTGTTTTCCCAAATCCCATTCTGTGGTGGCTTTCCCTCTTCCTTATCACATGGGGAAAGCCCTTTTTTCATGGCTCATATGGGTTCAGGCTTCTGTCATGTAAAAATTATGGAAGGAAATGAAGAACTATATATTTCCTGTTTCTGAAACACTGCAAATTGCCATATACATGAAAAAAAAAACAAATAAAGGACGATGATGAAGATGATGATTATGATACAACTGTTATATTTAAGTTGCTTGTAATCTTTGGTTTAGGTCAAACAACCCCCACCCCTCAAATAAGAACAGGATTTTTGCAGAACTTGCACAAAAATTATATAGTTGGAGGTATGGTGAAATCAACATCCTCTGGAACCTTCATTGGGCCTCTGGGAGTCCAGAGTATGATGTCATTATATGTCTAGCTGTGGGTGTTAGGGAAAACTACCCTAAAATAGCAGAGCATCCAAAATAAACAGGATACCTAAAGTTGAGCAACAGCTCACAGCTAGCAAAGTGTGAAGTGCCATTGGTTGTGGCTGTAAAGAATTCAGAGCTTAGGCAGGCAAAGATGCAGAGTCCAATCTTAAAAATCACAAAATGTTTATTTACAATAAGAAATAACTGCATTTTTTAATAATAAAAACTGGGTCTGAGCTACTGTAATACCCATCTCTTCTAATCATTGAGGACTTGAAGAGAGAGAAAAAACACCAATCACTACATCTCTCTGACACAGAAGCAGAGAGAGATCTCAAAGCACACAGCATACATTCCAAAGTCAGATTCAAAACAGAAGTCAGATTCAAAAAGGCTTGCAGTAGAAAAATATCTATTCTACACAACCAATCAGAATGAGAGCAGAAACAGAGAGGAGAGATGCAATTAGAGACATTCCAACTGTCATACAGGAGACAAGGGGGAAGGGAAACCCTTAGTCTGTACTAAACTAACTGCTTCTCATTGAGGACTTGAAGCTTGGGCAGTGTGGGGTTGAATTTGAACAGTAGGGACATAGTTTGGTGCTTTGTGATTGTCTCTCATCTTTCCCTGGCCAGTAAATTTATTTATTTATTTATTTATTTATTTATTTACTGTATTTATACCCCACTCTTCTCAACCCAGAAGGGGACTCAGAGCAGCTTACTGATTATGGCAACATTCAATACTGCATCATACAACAAATAATCATCTCCATAGGAGACAGGTGAATATTTCATGGGGAGAGAAAGATATGAGATGACGTTACACCTACCAGGACTTTATGTTTCACCAGATGATGCAGGATATTAGCCACTGATGAGTGTGTGGAACCAGCTCTGAATTCTAAAAGTCCAAATATGCTCTATTTACAAAATGATCGGGGGAATTTTTGAGAGTCATGGCATGAATTTTTACTTCCCAGAACCTCCTGTGGGTCTCTTTAACATGATAACGAAAGTACAAATGGTTAGACGTTTTGTAAATGAATCTGCTTTTATTAAAAAATTGAGCAAGAAGAACCATGCTTCCATGAGGCTTTGAGAAGCATTATTCTCTCCCACCCCCTTAAAAATACTTCTTAGGGAGTAATATGGCATTTCTGTATATTCTTGGGGGCACAAAACCAACCAGGGGACCACGGGATTTATGAGCAATATGTTGCTAATACCTACCTTACCTCATCAGACTTGAAACCAGTTTTGCACCCCCAAATTGTGTTGCAGAAGAGCCAAGATCATATAACTATGCATAGGAGCTAGGTTCATCCAAATAAAGATTGACACAGTTTCACAAGGTGATGCATTGTAAGTCAGCTAATAATTTTTAAAGGAGAGGCTTGCTCTAACATGGTCTTCACCTGCAATGATTTAGTTAGAAGGATAAATGCAGAGATGAAAAATTGAAACCCTAGCTCTGAGAAAATTAAGACCATATACCATAACAATGGAGTGAAAAATGCATGTTGGGGTGAAACTGATATGCTTAAATTTAGGTTTAAACTGACAATAAATACATAATGTCAAATACACATAGCTAGTTCCAAACCACCCTGGAAGTGATTTTACTACCTTTTAGTAAGTAAAATCAGATAAGGTTAATGGCACACTAATAGAAGTCAGCTATGTATTTTGCTGTGAAGAGCGCTTAAGACCTTTGGGGAAAGACAGATGCCAACGATTCTGGCAACTCACTATGTATCTATAATTTCATATGTGGCACTAAATTTTACCAGTTGAATGAATATCCTCCAAAAAGGAACTACACCTGGTTTTCTGACTTATAAATATGAGCTCATAAAAAGCCAAGGCAATCATTCAATAAAAAGTCATCATATTTCATAAATCTTAACAACTTCTGTTTGAAAAAAAAGTACATATTCTTGACTATTGGCAGATGTGAAACATTGTTCCTTTAAAATAGCTTTAAATAAAGTGAGAAAAGGATTATTTAAGGAGCTCTAGGATTTCTCTCAGTAAAGAGGCATGATGACAAAATGATGTGGTTGCTGAACAGGGATGTCATGAAAACTAGCCTATCCTAGAATTGTATAAACTGTCAAGACCCATGCCTTACTCATCTCAACTAAACTCAGTTGTTGGATGATAAATTAATACATGTAATTCCAATTAAGATATGAGGCAATAATTAGATTTAGGGCCAAGCAATTGAATAAATTGTAATCTTTTGGCATATTGTTGTAGCAACCTTTTAATTGGCATCTACAAAATGGTCAAAGCTCCAGATAGTATAGAATGTCACTTTACACTTTTTTAAAAAATGGAAGGTTCCCATTGTCACCCTGTACACTAAAGGTCTTCAAACTTTTTAACCAGAAAGCCAGTTCATGTTCCCTCAGATCGTTGGTGGGTGAACTATAGTTTGAAAAAAACATGAGTGAATTCCTGTGCACACTGCACATATCTTGCTTTTAGTTCTCTCTCTCAATCTCTCTCTCTCTCTCTCTCTCTGTGTGTATATATATATGAAAGAACAATGCAATATTTAAAATGAGGAACAATTTTAACCAAAATAAACTTAGCAGTATTTGCATGAGAATTGTGAGCCTGCTTTTGGCTGATGAAATAATCAAGTTCATTTGGATTGTTGTTGTTGTGGGACTTCAAAACTTTTCAGACTAAATTTAAAGCTTAGGACAGGGGGTAGGTAAATGACCTTGGAGGACTCATTCAGCCTGCAGCCCTTAGTTTGGGGACCCCCTGCTGTACATAGTGATAGGAATACATTGGTTGACTTGCACAAACTAGGCCTGCATATCCACTTTCTTGTTTCTTGAAAAATGTTCAGTGGCCATCTATAGCACAAAATCAATTTGTACAATAAACTAATTCTCAGACATGGAATTGCCAGAGGAGAATGATTCATGGTTCCAGAAGTAGGAAAGGTACACTACATAGATTCAAACTATTTCCTGTTCACTAAAAACATAGAATGATTTGTTCGAATCTTTATTTATTTATTTATTTATTTCTTGCATTTGTTAACCGCCGCTCTCAGCCCTGGGGCGACTCGCGGCGGTGTACAACATATAAAAACAGTTTACAAAAAGCACACAATACATCAACATAACCATATTACACATTAATCTAAATTACACTAACTAATCCGCACCGTCATAACATAGAATCATAGCCAATCTCATAATCCATATACCGTTCCAGTTGTCATTACCCGTTAATGTAGCACTCAGTTAAATGCCTTCTCGAATAGCCAGGTCTTTAGGCTCTTACGGAAAGCCATAAGGGAGGGCGCCTGTCTGATGTCAACAGGGAGGGTGTTCCACAGCCGGGGGGCCACCACTGAGAAGGCCCTCTCCCTCGTCCCCGCCAGACGTGCCTGTGAGGCAGGCGGGATCGAGAGAAGGGCCTCCCCAGATGATCTCAAGGTCCTCGTGGGCTCATAGGCCGAGATGCGGTCCGAAAGGTATTTTGGGCCGGAACCGTTTAGGGCTTTGTAGGATAACACCAGCACCTTGAATTGGGCCCGGTAGCAGATCGGCAGCCAGTGGAGCTGGGACAACAAGGGCGTTGTGTGCTCCCTGCGTCCCGCTCCCGTTAGTAACATGGCTGCCGCGCGCTGGACTAGCTGAAGCTTCCGGGCCATCTTCAAGGGCAGCCCCACGTAGAGAGCGTTGCAGTAGTCAAGGCGGGATGTGACCAGAGCATGTACCACCGTGGCCAAGTCAGACTTCCCAAGGTACGGGCGCAGCTGGCGCACCAGCCTAAGCTGTGCAAATGCTCCCCTGGTCACCGCTGAAACCTGGGGATCCAGGCTCAAAGATGAATCCAGGGTCACACCCAAGCTGCGAACCTGCGCCTTCAAGGGGAGTGCGACCCCGTCCAGCACAGGCTGTAACCCTATACCCTGTTCGGCCTTGCGACTGACCAGGAGTACCTCTGTCTTGTCTGGATTTAATTTCAGTTTGTTCGCCCTCATCCAGACCATTACAGCGGCCAGGCACTGGTTCAGGACCTCGACAGCCTCCTTAGTAGCAGGTGGAAAGGAGTGACAGAGTTGGACATCATCTGCGTACAGATGACACCGCACCCCGAAACTCTGGATGATCTCACCCAGCGGCTTCATGTAGATATTAAACAGCATGGGGGACAGTATAGAGCCCTGTGGAACCCCACAGGTCAAAGGCTGTGGTGTTGAACAGGAGTCCCCCAATAACACCTTCTGGGTACGGCCCTCCAGAAATGACTGGAGCCACTGCAGAGCAGTGCCCCCAAGACCCATCTCCGCAAGGCGCCAGAAGGATACCGTGGTCGACGGTATCGAAGGCCGCTGAGAGGTCCAGGAGCACCAACAGGGACACACTCCCCCTGTCTAGCTCCCGGCGCAGATCATCCACTAAGGCGACCAAGACCGTCTCGGTTCCATGTCCGGTCTGAAACCAGACTGTGCCGGATCCAGAATATCCGTGTCTCTCAAGAATACCTGGAGTTGTGAGGCCACCACGCTTTCCATGACTTTGCCCAAAAAGGGGAGATTGGAAACAGGCCGAAAGTTGTCAAATTTAGTGGGGTCCAGTGATGGTTTCTTCAACAGCGGTTTTATAATTGCTTGTTTTAAGCACGCTGGAATCTTGCCTTCCCGAAGGGAGGCATTAACCACCACCGTTACCCACTCAGCCAATCCCCCTCTGGCCTCCTTCAGAAGCCAGGATGGGCAGGGGTCTAGGATGGACGTGGTGGGCCTCATTCCTCCAAGTATCTGTCCACATCCTCGGGTTTCACAAACTGAAAAGAATCCAACAAAATAGGACAAGCAGGTGCTCATGTCACATCCACAGAGACTGCATTTAACATGGTGTCCAGCTCAGAACGGATCAAAGCGACTTTGTCTGCAAAGAACCGAGCAAATGCTTCACAGCGCGTGACCGAATTGTCAGGGCTCCCGCCTGAGGTGGCGGGAGTTAAAAGACCTCTGACAATCCGAAACAACTCCGCCGGACGGTTTTTGCAGACGCAATAGTGGCCGCAAAGAAAGTTTTCTTTGCGGCTTTTATTGCCGCGGCATATGCCCTTAAAAAGGACACAAACCGTGCTCGATTTGACTCGCTTGGGTCCGAACGCCACACGCTCTCTAGTTCCCTCTTCCTTCGCTTCATCACTGCCAGCTCCTCAGTAAACCAAGGGGCTGGTTTAGCTCGGCTACTTGAGAGGGGACGTTCCGGAGCGATCATGTCAATTGCCCTGGCCATCTCCCCATTCCAGAGAGCGACCAAGGCCTCGACATGGTCACCTACCGAGGAGGCGGGAAAATCCCCAAGAGCCGTCAGGAATCCATTCGGATCCATAAGCCTCCTGGGGCGGACCATCTTAATGGGTCCTCCACCCTTGCGGAGGTTAGGGGGTGCAGTGAGCCTAAATCTGATCAGGAAGTGGTCGGTCCATGGCAACGGAGAGATAGACAACTCCTCCACACTGCCACCCTGATCCCATCCCTGGCAAATTTGGGGGCGCAGTGAGCCTAAATCTGATCAGGAAGTGGTCAGTCCATGGCAACGGAGAGATAGACAACTCCTCTACACCGCCACCCTGCTCCCATCCCTGGCAGAAAACCAAGTCCAATGTGTGTCCAGCACAGTGGGTGGGGCCAGATATTTGTTGGGACAGCCCCATGGTTGCCATGGCAGACATGAAGTCCTGAGCCGCTCCTGTGAGGGTCGCCTCGGCATGGATATTGAAGTCTCCCAGCACCAGAAGCCGTTGAGACTCCAACGCCAGGCTCGAGACTACCCCCGCTAGCTCAGGTAGGGAGACTGTAGTGCAGCGAGGTGGACGGTACACTAGCAGAATCCCTATTCTGTCCCGGTCACCCACCCTTAGGTGGACACATTCAAAATTTGTGGTCTGCGGGATGGGGCTCCTGGTCAGATGGATGGAATCTCTATAGACCACTGCAACCCCGCCTCCCCGTCCTCCGGATCTCGGTTGGTGCTGTACGGAGAACCTGGGGGACAAAGCTGGGTCAGATTCACCCCCCCCAGCTTCATCCAACCAGGTCTCCGTAATGCACGCCAGATCTGCCCGCTCGTCCAGGATTAAATCCTGGATAAAGGTCGTTTTTCCGTTGACAGATCTGGCGTTCAGCAGCACCACCTTCAATCCAGAGGGCCCGCTCACCTGGTTACACCAATTTACCTTAGGAGACCGGTTTGGGGTTATTAATGTTGATGAACGGTCCGAATTAAGCCGAATTTGAGGTCTCCTTTTTCCGCATCTCCTCCTCCCCACCACGACCTCTATGGGGGCCCCTCGGCTAGTGGAACACCTCCCCTCCTCTTTGGCTCTATTTGCATATTTACAGTACAATCTTTTAATAGGACAGCAATTGATGCACAGTTCAAAACTATTTTATAGTGGTGGTCACATGACATATTGCTGTATTAATATGAACATTGTAATATTCCATATATCAGTACTACCTATATAGGATTAGTTAGCTGTAACCCCTTGTTCAGAAGACAGCTGAATAAAACCATTGCAAAATAAATCAATAGTTTCAAAGGAAATATGAAAAGGATCTATATTTTCAGAAACAAAGGCAATTCCTAGGAACAGTTTATCTTGAAGAATGTTTTGTCTAAGTTTTAGGAAGGACTTTCTTACAACAAGAGTGGTTTGACAATAGAACAGACTAGCATATTGATGCTTTTCAAAGATATATTGAAAGTTTTGAAAAGTAGGTTGGGTGGCTGTCTGTTGGCCATGCTTTAGCTGTGGATTTCCTTTGCTGGCAGAAGTTTGGAGTTCTTGAACCTTGGTACCCTATCCAATAATCTACTACTTTGATTTATATCTATTTCTTTTATCATTTTTGTTACTAACGTTAACATGAGATTAATTAAGCATGTCCATAATACAACCAGAGACAGGAAAAATATAACCAAGTTAGAAAACAATGTCTATCCAATTAATAAAATTCATAATAATATGAGATAAAGTATTGGAAATAAAAGAGATTTTTAAAACTCAACATGGAAATGATAAAGTAGAGGAAAATGATGAAGAAACAAAACTTTTTCTGCATGGATAAAATGCCAACGAAAATCAACACTGGGTTAGACAACATTTGTAGAAAAGCTTGCCAGCTTGCATTAAATGTCTCTGGCTCAAATCTCTTACAGTACATAATTTATTCTTTCATGAATTGTGGTGGTTTCACGGAAAGTTGTATCTCCTGGCTCAGAAAGAATTACTTGGTCTTTTAATAATTGTCTTTTAAATCATTGTCTCAAACATAAGGTGAGTATTATAATCCCCAGAGTACTTCATTTCAACTTAAAATGAAGAGGAAGTTGAATAGTCTGTATGTTGCTCACAGCAGAAGTTCAAATCCATTGATTTCTCAATCTTCACTAATGCTATGGAGACTGAAGAAAGATCCCTCTCCTTTCCCTAGTAGCTGGTATACTGTCATGCAGAAGGCACCCAAAATGCTGTAAAATATAGTTTTTTCAGTCCAAATAACATATGTAATCTAACATGGATAGTAGGCTTGTGCATAGATTTGGTTTGGTTGGTTCCCTTCAGCCAATCCAGCTTGTTTGTCTGGTTGTAATGGCAAGGACTCAGTTGCCATGTTTTTCGGCTGAAGCAGGCCTCACGGCTCCTCCTCTATTATTTAGCATTATGCAAGCATGAAGAGACTACCAAGTGCTCTCTCACAGGGTTTCCCCTTGAGTTCTGACTTTTGGGCCAATCCAAATAGAAGAACGATGTGATGTATCTCATGCAAGCAGTATCTATTTAATGAAGCAAGTGTCTCAATTGCTCTAGTTGCATCCTGGCTTTGAAGAGGTGCATCAGTCCAATTGCCTTGCCACTTGCTCTCAGTTTTATTTTTTGGCTTGACTTGGCTTGGCCTCTCTCTAGCATTGAATCTTTTTAAACATGTGTGTGGGGTACAATTGCACATTTGAGGGAGAAAGAAAGAGCATCTTTTTGCTCTTGGTGTGCTTTTCCTTAAAAATATTTGGTTGGCACTGAGAGCCTTGAGTCACCCTTTAGCTTCTTTTTCTCCTCCCCTCCTCTCCTTCAGAAAACACTTTTAAAAGATTGAAAATTATTAGTATTAATAACAATCCCAGCAAATGAACGTAAAAGCCTAATGGTCAGAAATGCACTCCCTAGGTACCTACCTACCTACCTACCTACCTACCTACCTACCTACCTACCTATAATTTCATTACTTTGTTTATATTTCTCTCTCTGCTATAAAAAGAAAATAAATTCCTAAAAATCATAGGATGACCCAAACGTTATGAAACTCAGTGGGCTAACAGTGGTAGATGTGCCCTCCAAGTGTGATCATTTCCATCCCAATAGACAGGAAAGGGATCCTGGGGATCATTGCACAGTTGACTTTTTATCCCAACAGCCCTAGAAATGACAGGCAGGGGAGCCCAGGGAGCCCTTCATTGCTGGATCAAGCCACGTTTTTCAGCTGTTTTTCTCTCCAAAAACTGCTATTTGGCTACTCACCCGTTTTCAGAAAGCATGTGAAAATGGAATTGGGGATCTCCCGAAATTCAGCCAGCAGAAATGGATCAAAGTTCAACTGAAATGCACAAGCCTAACAGATAGGAGCCATGCAGCCTTCTAGATGTTGTTATATTGCAACTCCTAGCAGTCCTGGGTAACATTATTATGATCAGGATCAGGGTTTCTGGGGATCCTTTTACACATGTTGTGAAACCTTGAAGTAACTGGGTTAAAAGGGGTGTGTGTTGCTAAACAACGTTTAGCCAAAGTGCAGGAGGGATAGGGTTAAGAGGTAAAAAGCACGTGTTTAAAAGGTCTACTTTAAATGTGATTCATCCTGAAAAAGGGCACCTTTGCAAGACTGTATATCCCTGCAGTGATACAGAACATGTGCTTTCCTTCCCACCCACTGTGCAGACTGCTCCAGCACATGTGCACTTTTTTAAAAGCCCAAAACAGCTGATCAGATGATTGGGTTGTCAAACAGACACAGAGGTGGTTCAAAGGAAGCACAAATGGACAGAAATTAGAACTTTGATGAGCCTTCTACAATATACTAAAACCCATGAGCAATCGAGTTAATGCAAACCACTTCCTCTCAGGTTATAATCCCCACCCTTTACCCAAATCCCAGGCTTTCATGGGAAGAGTGGCTAGATGGCATTCTGGTTCAAACAAAGGTTGACTCAGGATACCAGCCCCCCCTTCAACTCCAAAACTTACCAGAGAGGTCTGCCGATAACATAAGCATAACTCTGCAGTCCCCCCCACCCCCGTGCACAATTTTCTCATGTCAGGAGGACTGTAGAGAGAGGCATCTCCATTAAGTTTTGTGGCTGACATTGAGGACTTGAGGGGAGGAGGTGGGTGACATCCTGCTCCTCCAGGCTTTTTGGAGCCCAAAGAATACTTATACATAAGACTTTAAAATAAATAGAACTGGAGTCAGTAAAACTTGTTTTGAGTCTATATATTAGGAATCATATCATCATATTTAGAAGTACTGTTGTCCTATATAACAAACTTATAAAATGTGTAAAATAGGATTTTACATCTGACCCTTTAAGCACACAATTGCTGTAGCCAGAATTCCTAATTTATCTTTCAACATAATTTTAGATTTAAAAAGAAGTTCCTTCTTTCTGTACAAGTGGTGGAGCATACAAGCATGTGAAGAAAAGTCTTGAACTATCAGATGACTTAAAATGATTTCATTTAAGAGTCTTATTAACACAGATGAGCCAAACTGCAAGAAAGCAAGAGCGCAGTTAAAATTATGCCTGATGAAATTCTCATACAGACAGATTTCCCCCCATGTTTACTATTATGACTGATTTCACATTTCATACAGGTGCCTTTACCTTTAATTTCAATTTAAACTTCTAAGGAATACATTGGTTGCAATCATCTCGAAACCTAAGGAGTATAGCTATGCATCAGGCCACCCACTTGGTTATGTAGACTTCTAATATATGAAGGTATCTTGTCTCCGAATGCCTAAAGGTTTCATTTAACCCCTCACACATGGTGTCAATAACCCTGAGGAACTGTCATAAGTTCTTTCCCAGCCAATCAGCACACTCTTTAAACCTAACACATGTACTAGTTTCTGGTTCAAGTTTCAGGAACAAGTGGCAGAAAAAAGGAGCCTGCTGAGCCATTTGGAAACCAACAGTATTGTCAACAAAGGCAGAAGCCTGCTGCTTTGTAATCTGTGGAGAAAGTATCCCAGCCATGTGTAGGTTTTCATGGCAATAACTTCAGAGACGTTTTATGTTTATTTGTGCTATATGCTAGTCATTTCCAGAACACTGCAGGGAGGATGCAGAGTTTAAAAGTACACTTGGAAAATGCTGATGTTTAGGTCATTTTATTAGGTTAGTGTCTGGGATTTGAAACTGACATTTGCCTTGTAATCCCAGATATGGACCTTAATTTGGAAGGAATCCATGCTACTCCCCCAGTCTGTCTTCACTTTCCTGCATGTAGCTGTGTATAAGAGATATGCACTCTATCAGTTTGATGCAATGGGAGGCTGACTGCTTGTTGTAAAATAATTTAAGAGATTTATCAGGAGCCTTCTATACTACACAATTAAAGAACCAAGACTGGCATCCTGTTAGTATCCTACATGCTATACATTCAAAGTGATTCTTTGACACAATGCTCAATGGTCTTATTCAGCATCTGGCACCTAAGCACAGGCACATATGGAACCATTGCATATGTGGTAGCATTTAAAGTAAGAAAAACATGTGAATGCAGACTGGCTCTATGCATTGCCATTGCTCTATGTGTATTGCAATGTCATAATGGCTTGTTAGTTATACATATTGACCACTAGATCACAGACACTTAAATAATCTATTCCCTGCCCTTCTCTTTGCATAGCATCCAAAGTGGTACACATTTTTGCATACATTGCGTTATGGTGGCATTTGATATAGTGTTTTGAAAACCTGAATGTTTCAGCAAGTATTTGAGAGTGATTAGTCCCTAGTTATACATGCCCAGTCCCTTAGTTGTCAGATAATACTCTGTTTTGTACTTCATCTACTTCCTCGGCCCTATGGTACGCTCTTTGCACTATCCCTTGTCCAGCCCTTTTATAGCTTGGTCATGTCCATTTTAGAAATCTTGGTCATTGTTTTTGTTGAACTTGGTCTTATGGAGCTCCAATGTAATCTGTATTTTATGGATTGGTTTTGCTTTTGTATTTTGTGGACTTATGTCCCACTTATAAGCCATCCTGAGTCCCTTCGGGGAGATGGTGGCAGGGTATAAGAATAAAGTTAATATTAATGATGATGATGATGATGATGATATAACATCATCTGTGTTTACACCACATTGAAGTGATTTAGGATTTCAGTCTATTAGTCCACTTTAATGTCCATGGAACACCGGGATCTGTAGTTTGGTGATGCACTAGAGTTCTCTGGCTGGGGAGTCTAAATATTCCTTCTTAAACTATAAATTCCAGATTTTCATAGGATGGAATTGTGGCAGTTAAAGTAGAAACTGCTATAATTTTGTAGTTTGAATTGGACTGCAATCAACATTAAGATATAAATGTCTGAGGTTTTTGTTAAGGAATTCTCCCAAAAATAGCAGAGCATCTAAAAACATAAACAGGATACTTGACTGAGCAGTCAGCTCACAGCAAGCAGAAAGGTGAAGTGTTGTGTGACCGCAAAAGGATTTTGAGTTTAGGAGGCAAAGATACAGAGTTCAATCTTTAAAGTTACCAAAAAGTTTAATTTACAAATAAGAACAAAATCCCTTGATAGGAAAGAATTGGATCTAAGTTTCTCCCCTTATCCATAATTTCTAAGTTCCCAAAAAACAGGAAAAACCTCCAAATACTATATCTCTTCGAACACAGAGTAAAGAGAGATCAGAATGTAAAGATGCAAAAAGCAGAAGATTTAAACAAAGGCATGCAATCTGAAGAGTATCCATTCTACACGATCAATCAGGATGTGAGCAGAAAGGGAGATAGAGAGAATAAATAGATACATTCCAACTATGCTTTAGTTATAAAGCTAATAACTGTTCCTTATTGAAGACTGCAGACTTGGGCAATGTGGGGTTGAATTTCAACAGTTTTCAAGCAGCAAAATGGGCTGTCACCAATTATCTAGATGTTTTCATTTCAAGAAAGCACTTATCCTTAGACAGGACTAGACTGCTCACTGGCTAACTGTGTCTAGAGCTTTCTTAATGCCATACTAGAAAAAATACAGAGTATGCCTTAATATTATTAATATATGGATCTTTTATATAAGGATATCTTAATCCTTAATATATGAACAAATAAAGGTTTCACGTACTGTAAACTATCATTTTTATAGTTCTCACATTTTCCTTTTCTTTAACAACATACTTCTGCAAAACAACAAAACCTTTAGAGTTATATTTCATTTTTTTTTCCAATCTGCTGTGGGACCTAATAAGATTTAAGGCATAATTAGTACAAATTCCCATCAATTCTGTTAAACTGTTCTAAGCACAACTAAAACAGAATTGTTTATAGGAGATTGTTCTCACCCTACTCCTATCCTGAGTCATCTATACTCATATCAAAAAAGAGAAGTATCTGGTTGGTCCAGAAGAAAAATAAAAATAATTGCTGGGCGATACCTTTCACAGAACGGAAAAAGATTGTTACAAAAATGGTCAATATTCAAGTTTTTCAAAAACTCTCATTAGGCAGAAAGTTCCAAAACCTGGAAAGGAAGAAGAAACACAAACAGATTTTGAAAATGGACATAGAATTATAACCACTGGATGTGACATACAGATACATTCCAAGATTATGATTGCAGTCTGAAAGAATCAGCTTTAGGTGCAATGCTATCATCTTAACCTCAAAGGATGTGGAATTAACTGACTTTCTCCATCTTTATAAGCAAAACCAATTTGTCTGTAACTTTTAAGTAAAATATATTGAGTCCTCTGTTAGCACTGAGCAGAAGAACTAAGTAAAATAAAAACTAACAATGCCAACTAATGGGAAGCAAAATAAATATGCCATTACCCACATTTGAGTTGAAAGTGGTAGAAATTAACCAAGCAGACTGACTGATATTTGGACTCTTGCCTTATGCCAGATCAAAGCATGCAACTGAGTAAAGAGATGTGGATTAGTTTTATCCACAGCTCAATGGTTATGTTGCCATTTCTTTCTCCACTGTGGGAAAGGAGATCACTGCACTGTGATCATTTCTTTTATGCATTATGGTTGTACACAAGAGAACATTCCTAGGGACAGCTGGGATTAGTATATGGACATAAAATTGAATCTATGACAAAAGAATCTGAAGTGGTGCAAATCTTGGCACTGATGTTTATAGTAATGCACACCACTACAAATGATAAGACTTTCTGATGGCTTAGTATTCCATGTCTGTGCTTTTGCTGCTGCCAATTGCTTGAGTCCAAGTTTTTATTTAAGAAGAATTTAAATAAATTATATGCAGAACAAATCAAATAAGTTACACATGACCCAAACAGGTTCCAGAGCTGTAGCATATTATGTCAGAAAATTTCTACAAAATGCATGTCTAGAGCTTTAACAGCTTTTCTTCCTTTTCTTTTGATTCCCATTTTGATGCATAAATAAATCACCATGACAGTGAAAAGTAGGGCAGTAATAAATCAATTAACATAATAGCACTATAATCATCATCATCATCATCATCATCATCATCATCATCATCATCATCATCCATCTAATCTCATGGGTTGAGAGGGGAATTTTTGCAAAGAATAAGTACCAAACTGTCAATGTTCTTGGAAAATGCAAATTTTGGAGACGTTCTTGCATCTAGAAGAAAATTGCTTACTTTAAAAATAAAATTAGTGGAAGATTACATCTCTAATTAAGACCAATAAGAATCCACTCAATAATGGATGTAGTAACAAACAATAATTTTGAGCTTGTGGCAGAAACCAAGACAAAATACTCGGGATGATCTCATAAGATTAAAAAAAGACTAAAATTTACCCTTATTATTTCAGGAAATCCACCTAAGGTTAGAAACAGAGATAAAAGAGGCCCTAAAGCTGGCTGTCCTTCTGTGGTAGGACCATAAAGTACCAACTAATTTGCTGGAAAAAGGAGTGACTGCTAAAGGCAGCAAAAAGACTAGGTCAAAAGAAGAAATAGAGAGGTAAAACAAAGAGCAGACATGTACTCAAGAACAACTTTTGTCATTAATTACTCTAGACAAGCCCTGATGCCTATTCACTTCCCTGTTCTCCTATCTCACTCTTTCCACCTACCCTTTAGACCCATGTACCACCTGCCTGCCCTCCTACTACTCCCTTATCCGATCCTCTTATCCCCGCCTATGTAAGAAAGAGCTAGAGAATTCATGCACATCCTCCCTTGCCCTCACTCCACTCCATCCCCCCACCAACCCAAGCAAGTGAGGATATGCATCCCATCTCTCCATCTCATGCCATCTCATTCTTCTGGTTACCCCAGTGAGTAAGTAAGCTAAGGGACTCATGAGCAACTGGCTCTGACATTCTTGCTGGTTTGATTATTTCACAGCAATTAAAGACTTGACCACTGATTTAACTAAACACAACTCGAGATAGACATCAGTGTGATCATAATCCCCATTAAAATGGTGTATGACAGTAGTAGAGGTGATGGCAAATACTCAAATCCATGAAGGTGAAATCTGAAAATTTGAAGGGACCATTTTATACATAAATTTAAAAATGACAAAATTTTCTAATTGAAATTAGACAAAACTTTAAAAAAAATCAACAGCTCTATTGTATTTAAGATTCAGTGTATGTTTTTGGCTACAAGGAGCGGACAATCCCCATGTTGTAGAAGCTTCACTTGCTGTCAGTTTATTTTCAGACACAATTCAAAGTGTTGGTTATGCCCTTTAAAGCCTTATATGGCTTATGTCCAAGCTATTTGTTAATTGTATCATATAAGCCTGCCCAGGCCCTAAGATCTTCAGGAGAACCCTTCTCTCAATCCCACCTTCATTGCCTGCCTGAATAAAAAGGTTTTAGGCTGCTGCCAGAAGGACATCAGGGAGGGGGCATTCTGGCTTCCCAGGGAAGAAGGAAGTTCCAGAGTCGAGGGGCAGCCACCAGGAAAGAAGGCCTTCTCTCAATCCCATCTTCATTGCAAGCTTAGTTGGTGGGAACAAGAGAAGGCCTTCTTTCCTGGTGGCTGCCCCTCGACTCTGGAACTTCCTTCTTCCCAGGGAAGCCAGAATGYCCCCCTCCCTGATGTCCTTCTGGCAGCAGCCTAAAACCTTTTTATTCAGGCAGGCTCTTAAAGAAGAAGGTTTTTAAAGATCAAGTCAGGTTGATCATGTCAGGTGCTATGATTTTAGCTATGAATAGGTTTATAATTGGTTTTAAGGGGTTTAAAATGTTTATTTTTTAATACTGTTAACATTTAATTATATTTTAATGTTTGTATAGTTTTAGTTTTCAAATTGTATCATTTTGATTTTATTGTTTGCTGCTTTGTCTCTTTTTTAAGAGCGAAAAAGCAGAATATAAGTCATAAATAACAAATAATAAATTTCTCATCCTAACACTACCTTTCCAAGGTGTTGGAATTTTGTGTTCCTATGAGACAAGAGGCTACAATAATGGTAGCAGCACTGTATTTATGACAGCCTATTTTTAAAATGCTTAAGCAGCCTAATAAAAATATAGGTCTTAAATGACCAGTAATAAATGGACTGGGATGGAAAGGTGCGCAATGACATCACACTTCCTTTGGTAGAGTGTTCCAGTACTTTGGTCCCACCACATTATTTATTTAAAAAAATATTATTTCCAAGCTCAGGTTAAGTTTGGGCCAAAATCAGTTTTTGAAAGGCAGAGCCAGAATTACAGTACAGAGGAAAATCTGTTTGGAAGCCACAAGCAGAAAGTAAAATCAAAATTATACAGAACTAGGATCAAGTATAAATAGAAGCAGAAGTGAATTTGGACCTTGGGATGGCTTGAGAAGGTAAATTCAGCACCGCAGGCATGCTACTAGTTTCTGCTATAGGCAAGCTGCTGTAAGCAGATTTCTCACAAAACCTGTTCAAACACACGTTTCACACACATTTGAGCAGACATTTAGCAATCCGAGTGGGAAAAATATGAGTGAGCTGAGAAACAACACTCTCAAGGAAGGCATCTAAATTTATCCCATGTCTCAACACAATATGATTCGGCGATAAAGCATTTTTGTGTGGTGCCAAAGGTTGATATATTAGAAACAAAGATGTGGGAATGAGGATTTAACAGAATGCTAGAAACACAGCTAATGGAGACACAGACCTAACACATCTGAGTCCCACTAGGATTCTTTTAGCGATGTTCCTATTTCTTGTTCTTGTCTTCTTCAATTGAGTAGATTTATATCAGAATCAAAAAATAATAATATACACCAGAGTAGTGAGAACCATCGCAGCATGATCTTACTTCCAGTTCTCTTTGCTAAATTTGTAGCTCAAACTGGTACATGATTCTAGAACCTGCATTATGTAGATATTTCATTTTGTATATACATTTTAAACATTCTGATTATAATTGGTAAAGCAGTAGTAGATATGTGACCTCCTCCCCAGCAATGATGGTAATGGTGACAGCAATGAAAATGGAGCAGTTAATGTTCTGTAAAATAGTTTCTGTATCTCCCACGTTGTATGTCAAAAGCAATATCCAGTGCTCTGGATATGACTTTGGAATTTTAAAGATGTTGATATTGCACTTATTTGAAATTGTTCCTGTGGTAGTTAAATTCCACATCTGGATTTTGGTGTCACATGCTGTTTTGCAGTAGACATTTACAGCTAGAATAGTATGTGACTGAATAAGCAGTGTGGTTACTGTGACATTTTTTCCATAAATGATTAATTGAAAACACTGTCTCCATGATGTACAGGTCTTCTGAAACTATAGGTTATGTGAATAATTTGTGACATTCCTATCAGCAGGGAAAGTAATATAAAATTCTCTAAGGAGGTAAATAATATGTCACAATACTTAAATATTTGAGAATACAAAATACAAAGACAGGGAAAGGAAAATATCTAGGAAGCTAACTGCTCAAGCGAGAAAGAATGAAAAAGAACTGTCTTGGTGAAAAAAGAGAGCTCTTTTTTGAATAGCTTTTATTCCAGAGAAAAGTCTTCTCGATAAGAGAACACTTAAAACCATTCAGATACTTAATATGGATGCACCTGGGAAATGTCTTCTTTCTCATCCCTTGAGCAATGTCTTGGAACATTTAGGAAGATTTTAACTAGTGAGGAAGAAGAGCCAGTCAAATCATATTGACAAAAAGACCAGATAAAATAAGGAAAGTCAGCTGGCATAGGTATTCAGACCTTAGCTGTTAGCATGGCTATATAATTTATCCAGAAAAGCCCATGGCAGACTGAGGACCAGCTTGGAAAGCTGCTTTTATGGAATATATATAAGTTAAAGCTATCCATAACTGTGCAGTTGTCAGTATGCTACTTCTACTTGCAGGTTTTTAAAAATACTGTACCTTTCTAAGTTCTGGTCCAAGGTGGAGTTGCTGGTAGAGGTGGAACATAGGAACCCAAAAGAACAAAAGACACATGAAGTGAGAAAAACTGAAGGTGTGGTCAAATGTTACCCTGTACATGGTTTTGCATTGTCTGTAAACATGTTCGGTTATTTGTGAGCATCTCTGTAACTTGTGTTCATTCCTAATTTGTACCACATACAAGAATCCTCTATTGGTTCTAGATATAAGAATTTTCTTATATTCCGGATACTTCTGTACTTAGTGAAATGAATGATTATTGTTGAGGAATCTGAGCTGTTAGGCTCAAAAATAACCCTCAGTTGGGGTCAATTCCACCAAAAATATAGCAGATACCAGGAGTAAACTCCATAATCAGCAGAAACTTACGTGATTGCCTTCTATATCTTAGGATGAATCAGGATTGCAGAATCAGAACGTTAGGTTCAAAAATATTGATTTAAGTAAAAGAAATACATTCT
>NW_026845267.1:1532-14504 GCF_025583915.1 Anolis sagrei ordinatus | reverse complement strand
AATGGCAGTGGCCGTGTCCCTGCCATATGCAGCAACTGTATGAAAGCATTAAGGGTGACGCTGTACAAGTACGGTAGAAGAAAATCCATTCATCAGGATTCGTGGACTTAATGCGGTCCCGATGGTGAGGTGAAGGGGCATCTCACCAGTAAGGTGTAAGTGAAGGGTGGAGCAAGCTGCAGGCGTCCGGGGCGCTCGGGGTATGGAAAAAAGAGTGGCTCTGGGCCCAGAAAAACACACATCTTTTCTCTGTCTGGCCCGCCCTTGTTTCCTATTACCGTATCTCCACCTCTGCCTGTCAGATCTCGCTCCTGAAGACTGCAGTGAAGCGGTGCAGGTGCGCATGTGCGAGATCTGAGAGGCAGAGAAGGAGGGACAGTAATAGGAAAATTACCATATTGAAATCAAATCTGATGCTTTTAAAAATTTTATTTGGTGTGCGTTGGAAGAGGGGCAGTCTTATACGGTGAATATATCCCAAACTCTATATTTTAACTGGAAAAGTTGGGGGTCGTCTTATACACCCAGTCGTCTTATATGCCGGAATATACGGTACTCATTTCCTGAAGGGGGCATGTTTAGAAAGAGCAGCTTTGGAGGAAAATGAGGGAGGACTGTAATTGACTGAGTGAGAGTGGGTGGAGCCTAACTTGGCAAAAGAAAAGAAAATGACTTTAAGGGAAGGTTTTGAAACCCTGTCAGGGAGATTGAATCTGGGTGTCAAAGGAGATTGACTGTGGGTGTCAAAGAAGAAGGAGCTGGGAGTTAGGAGTGGTGAAGGGTTAGTGAGAGAGGCCTGAAATTGGTCAGTTGGCTAGCAGAGATAGCTAGTGGGAGGATTTTTACAGCTATTAGAGAGATAGCTGGTGGAGGAGTGAAGAGATAGATCCAGGATAGGACTATCTGTGCTGGTGTTTAGAATTACTTTCAGAGAAGCAATCCTGTTAGTAAATTCTGTGAAGGGAGAGAGAAGTGTTCCTGTGTAACTAAGTCTGAACTGCTTAAAGTAACCACACACTTTTTAAGTCAATACTTTGAAACAGCTAAGCTTTATACCTGAATTGTTCCAGTTCTCTTAAATAAACATCATTGTTTTGTTGTTCACAACATCTGCCTCACGTGTGCCTCTGTGGGTGAAGTTTTAAAAGCAGTTTCCTGCAGCAAACAAGAGACTAATAAAGCCCATCTTGGTTATGGAAACCCAATGAGCAACTTTGGCAACCAATCTTGAAAATCCCATGATAGGTTCATGCCATTAATCAGAATCAATCTGAAGGCAGATAACAATCAGGAAGCTCTAGCTTGAGCACCTACTGATTCAGGAAATCAAAATATATAGCACCTGAGAAGTGTTCATCCAACACTTCTCAGGTGCTATATATTTTGATTTCCTGAATCATCCAACACTTCAGAATGAAGGTACAAACATCATCCAACACTTCAGAATGAAGGTACAAACCCATGTGTCTCCAATATAAGAGCATCTCCATAACTATAAGAGAAAACCTTGCCATTGTTAGCTGCTCTGAGTTCCCCTGCGGGGGTGAGAAGAGCGGGGTAGAAATATTGCAAATAAATAAATAAAATCGGTGTTGTAGTGATGAGGATGTTTGAGATCCTACATCACACTCTATGTTTGGTAACTTTACAAATCTATGGCTACATTGCAGAAATGAATGCTTGGCATGCTACCTTTCTATCTGCAAGGGAACTGTGTATGTTTCAAAGAGAAGCCGTTCCCTTTTATGACACACCCTTTTCTCTCCTTGCTCAGAAATGGTGTTGCTCTCCTCTCCGTAATAGATTCCCTTGGCTGCACATACACACCCATCGCTATACATTTGTTGCCTTGTTTTGTTTACTCGCAGCCTCGGCTTCCCCTTGATTGCGAGGCATCACAGAGAGTAGCCGATGAGGTTTGCTGTTGACATTTCTGCATTAGCTGGCTTTTGTCAATCTTGGCAGGCTCAGAAATTCTATCTTAAGGGCTGCTCTTTATTAAATTTGCAAGATACAAAACTGTGACTGACAAATAGTCGCTTTTCTTTTGTGAATGCATAAATAATAAATACACCGCTCTAAAAATAATTAAAATATTGCTCAAATTTAAAACATGGCGCAGAGAGCAGAGGAGGGAAAGAGGTAATTTCCAGACAGCTCTATATTTAAAAAGAAAGGAAGAGAGCCAGAGTGGGTTGTAAACAAAGTGGAAAATTGTGCTTTTCCCACTTAGTAGCAGTGAACTTCTTTGGGTTTGAGAAAAACAGGCTGATGGGAGGAAAGGGAAACAATCAGAGTAGACATTCTTGAGAGTTTGTAGTGCTAAAACGGGTGATCCATACAGTGCCATAATTAACAAACTAAATAATTGATCATTTGCTGTCACTTGGGGTGTAATCCTATGGTCACTAGAGGATTGTCACCATGCCTTGGCTGGAGACGAAAATCTTCTGGTTCTCCTTTCGCCAGCAATGGAGACTAGAACTTGGAGAAGCTATGTTTTTGGATTCCAATTCCCAGTGAAGTCGAGAATGCCCACCCCCCTAACAAGGGATGGTGACTTATAGTTCTGCAAAGGACAAAGGTACCAGACTGCACAATAGGGGTTAAGTCTTGGTCAATTTGCCAAGGCCTTAACAACAATGAGGACCCCATGAAACTTCGGGAATGGCTAGACCTTGGGGTCTCTGCCTCTCTCGAGAGCTGTAGTTTTCCAAGGACCATGGGACCGGCTTCCATCCCAGCGCTGCAGGGCTTTGCGTCTTGGCCCAGTGGAACTCCATAGACTCCCTTTGGTGGCTTTTTGAATTCTGCTACATTCCTGGACTTCACTCTCTTCCCTTGCTCCCTACCCATGAACTTTTTTCAAGATAACTTGTGAATTCATGCTGTGTCCTGATATTGTCTTTGATGAGTCTAATTGGCCTCCTGGCAAAGACCCCAAGTTTTTATCTCTACATCACCAGGATTTGGGAAGTTTTGGGAGTTATAGTCCAAAAGAATAATTAACTTTTAATGCTCAGTATCACTGTTGCTCCATAATAATCATCATCATTGTCGTCGTCGTCATCATCATCATCACCATCATCATCATCTTTATTTATACCCCGCCACCATCTCCCTGATGGGGACTCGGAGTGGCTTACATGCGGCCAAGCCCGGACAACATAATACAACAAAATAAAACCACAGAATAAACAATAAACAACATCATCAAATTACATTTGAAAAAACACAGTCATAAAATAACATTCCAATAAGCACAATCACAATAACAATGGGCGGGCCACATGTACAGGATAAAAACGATTCTAAAACTCTAATGAGATCAAAATAGGAGCAAGTTATCTGCAGAGAACTAGTAAAAACATACATCGTTGTGAAGCTAAACTTCCCGTTTGGAGGGCATGTGTTCCAGTGGGAAAAGCGTTGAGGGGTGCAATGGTGTCATATTGTACACCTACTCACCAAAGGCGCAGCAGAAGAGCCAGGTTTTAAGGTTCTTTTTTAATGTTTCTAGAGAAGGGGCTTTTCTGATCTTTCTAGGTAAGGAGTTCCAAAGTGAGGGAGCCACAGAGGAGAAGGCTCTCTCACTTGTGCCCACAAGATGAGCTTGTGAGGTTGGTAGGGGTGAAAGGAGAACCTCCCCCAAAGATCTAAGGGTCCGGGTTGATACGTGGATAGACATACGGTCACGAAGGTAGGCAGGTCCCAAACCGTTTAGGGCTTTGTAGGTGATGACCTGTACCTTGAATTGGGACCGTTAAATAAACGGCAGCCAGTGGAGCTCCTTAAACATGGGAGTTGACCGCTCCCTATAACTAGCCCCAGTTATTAATCTGGCTGCCTAACGTTGGACAAGTTGTAATGTCCGGACCATCTTCAAGGGTAGCCCCACGTAGAGCACATTACAGTAGTCCATAGGACTTCAGGGGCATGTGTGGTATGGACTGGAGGAGAACCCCAAATCTTTGCCTATCTAAAGAACCTTCATTCCTTGGAAAGGCAAGTGGGATTGGGAGCCATGGGTCATCCAGAGCTGTCACACTCAACTCCTGGAATGATTCCAACAGCGTTGCCTCCAAAAATCCTGCAAATCTCTTAGGAAGATAGATGGACAAATGTCAACGTGATGGAAGAAGCAAAGACCACCAGCGTATTGTTGAAGGTTTTCATGGCCGGAATCACTGGGTTGTTGTAGGTTTTCCGGGCTATATGGCCATGTTCTAGAGGCATTTTCTCCTGACGTTTCGCCTGCATCTATGGCAAGCATCCTCAGAGGTAGTGAGAGTCCACCAGCATTGAAGTGATGCTAATACGCCATCAACTCCACTGGACTGGCCACATTGTCCAAATGCCCGATCACCATCTCCCAAAGCAGTTACTATACTCCCAACTCAAGAAAATGTAATGTTAGTGGACAGAAAAAAGATTTAAAGATGGGCTTAAAGCCAACCTTAAAAACTGTAGTATAGGCACCGAGAACTGGGAAGGCCTGGCCCTTGAGTGCTCCAACTGGAGGTCAGCTGTGACCAGCAATGCTGAAGAATTCAAAGCGGCATGACTTGTGGGCAAAAGGGAGAAACGTTCCAAGAGGAAGGCGCATCAAGCCAACCCTGACCAGGACCACTTTCCATCTGGAAACCGATGTCCTCATTGGGGAAGAACATACAGATCAAGAATAGGTCTCCACAGCCACCTACGGACACACCAACAAGAGACTACACTTGGAGGACCATCATCCTCAGGCTACAAAGGATCACCTAAGTCAGTGGTTCTCAACCTTCCTTATACCGCAACCCCTTAATACAATTCCTCATGTTGTGGTGACCCCCAAACATGAAATTATTTTTGTTGCTATATCACAACTGTAAATTTGCTCCTGCTATGAATCATAATATAAATATCTGATATGCAGGATGGATTTTCATTCACTGGACCAAATTTGGCACAAATACTTGATTCTTGATGCCCAAATTTGAATACTGGTGGGGTTGGGGGGAGATTGATTTTTGTCATTTGTGAGTTGTAGTTGCTGGGATTTATAGTTCACCTACAATCAAAGAGCATTCTGAACCCCACCAACGATAGAATTGGGCCAAACTTCCCACACAGAACTCCCATGACCAACAGAAAATACTGTGTTTTCTGATGGTCTTTGGTGACCCCTTTGACACCCCCTCACAACCCCCCAGGAGTCTCAACCCCCAGGTTGAGAAACGCTGGCCAAAGTAAAGTAAAGTAAAGTAAAGTAAAGTAAAGTAAAGTAAAGTAAAGTAAAGTAAAGTAAAGTAAAGTAAAGTAAAGTAAGTAAGCAGATATTTCTCTTCTCACTGGCACGAAAGGGAGCAAAGGAGTAAGGCAATTTGGAGAGCAGGAGTAGACAGACATTGGTTAAAAGTTGCAGAGTATGGTACAGATGACACCACTCTGATGGCCGAAAGCGAGGAGGAGCTGAGGAGCCTTCTAATCAAGGTGAAAGAAGACAGCGCAAAAGCTGGGTTGCAGCTAAACATCAAAAAAACCAAGATTATGGCAACAAGAATGATTGACAACTGGAAATAGAGGGAGAAAATGTGGAGGCCGTGACAGACTTTGTATTTCTAGGCGCAAAGATGACTGCAGATGCAGACTGTGGCCAGGAAATCAGAAGACGCTTCCTTCTTGGGAGGAGAGCAATGTCCAGTCTCGATAAAATAGTAAAGAGTAGAGACATCAGACTGGCAACAAAGATCCGCCTAGTCAAAGCCATGGTATTCCCTGTAGTCACCTACGGATGTGAGAGCTGGACCTTAGGGAAGGCTGAGCGAAGGGAGAGAGATGCTTTTGAGCTGTGGTGTTGGAGGAAAGTGCTGAGAGTGCCTTGGACTGCGAGAAGATCCAACCAGTCCATCCTCCAGGAAATAAAGCCCGACTGCTCATTGGAGGGAAGGATACTAGAGACAAAGTTGAAGTACTTGGCCACATCATGAGGAGACAGCAAAGCCTAGAGAAGACAATTATGCTGGGGCAGGTGGAAGGTAAAAGGAAGAGGGGCCGACCAAGGGCAAGATGGATGGATGGCATCCTTGAAGTGACTGGACTGACCTTGAAGGAGCTGGGGGTGGTGACGGCCGACAGGGAGCTCTGGCGTGGGCTGGTCCATGAGGTCACGAAGAGTCGGAGACGACTGAACGAATGAACAACAACATGGTACACTTTGAAAATGATACACACACATATTTCATTTTACCATACAGGAACCCAGAAAGTATTCGAAGTGCTGATTCCTTTGACCTTGGGCTCTCCCATTGATTCCCATAGATTTCTGGTGATAATGGCTCCACCTGAAGTGAGACTGCTCACTCTGCTTAGTTCTTCTTCTTCTTCAGCGATCCCTTATTGTCCGAGTAGGATTGTCCTCCAAGATCGGTGTCCTGGCGTGGGTCTGTAGGTGAGTGTGGAGCTCTATTCTTGACCTTGGGGTGGTGGTGTTGGGGTTCAGTCTGATCCTGATCTGTGTGAACCGGATTCTCTGATAGTTTTTCCAACTGAGCAAGCTCTCCCTGACCCTGACAGTGTGGAATCTGTTGTTGATGCAGAGGTCAGCGGGGATGAAAATGAAACTCAACAGCTGGAGGAAAATGTTTTGGAAGTTAGCCGTGATATCACTAGCCGTGATATCTCTCCACCTGGGGTTTTTAATGAGGACCGAAGAGAACAGATAGTTAGAGACAGAAATATTTCCCAGTTTCTACGAAGGTCACATCGTTTACAGGAGAGACAGGCCCAGACGTCAAAGTCAAGGGGCATTTCAAAGAATAGCTTCTTTGGTTTAAGATGCCTCCTGCCAGGTGCCTCTTTAGATCAAGCAACGTTTGGGACTGTGGCTGTGCCTTGGCAGAATTCCTGTGTTTCATGGCCGGTAATCCCAGAGGCTTAGTTATCAAGTTCATGGTTAGTAAAAGGCTAACAGATTCCTGGTTCTTGTTTTGTGGCTTTTGAAATTTTGCTCAAGTTCAGAGATTCTACTGACTGCTGTGTTTTTCTGTGGCTTTTTGACTTTGCATTTACCTTTCTTTTGTAACCAATTTTTCATCAATAAACAAGGATTGCTTTTCTTACAGTCCAGTGTGGTGGATTTAATCTTATGGTCTCGTTTCTTGAACTGGGATGCAACAGAAGGCATCTGTTTCCAGATGGAAAGCGGTCCTGATCTGGGTTGGCTTGACATGCCTTCCTCTTGGCACATTTCTCTCTTTCACCCTCCATTTGTGCCTCTTCAAATTCTGCAGCACTGCTGGTCACAGCTGACCTCCAGCTGGAGCACTCAAGAGCCAGGCTTCCCAGTTCTCAGTATCTATGCCAGTTTTAAGGTTGGCTTTGAGCCCAACTTTCAATCTCTTTTCCTGCCCACCAACAATAGAGCTGGTCCCAGCTAACCGGCGATGTATCTATTTCACCGACTTAAAAAAAGGAAAGGACTGTATTAAGAAGCCTCTTGTGTTCAATTCCTTTATTTGGGGATCTGTGACATAATTCCCCCTCCTCCTCCCCACTCTTCTCCCTCCCTTCATCTCTCCCCACCCCCCTCCCCAAAAAACCATTATATATGATAAATAAAACAATGCCGTGGAAACAGTGAAATCTCTCATCAATGTCTTTGTGAAAGGGGCCCAGATAAATGAGCCTCCGAATCAAAGGCAGATTACATGACTGACCATGTATCATCCTCTATGTATTGAGCATAGCCTTTGTAAAGTTAGAGCGGTAATAAAAAGTGGTATTGTGTGCCGTGAAAGGCTGTGTGGGTCTGTGCATGACTAATCTGTCTTTCTGCATTATTTTATTCAATCTTCTCTGACTTTATGCCTTTGACATTTTTGCTACACTCAGTAAATTTGAGTGAATAGGCAATTTTAAAGAATTTTTATAGGGCTTCAGAGAAGTCATATGCAGACTGTATCTTTGTTCAGATTTAACAGTTTAAATATTTCCTTTGTCTGGGGTGCAGCGTAATCCTTTAGCCAAAAAGAGAAGGGAGGAAAAAAGGGGGGGATTTGGAATTGGGGTGGGAAGATGTATAGCTGGCTCTTAATATCCTATGGTAGGATTTCTGCTCAAAGCAGACAACAGGGGAAGAAAGGGAAAAAAGAAAGGATTTCCGATACAAGGATAACATTCTGGAAGATATCGGAGAAATCTCGGTTTTTAAACTGATCAGTGAATGTTAAGCCAATCCTATCCGTTCTGGATTTGTCCGCGTGTCTTTTTTCCTCTACAGCAAATGAAGTTGTATGACACCGAAGCAGCTTTTTTGCCGGAAGAGTAGAGCTGAGATCCAAATAAAGCAGTGTTTCTCAACCTTCCCAATTCCATGACCCCTGTAACAAAGATGTACGAGGGAACTACAGGTGACGAGAGAGAACGGTGTGTATGTAATGGTAGGTTTGCTGCCAACCACCCCAAATTACGTTTGAGGAATTGTCTTGTTGTTGTACTTGAGGTAAAATGTCCCTATACACCGGTTCTTCCTTTTGGCTCCCTTTCTGGTGACTGAACTGTGGAGATGTGGAGGCTGACTGGATCTAACTTTGTTATGACAGAACAAGGCTGAGGCAGATTAACAGTAAACTAGAGAACAGGTTTATTGAAATATTTGAAGCAAACAACTCATTACTGAGAGGTACAACGTGTAGTTTGTTTCTGAAGCACAGACTTATCAAGCAAATGGTTTCTTTAGAAGGAGTAACTTTTCCTCAACGTGAGCTACTTTCCTCACTCTATCCTGTGACATGTAACAGCGCGAGTCTTTGACCAGCTGCCCCTGGCTGCCCTCCTAGAGTATCTAGGTTTACCCTGGACTACTCTCAACTTTAGGGAAATAAACCCACTTGTATTCTGTCCTAATACAAGTAAACAAGCCTTCACTTTGACTGCCCTAGTCAAACTATACAGAAGCACTTGCTCTTTATTATTCCCTAACAGTCTAATTCCTAGCTCACTCAGAAACTCTCTTCTCCCTGTCTGAAATCCTAATCCTTTCTCTCCTAGATCAAATCCTTCTCTCCCCCTTCTGTCAGAAAAGACAGCTCCTTTCACTCTCCTTCAACTCCTCCCCTTGGGGTCTGAACCAATCAGGAGTTAGCTGACTCCTCCCCTTGCCTCTCTGCCTATACCATCATGTCTGCCATCCTGAGCTGCCTTCCCAACATGGAGGCCAGCTCACTGACTTCCAGGCTGCGGCCTACGAAGAAAAGGTATGAGTTCATTACACCCCTTAATACAGTTCCTCATGTGGTGGTGACCCCCAACCATAACATTATTCTCGTTGCTACTTCATAACTGTCATTTTGCTACTGTTATGGATCATAATGTAAATATCTGATCTGCAGGATGTATTTTCATTCACTGGACCAAATTTTGGCACAAATACCCAATATACCCAAATTTGAATACTGTTGGGATTGGGGGGATTGATTTGGGAGTTGTATTTACTGGGATTTATAGTTCACTTACAATCAAAGTTTTTTTTTCTTGATTAGTCAATTTTGACCATATCAAAACATTTATTTATTTATTTACATCACTTATATCCCGCCCATATCAGCCCGCAGGCGACTCAGGGCCGTCTACATATTGGCACAATTCGATGCCATCAATACAATACAAAAGCAAAAACAATTAAGTGCATTTAGACAAAAAAGACAGTGCAATAACAATTTAAAAAGAGCTCTATCCTCTCATTCCAATCCTCATCCGTTTCATCGTCTTGGCCGTTCCTGGGTCATTCTCCATCTCAAGCTTGACTATTCCGGGGTTCCGAATGCCTGCTCGAAGAGCCAGGTTTTCACTCTCTTACGAAAGGTCAGGAGGGAGGGGGCTGATCTAATATCCCTAGGCAGGGAGTTCCACAGCCGAGGGGCCACCACAGAGAAAGCCCTGTCTCTCGTCCCCGCCAAGCATGCTTGCGAAGCAGACGGGATCGAGAGCAGGGCCTCCTCAGATGATCTTAACTTCCTGGAGGGTTCGTAGGAAGAGATGCATTCGGATAAATAGGCTGGGCCAGAACCGTTTAGGGCTTTATAGGCTAAAGCCAGCACACTTGCCCATACATACAGTAAAACCATATATGAATGCAAGGCATCCCAGCATACTGGCCTGTCAACCCACTCCAAAATGATTGTGCAACTACAAGATTAAAAAAATTTTTATTAAATTTTTATAAATTTTCTCTTAGTACAGTGATAAAAAAAATTAAAAGGTTAAAATTGGTTAATTCCTTAAAGTAGGGTTTGGGCAGGGGCACAGGTAGGTAAAACTAGTGGCATGTCCATATTAAGTTTTGAAGTTTGAATGTTGTTGATGGCAGCAAGGTCACCTCTCTCTGTTTCCATCTTCTCGCGGATGGCCAGTGCTTTTTGCGTAAAAAGGGTCAATTTTAAAATAGAGTTTTTATCTGAACCCTGAAAGAGGATGTGCAATTTCTCCTTATTCTCTAAATGAGTATGATTCTCCAGCAGAGGCTCTAGGTAGTAAGACCGGATCCTATTGTAATAGGGACATTTTAAGAAAAAAATGTTCTGAGTCCTCCACTTCTGCCTCACGGCACCCACAGGTTCTCCTCGTGTAGGGAATATTCAAAGTGGAATCCGGAGTCTACCAATGATGGAATTGAACCAAACTTGGCTCACAGAATTCTCATGACCAACAGAAAATACTGGAAGGTTTTGGTGGGCATTGACCTTGAGTTTGGGAGTTATAGTTCACCTACATCCAGGTAGAGCAATGCAGACTCAAACAATGATGGATCTGGACCAAACTTGGAACAAATATTCAATATTCCCAAATATGAACCCTGGTGCAGTTGAGCCAATTCCATCAGCCAATTCCATCAGGTGTAGTTGATGGGATTTATAGTTCAGCTACAATCACAGAGCATTCTGAACTCCACCAATGATGGAATTGAACCAAACTTGGTTCACAGAATTCTCATGACCAACAGAAAACACTGGAAGGGTTTGGTGGGCATTGACCTTGGGTTTTGGAGTTGTAGTTCACCTACATCCAGAGAGTATTGTGGACTAAAACAATGATGGACCTGGACTAAACTTGGAACAAATATTCAATATTCCCAAATATGACCACTGGTGGAGTTTAAGGAAAATAGACCTTGACATATGGGAGTTTTGGTTGCTGGGATTACAATCAAAGAGCATTCTGAACTCCACCAATGATGGAATTGAACCAAACTTGTCACACAGGACTCCCATGACCAACAGAAAATACTGGAAGGGTTTGGTGGGCATTGACCTTGAGTTTTGGAGTTGTAGTTCACCTGCATCCAGGTAGAGCAATGCGGACTCAAACGATGATGGATCTGGACCAAACTTGGCACAAACACTCAATAGGCCCAAATGCGAACACTGGTGGAGTTTGGGGAAAATAGAGCTTGACATTTGGGAGTTGTGGTTGGTGGGATTTATAGTTCACCTACAATCAAAGAGCCCCTTGAACCCCACCAATGATAGAATTGGGTCAAACTTCCCACACAGACCCCCCATGAATAATAGAAAATACTGGAGGGAGTTGGGAAGACAATATTGCCTATAAAGCCCTAAACAGTTCCGGCCAACTTACCTATCTGAATGTGTCTCCCCTTACAAACCTTCCAGGAATTTAAGATCGTCTGGGGAGGCCCAGCTCTTGGTCCCGCCTGCCTCACAGGCACGTTTGATGGGGATGAGAGACTGGGCCTTCTTAGTGGTGGCCACTTGACTGTGGAATTCCCCTCCTGGGGGATATTAGATCGACTCTCTCCCTCCTGACATTTAGAAAAAGAGTAAAAACTTAGTTCTTCAAGCAAGCTTTTGGAACCTCATTGTAACCAGACAAGCTCAGTATTGTGAACAAATTTGGAACGGCTTAACGATATAAATGGAAATGGATTTAAACCCGGAATAATTTAAATTGTTTTTATATGAATTTTATTATGTGACTAGCCGTACCCTGCCAGGCGTTGCTGTGGCCCACAAGTGGGTTCTGTGTGGGAAGTTTGGCCCAGTTCTATCGTTGGTGGGGTTCAGAATGCTCTGTGATTGTAGGTGAACTATAAATCCCATCAACTACAACTCCCAAATGACAAAATCAATTTTTATGAGTGAAGGACATACATTGGGTTGTTAAGTGTATGTTGTCCAAATTTGGGGTCAATTCCCCCAGTGGTTTTTGAGTTCTGTTAATCCCACAAACGAACATTACATTTTTATTTATATAGATTTAACTTGTTTTAAACGATGTATTCATGTGTGTTCGGCATCTAATTGTTGCCTGTTTGTACGCCGCCCTGAGTTGCCTTCGGGCTGAAAAGGGCGGGACAAAAGGGTGATAAACAAATAAATAAATGTGGTAAATAATCTTTTTTTGGCTATACTGGTGTGAATGAGCCAACATCAGTGAGCAGGAAAATCAACCAATAAACGAAAACTTTTGGTTAAATATTGCAGGAGTCTTTGTCAGAAATTCTTCCAACCAATTCATGTAATGAGAACAGTTGGAATACTCACTTCTGATAAAGCTTGTGGAGCCGAGATTGTTTTCAAGGTAAAGGATCATTTTTGCTGTTTCGTGGACAATATGCTGGACCTTATGTTGTAACAGACTCTATCAAAACATGTGAATGCCTCTGAAGAAGGAAATTATAATTCATATGAAATAAATAAATCTGTGCTGAGACGCTGTTGCAAAAAAGAGAGGAGCAGAAGGTATTCGTTCCCATGTATGAGTGGAGCCCCCTCCCACGGAGAACCCTTCGGCCTCCTCGGTGCGCTCTGTCTACTGGCAGGTGAAGGTCTTTTGGTCCAAGCAGGCTTTGATATTTACCTTAAGCAGTAGTGATGTTTGTGTAGAGGTTTGCTGTAACTCTTATCTTTGGTAAGTAATTATGATAGATTGTGACTTTTTAAAACCACGTTTTTAAAATAATACTAGCTG
>NW_026845256.1:0-24465 GCF_025583915.1 Anolis sagrei ordinatus | reverse complement strand
CTAGCTGCCCTCGCTTAACTCACTCACTTCCGTTTCGTTTGTGCTGTGTGGAAGGGCCCTAGTTGCAAAGTAATAGGAAAAATGTATGCACAGGCAGTGAGACTACAATAAAGTATTCATATTTAATATTTTAAAACAAGGGAAGCAATGGCATTATAGCTTATGTAAGCACCTTTACAAAATAAAACAAAAGCTTTACAGAAGGATAACAGTGCAATTTTATGTTGTTCACCTCTAGAGTAGTCCCATTGATGATCATTTGGATTGCTCCCTGTCCAAACGATCTGATAAAGACACATACACGGCATTGTGCAGCAATAATAATCAATATTCATGTGATCCTTTAAATAATTTATCATAATAAATATTTATACAACATACATGATGAGGAGATATAAATGTTTTAGTGGCATGCGTCAGAGATCACTGCATTATTTAAAACTGATGAATCCACAAGTAAGTTGTGTGTGCCATCACAAATGTGTTCTGCAAGAACTTTGACACTATAATGATGGGGTTTTTTTTGCATAAGTTTTAGATACTTCAAAAATGCAACCTCATAATGCTTCTGATTATTAACTGTTAACTGTTCCATAAGAAACCATTACAATCTTATCCCCAAAGACTACTGAAAGCTACTCTGCACAGTGTGGTTTGAATGTTTCTTGTCATCGTTTCTTCCATACAAAGAGTTTTCAAGTAAGTTGTCAGGGTGTGGACTGATCTATGTTTTCTTTTGTGCTAATTTAAATGAATTAATCCTAAATCAACATCGTAAATAAGTGTCTTGAAATTAGAACCGTGGAGCCAGAATGAACCTAAATTAATCTAGTCCAACTTTCTTCCAATTAAAGCATTACAGACAGACAGTGCATTGTCGAAGGCTTTCATGGCCAGAATCACTGGGTTATTGTAGGTATTTCGGGCTATATGGCCATGTTCTAGAAGCATTCTCTCCTCACATTTCGCTTGCATCTAGGGCAGGCATCCACATAGGTTATGAAGTCTCACAACCGCACAACCTCTGAGGGTGCCTGCCATAGATGCAGGCAAAATGTCAGGAGAGAATGCTTCTAGAACATGGCCATATAGCCCAAAATACCTACAACAACCCAGACACGCAGTCTTTGAAGATTGCCACAGCAATGTGTAAGCTGCATTGGAGGCTCCCTAGAAATGAATCCAAAACACTATTTACTGCATGACATTGTTGTAATTTCATCCCTTTAGAGGCAAAGATGAAGGACTTTGGCCACATAATGAGAAGACAGGAAAGCTTGGAGAAGATAATCATTATGGGAAAAATGGAAGGAAAAAGGAAGAGGGGCCAACCAAGGGCAAGATGGATGGATGGTATCCTTGAAGTGACTGGCTTCTCCTTGAAGGAGCTAGGGGTGGCGGTGACGTTTGACAGGGAGCTCTGACTTGGGCTGGTCCATAAGGTCACAAACAGAGAATATTAATTGCTATTAATATGATTGTGAATAATTAATGACAAATCTGGAGGAATAGGCCAAACTGAAGAGAATTGGACTATTTAATATGGATGTTTCTCCACAAACTGAGTTTTGTTTTATAGCATTCCCTCCCTCGCTTGCTAGAAAGAGTTTCTTTTTCTTTTTTTAAAAAAACAAAAATGAATTGGAAAGTATTTTTATGTCAAGGCTTTGCAGTGTGGCTCATTTGTTTTTTCTCTTTTCCTTTATACTTTTACAACTGCATGACAGCCGAGGGAACATGCTACCTTACAAGACAAAGCCGTATTTAAGTGATCACATGGGCAAATAACTGCTGATGCCAATACTTTGCAAAATACCTAGAAACATAATTCCAATATCTCTGCCTGCAAGCCCCCAAGCCTAACTGTGTGCATTTTAAAGAATTATCACTTGAAGGATAGGGAGAGTTTCTTTGAGGTGACAGGCAAGCAGCAGGATACCATGAATATGTATAGTGTGCCTGAAAAAAAATAAATTAACAGGGGCCAGCTACTCTGGTGACCCACTTATTTAGGTTGTCATTGATGGCTGTGACGGGGAAGGTTCTTTTAAGACTTGAATCCTCATGACAGGCTTTTCTCCCAATCAGCTCATATACAGGCTATGCATTTAGATTATTTAAAGCACTACATCACAGCCGAGTAATTAATCACTAATTTGTCAATACTGACTTCAAGCAATGCATGCTTTCAGCTGGCCACCTCTCACAAATTGTTCAAGCAGACAACACAGATTCTAACCATGAAGATCATATGTAGCTAGAAAACTGACAAAATTAGCCAACCATACCAGCTTCCAGAGATCACAAGTCGAAATAGGCATAGTGTATTTCTGAAAGGAAGTCAGGGCAAGAGTGCATTCTTCTTCCATACTAGTTTTGATTCTGTATAAAAGGAAGTTGGATATCTTGGTTATTAGTTTTGATGCTTGGAAGGAAGTTGTATATTTTGGCTCTTAAAATGTAAGTTCAAATGCACATTGCTAGGCATGTGCAGATAAATAGTCATAGGCTCTATTTGCATTAGCTCTGGTATGAGCCTGGGAGTAGCCCTATATACCACCTTGAACCTACTGCAGTGGTAGATTGGATAATTTCACCACAACCAGGTAATGAGCACAAGGAAAAGGAGATGGTAGTGGTTCACATGTGGACATGAGAAGAGTCCAAATTGGGCCTGATCCTTCTGTTCATACTATCCCAAAGATGCAGGGGTACTCCATAGTTTCAGTCAGATCCAAAGCATCCTTGGACTTTTCCTAACATGGGGCTAAATTGGATTAATCTGGTTTACTCTATGATTCTTACCAGAAGTGGAAAAAGCTCTTGAGGATAGCCAGGAGGAAACTCGGGAACAGATTTGGGATATAATAACAGGATAGAAATTGTATTTCAGCTCTTTATAACCAGGATGAGTCCAGGTTACAATGCCCATGTAGACAAACCTACACTGACTGTGTGTGTGTATAATTTATTTACTTACTATAATTATACGCCACCCTTCTCACCCTGAAGTGGACTCAGAGCAGCTCACAAATCATGGCAAAAAGTCAATGCACATAACACACAATAAAAATATAGCAACTCAACTTACAACAGTTAAAACATATAAATACAATAAAACAGATTAAAAACAGATTAAAAGCACATTAAAAACAGATTGCAACATAGAAAGTGAGTCTTAAATTCCATACTCCTTGACTTTATGTAGTCCTTATCCATGCTGCTACATTGAAGTCAAATTCCACGTTACACTATATAGATTCAGTGTCATCTCCTTGTCCATCTAGTGTTGTTGGGTATTCTAGACTGAGACCTTATGTTGAAATCAGTCCAAAGTGCTCAGCTTTGTTCATCACAATACCAGCCAGGAAAAGCAATACTCATTATCATTTTCTATTATTTGAAACAATGCTAAGGTTAATAAAGTTGCTGAGCATTTATTTTTAGCCTAGCGGGAATATTGGAAAGCTCTGTATCTTTCGAACATAGCTGCAAAGAATTAAAACACAGCTGCAAGGATTGATCCATCCATTCACAATCTCCATCCATTGCATATTGTGAGTTTTCAGAAACTAGTTGAAATGTATTGTGGCCAAACTTGATAGGTAACTGCTATGCCTGAGCACTGTAACCAGTCCGAGACATTTTGTTACCTTGCTCACAAATTATTACCTCTCATCACAACATTCTAATGTATAACAAATCAGTTATTCTTTTTTGGTACTTGGGTCAGAAAAACCCATAAGGGTCTCACCTAGCAAATAATAATAATAATAATAATAATAATAATAATAATAATAATAATAATAACAACAACAACAACAACCATAACAACAACTTATTGCTGCCCTTTTTTGATGTGTAAAATTTGCTTCTGGATATGGCTACCATACTCTGCCTCATATTAGGTATACCAACCGGTCAATTGTTCTCCTCACAGGTTATCTTTTCCCACTCCAAAGTCAATCTATTTCCATTGAATGACATGCCCATTTAACAGTCTTATGTAGAACCGCTTATGTCCACCTTTTGTGAAGGTCAGGTGAAATCTTTAGCTAAAATTAAAATAATTCAGAAAATGATGTTTGTGAATATTGGGTTGTTGTAGGTTTTTCCGGGCTATATGGCCATGTTCTGGAGGCAATATTTCTCCTGATGTTTCGCCTGCATCGAAATATTGCCTCCAGAACATGGCCATATAGCCTGGAAAAAACCTACAACAACCCATGGATTCCGGCCATGAAAGCCTCCGACAATACTTTGTGAATATTGTTTAAAACACATAGGTCCACAAAACTGAGATAGGACATTTTGTTGATGACACAAAGCATTTAGTATTCAGTGTTCCTAATCAGGGAGCCCCCGGTGGCGTAGTGGGTTAAAGCACTGAGCTGCTGAGCTTGTTGATCGAAAGGTCGCAGGTTCGATTCCGGGGAGCGGCGTGAGCTTCCGCTATCAGCCCTAGCTTCTGCCAACCTAGCAGTTCGAAAACATGCAAATGTGAGTAGATCAATAGGTACCGCTCCGGCGGGAAGGTAACGGCGCTCCATGCAGTCATGCCGGCCACATGACCTTGGAGGTGTCTACGGACAACGCTGGCTCTTCGGCTTAGAAATGGAGATGAGCACCACACCCCAGAGTCAGACATGACTCGACTTAATGTCAGGGGACTACCTTTACCTTTACCTAATCAGGTGAAAACTGGTTTCTCCAGTGAGGCTATTTTTCTGTGTGGACTATCCTATATCTATGGAATTGGATATAGCAGTGGTTCTCAACCTGGGGTCCCCAGATGTTTTTGGCCTACAACTCCCAGAAAACCCAGCCAGTTTACCAGCTGTTAGGATTTCTGGGAGTTGAAGGCCAAAAACATCTGGGGGCCCCAGGTTGAGAACCACTGGGATATAGTATACCAGTGAGAATTAGGACTTCATTTTGCTTCCATGCTCTTGGGAAATGACGTGCCACAGGAGAGGTCATCAGATGACTCAAGGGTACTTTTGGTGGGACTCTGTGACCACAATGGAGCCCAAAGGCCTCTATCAGGAATCGGATGTTAGTTGACTCCTGATAGAGAAAGATGGGAGAAAAAGGATGAAAGACAGGGAAAGGCGAGGTAAGCACATGCCCACGTGGGATGGCTGGCCATCCCTGAAAATGGGGAAAGATAGTAGCAAATAGTGTAAAAAGGATCTCCCCATTTTCCTCTGCTTTCCCTACACCTATCTGATGAGGTCCCTAGGTAGTACACATTAATACATTCCAAAGGTGAGTTCAAGGGTTCAAGAGTTATTTCCCAACAGGATCATGAAATTGATTGCTGTCTGATGTGCCTGTGCGTTACTTAAGGTACCTCTTTTTGATTCCTACTGGCTTTTTGATTCCTACTGGCTAATTAAACATTGCTCTCGGACACTGTGAGCAATAATGAAAAGCATTTCCCAGCCACCTTGTACTGTTGCCTACAGATCAACCATTTTGCTAAGTGCTGCTTAGACCTGGGGACCACCTCTGCTTCTTGTATATAGTTCATTTCTTTGTGTGAAGCAACCTTCTTATGCTCTGAAATCACTTTTCCATTAGATCTATTCATTTCATAGAGCCTCGCACAGCATACATTCCTGGTTAATTGTACTCAGAAATGTCTGTTTTACATGATGGAGGACTTGATAAAACATATTCTCTCCAACACCAAGGCACAACCATAAATGGGCAGCACTTCTTAATATCTGAGCAGCAATACTACTCTTTTTTGTCATTGCATGAAAAAATTGTTTTAGGCCAACAATTAATGACTTTTTGACATTTACAGTCTAATATTTTAGGTTTTGCATGACAAAACTTATCAATGCTTGCTGTATTTATAGGATAACGAGTCAGAAGCTTTCCATATGCTTAGCAGAACTCTGGCTTTTTGTACTTTGGAATAAGTGAACGTGCATACACATGGACACACACACATATACATACATATATGTATGTTTCACATCATAAAGAAGGAAATGACTCATGTTTTTAGTCAGTGGGTAACTCAATATTTGTATAGAAATATTTTAAAACATTAATCAACCTAAAATATTTAACTTGATTTTTGTTTCAGTAAAAATAATTTAGATGAGTAGCATATTTTTATGACAAAATCCTAAGTAGTCTCAATTAGAGTAAACATAAGTGCTAAATGAGTCAATCTTTATGTAAGTCCCATTACTTCAAAGAGTCTACTCTTAGGACCTCATCACAAAGGCTACACATTGTGGTGAATCCATGGGCTCCTGGCAAGGGTTGTGGAGAACCCATCGCTCCACACCCTGCATCACGTGAGTTACCTCAACTTACATCCCATGGGGGGAAGTGTTGCCGTCAGGCTTCCCCTCATTGCTAGTAATGCAACATGGGAAGGATCCCATGTTGCCGTGGTAGCAGCATACACTGCTTTCTCTCCCCTTTCATAACAGAATCTGCCCAGAAGGACACATGTGTCATGTAATGGGCTCCATTCGGAAAGGGAAGAAGAAGTGGCATATGATGGGTCAAGTAGCCCATCTGATGAGGTTGTAAGTGAGGCTAGCAGCCTGATTTAGTCCTAAGTGATCAAAAATCTAGAACTAATGTAACAACTATCTTACAAACTCCACACAGTAATCCATGTAATCCAGTTTCTGAATCCAGATTATCTTCTTTGAACTGGGTTATATGAAACTACACTTCCATAATCCAGTGCAAAGCAGATAATTGGATTCAGAGAGTAGATTATATGGCAGTGTAGATGGAGCCTCAACAGAATGTTATGAGTATCCTAGGGTTTTTTTTTGTTTTGTTTTGTTGTTTAAACCAACTTTGAAACCCCAGAATCCCCCAGGGGTTTGGGATAGATTAGAAACAGGATCATATCTTATTTGGCCCAATCCCATGCCCAGAGAGGCATGGGATCAATTTTTCTGAATTGATCAGTGCTGGGAAAGGGGATGTATTGCCTCCCTGTAGCCACTAGCAATGTCTGAACATTTTATTTATTTATTTATTTGCAGTATTTATATTCTGCCCTTCTCACCCCACAGGAGACTCAGGGCGGATTACAATGCACATATACATGGCAAACATTCAATGCCATTAGACATGCAATACATATAGACAGACACAGAGGCAATTTAACATTCCAGCTTTTCCAGCTTCATGAAGGTATGCTCGGTTATGGCCAGAGGGGGAGCTGCTGCTTCGCTGTGCACTTGTGACACTGAGTTCTTAATGGAGTACTTCCCCATTCTTACGCATGCTGCTGGAATGTTTTATGGTGTCATAAATTAATTAAATTAGCCTCTCTGCACAAAGCGGTACTTAAATTTCCTACTTGACAGATACAACTGCCTTTTGGGCTGCATAGGTCAACAGCAAGCTAGACTATTAATGGCTGGGAGCTCACTCCAACCCGGGCTGGCTTCAAACTCATGACCTCTTGATTTAATGCAGCTGGCTATTCGCTAACTGCACCACAGCCTGGACCATCATCTGGGATTTCCTGTCATATCTATGATATCAGAACAGTATAATCAAATCCTTTCTTCTCCCTGATCATGTGGACATCCTATTCTGCCATCACAAGCATGGCAGGCATTGATCAGGTATTCAGATGGAACTCTGTGGCCAACTAGGAGAAGAAGAAGATACATGGAACAGCTGACAGGCCTGTGGTAGTACTGGGCCATCTGGGTAACAGCACCAGATTCAGCACATGTGTGCTGGAGCCAAGGCTGGTGCAGTCTTTAAATTTCCTCTGCAACACAGAATCCTTCTGAAAACGCTGGGTTATTGTGCACTTCAGAATAAAACTGATGGTATAACTTTTGCTACCATAATCATTAGTGGATCTGGAAAACCTTAGTAAGTTTTGAACCACTTGCAGATGTAAATAATAGGAAATATTTATGGCAATTAGGAATGGATAACCTAGAGTCTTGCACTCAGGACTGTTACAAGTTCATGATCTTTAGTTTAGGGAGGTTATGTAGGACCCATTAAAGCGACCCAATTCCCACTAATCAGGCAGCAACTGTGGCAATCAATCAGGGCCTAGTCCCTTCTTGTTCAGGAAGCAATTGGCTCATCTTCCCTTTCCACCCTTCATGTGTGAGATCTTTGGTGCAAGAAGGATTGTTGACAGGGGTCCCATGTTTGCTTTGCAAACTGGAGACTACTCATGGGAAGGGGTGAGATCAGTGCCCATCAATTGTAGTACCTGTTTCTAATAAGTGGTAAAAGAGAGGAGGTCAGGGTGTTCCCTGCAAAGTAATATGACTATAGTATTGTACACATATAGGATTCTAGTCATCATCAATTAAATTGGGGGTGCCAAGTTGCTAGTTATTAGCTTGACACATGCTACACATATGAGTAGACTGCTGAATCAAAGTAGGGGAAATTCTCCTACACAGAAACCCCATCTTAATTCAAGAGGCATTTCTATGTCCCATTCATTTATAGGTACAAAATTATGGAGGTCCTAAAATCAGTTTTTTTATTAAGGCAGCTGGGGATCTAAAGCTATATCTATGTCACATGCTAACATGAATAACCCACACGGATTTTGAAGGCCTATCGGTCTGCCATAGCTCATAAGACTCCTTATCACATTACTTTTGTAGCACCAGAGCCATTTCAGCAGATTTCCTTATTACACCATGAAGGTAACTTCAGAACCTCCCACAAGCCATCTGGGAGGAAGTTGGGTCAATCTAAGCATGAATGCAGTTAACATGTAACCTTAAAAAAAAACTACTGTAAAACCTGATAAACCTCAGGACCACGAGATGGGGAGAGGAGAGTGTAAAGAATTTAACTCCCTTTTTGCTGTAATTCCACCTATAGTCGGCTCTTCAAGATGGCTAGTTGCATGAGAAAGAAATTCCCCATTGCTTCCAAAGGGATCGTGTACTTTTCTCTTGAGCATGGCAGGATGAGAATGGGTTAAATTCCCTCTCTGCATCCACCCCTGTTGTTCAAGCTTCCCTACAGTTGCCATTTATATAACTCCCAAACTGTGAGTGTTAATTGCATTTGCTCAATTATCATCACTTTTTATAGCATAGCTGATGCGTAAGTGAGTCATCGGTGCTAGCGTAAGTGCACCACCTCATCCTATAGAATAATGAGTGCAAGCAAATCTCCAGAAGTTTTTCTTGACCTAGGAATGCATAAGAGCCAATAAAGAGAATATTTGCATTTTAATGCCTCCTTCTGCCATGTATATGTATGTCTTGCGAAGTGGCTCATCATTTATAACGGTTCACATTTTATTGCTAATGTGCAGATTTGGTTTTTAACCCTCGATCAGAGAATACTGTAACAAGTATTATATGCTTCATTTAAGAGGCGTTTCTGGAATTTGTTCTTTGGTTGGTTTTAGTTTGTAAGCTGGTTTAGAGAGAAGTGTTCTGTAGTAAAGTGCTCAGAATCTCTCATACAATTCAGGGTTAAAATGAGATAAAACAGCTTTTGCTAATCTTGAAAAGCTTTCTGGATTGGTTTTGTTTGCTTGCTTTTTGGGTCCATTGACTTAGCAGAACTGAGGCCTTTAATACAGAATAACCTGTTGGCAGTATCAGCAATAAATTCTATACAATGTGAGACAGTAATAAATATAAAGTTACTTTGGAGCATAGTAGCCATAGATCAATATCCAACATGTTTAGGAAAATAATAATAATAATAATAATAATAATAATAATAATAATACTCTGGAACTTCCAAATTCAGACTGGCAAGAGTTTTGAAGCACAATACTCCCGACCTCACAATCATGTTAAAAAGCCAAGTATGGATCATCGATGTTGCAATCCCAGGCAACAGCAGGACTGAAGAGAAACAACTGGAAAAGCTGACACGATATGAGGATTTAAAGATTGAACTGCAAAAACTCTGGCACAAGCTAGTAAAGGGGTCCCAGTGGTGATTGGCACATTGGGTGCAGTGCCTAAAGACCTTAGCCTGCAGTTAAACAAAATCGGCACTGACAAAATTACCACCTGCCTGCTGCGAAAGGTCACCTTACTGGGATCTGCCTGCATTACAGTATTCGCTGATACATCACATAGTCCTAGATGCTTGGGAAGTTTCCAATGTGTGATCCAATACAACAGCCAGAAGAGTAATGTTGTTTCTGTGGACTCATCTTGCTGTGTTTCAAATAATATTAATACAGCTAATTACAAACAAAGAACAGAGCTCACAGGAGCTATTAGTTCCCTCATACAAATGCCTCTTTGAGGATTTTTAAGGACTCAATCAGATTTCTTCTAATTTCATTTCTAAGGTCTAAATTGGTGGGAATAAGAGATGGTTACCAAACATTGTTTCTCCATAAGTTTCAGATATGAACTCTGACAGGCCTCCCACTAAGCTTGGCCAACTGTCAGGAAATATGGGAGCTGAAGTTCAAAACATCTAAAGGGTCACCATTTGGGAAGGAAATGCAAACTATTGTAGGGAATTTTCAGGACTGAAATTTCAGACCAAAAAAGAGTTGTGGATATTCATTACCCAAGAAACCTCTATGAAATGCATACATTGACAGGTGGCTTGAAATTCATGGAGGCACCATACCTTGACAGACAACATGCACACAGAGTGAAATAAAAAAGATCTGCCATCTACTTTCCTTTCTTGTTCTTCTTTCTTGATCTTCCCTACAATTCCCACCTGATCCCCTATTTCAACATTAGCCTGGAATGGCAATCTTGCCTTCCTGTCATCATCATCATCATCACCATCATCATCATCATTATCATCATCTTCACCATCATTTCAGTGGAATGTAATGTGCACATGTGATTAAAGTTTTACCCTAGTAGTTTATATTTGTTCACAAGATCATGTCATCGAACGCTCACCAGCCTCTTAAATGGCATCAGAATAATATCTGCTATAATGGAGTATAGTTCCAGTGGGCACCAAATTACATCTTAGAGATTTTGTTAGTCGTCTTTTATGTAACAAATGTAAAATTGTAGTGCAGGTACTGGCAGACTCTATAATTCAGCTGTCTGGTGCTTTATCATTGCTCTCAGTAGGTCTCTAATGAATAATTCTGTATGCATGTTACTGACTGATAATCAAACTCTGAACAATTCCTAATTGGGTTTTTTCAGGGTGCGGAGAAGTGCCTATATTAGCTTGGCAGATGTCCCAAACAATGTAAAATGAAAAGCACAAACATAACAGATTTCTCTTCATTTTATTCTGTTGGAAAATTGTAAGTGCCTTTTTCCCGAGTTCCAAGAATATAAAAAAGAACAAAGTAGCACCAGTGTGCATTGTTGCATAAAGTAGTCACACGGGCCAAGAAAAAACAAAGAATGGAATTAAATGGAAGCATGAAATGGTCGCTACAGGCTATATCCCCCCATCCCACCCCTTTAGACCAATATGAATCAGAGGTAACTTTACAAGATACTAAAGACATTAGGGGAGAAATGTTTTGTTTGTGGTTGTGACCTAGCTAGATAATATTTATCATAAAAACAATCAGAATGGCACCCCTCCTCCAGTCAAACTTTAAAGAGTTATCTTGATTTTTTTTAAAAAAAATCATTTCAATTAATTAAGTTTTTTGTTAAAATAGGAGTTTTTCTAGACCCTTTAAGTCTTTCAATAAAAGGGCTTGTCAAAATCCAAGAATGGGGTCCCCCCCCCAATTTGAGAACCACACATTTACAGAAATAATCCAATTGAGGTCCAATGCTGGTAATGGTCAAGCTCAGAGTTAGAACTAGTGAGGGCAGAGTCAAAATTTGGCAAGGTTTCTCCTCTTGTCCTTTTCTTACTTTTTGTCAAACTCCTGTCATGACTTTAGTCCAGACTTTCTGAAAAACTATATTCTCTCACATGAGCCGGATTTGAAAAATCTATCATCTTCTGTGGGAAATGTATTATGGAATCAAGAACAAGCTAGCTGGGACATTTGGGAGATCAGGGTTCAAATCCTTGCTTGGCCATGGGACCCCATTATGACTTTCAACCCCATTCATGGCACACTGTATGAATGCTTTAATAACAAAAATAATAAACAATATCCATATACATCCTAGCTGTCAACTTACTAACAAATTTAATTCTAAAAACAAATACGTAGCCTCTTCGTAAGTTCAATGTACATTCTATTTATTTATTTTATTTACAACATTTGTATCCTGTCCATATCAGCCAGAAGGCGACTCAGGGTGGCTTTTTTTCTCTTTTATTTGCTTCATTTATACCCCACCTTTCTCACCCCACCGGGGGACTCAAGGCAGCTTATAGCTCCAGCAAAATTCAATGCTGCTTAAAACACAGCCATAAAACACTATCCAACTACTAAACAATCAAAACACTTAAGCAAATCAATACATTGACTAATAACAGAGTCAAAAACACATAGCGCATAGTACCATTCCTCCACAATCCCTGCTCATAATCCTCATGTCTTTAGTACATTTCTTCACATTTTTAAGTAATCTGCATTTGTTCAAAGATCTCTCCATTCCCTCGAGTTTCAAATCACTGTAATCTTTCAAGTTTCCTGTATTCCTTGCAGGTGGACTCCCTGGGCAATTTTATCCCATGTGTCCTCCCCCCCCCCCCCATGCACACACATTAATTTTAACAGATGTTTTGTTCTTTATGCCATATGGCGCCTCTTTGATTCTGTGTACCTCATTTCCATCATTCCTTCCTTATTTGATGTTTCAAATGACACTTCTATTATTGTGATACATCTTGTGCAAAACCGATAACACCTTCATGGCAGGCTTGAACTTCTGTTTCCACTATGCTGCAGTTTGTTCTCTAGTTCATTAGACAAGAGGCAAAACCACATCGTTCTTCATGCAAACGAAGGAAGAATAGGCAGGTTGTTATGTGGATAGGGAGCGACTGTGTCATTTTTCAGATTTCTTGGCTACATTTGCATAAAAGCTTCAGTACTACTTTTTCATGGACCCACTAAGCTTGATTCTGTGAGATCATTAAACTATATTTCCATAGAAAATATAATAACTGTAAGATAGAACAGGCTGAACAGTAATAACAGGCTCAAGGTTACTCAGAGAATTTTGTGGAAGGGGCCTTATTCGCATTGTATTCCACTTTAACCACCATGGCACAATTCTGTAGGATAGGCTGTTTAGGGAGAGATTGTTTAGCATGGGCCAGTCCAGATAGCCCCTTTATTGTGAAAACTTCAGTGATAAAAAGGGGGCTGTCCAGACAATGTTCTGGGCAGTCCCGCATTAATTTGCTACATACCAGGAGAACCCTGGTTTGTAGCGAATTAATGGATTTATTCAGTGCCTTCTTGGAAGGCGCAGGATAAACCCACTATTTCTGGTGTCTGAACTACAGTCCAGACACCATTCCCATCATTTATGAGGCTAATTAAGCCCAGTAAACTGTGGGAATACCCACCCCACTCCCACAAAGCCCCCAGACCCTTTAGAAAAGTAAAAAAAAAACTTACCAGTCTGTAGTATTCCCTCCAAGCAGCTTTCCTGGTGTGTACAAATGAGGAGGAAAATCACTCCCCTCCCCCCACCCGCTCTCCTGGCACATCATTTGTACATGCCAGGAGAACTGCTCAGAGGGAATACTGCAGGACAGGTAAGTTTTTTAAACTTTTCTAAAGTCTGGGGGCTTGGGGAGGGGGTATCCTCCCCACGTTCTCTCGGGCTAGTCCCAAAAGAACGTGTGGACAAGCCACCCCAGAAAGCGTGCACTTTCTGGGGTGGGTGCGGACAGCCCTCCCAAAACATCCACGTTTTTATAACGTGGATGCTTTTGGGATAAAGAACTGTCTGGATTTGCCCCATGTTTAACCTTAGAGCTCTTGTACCGCAATCAAATAATTTAAAAAACAGAATTTCAGAAGGTATAACCATTAAAGTTAAAGTGAATTTATAGTGCTATAACTACATAGCACTTTATTGCAAACAGACATTGAAGGCGGGATGAGGGTAAGTGGAAGCAGGGATAATAAAACTGGCACTATTTGAGTGAATAAAGTGAAATGAGATATTGAAGATATTCATCTCCACTATCAATGATATCATGGCCGTAGTGAAATAGCTTCATGTAATAAAGTCCATAGTTTGAAAGGTTACACATACTCCAGCCCTAGCACCACTATCATTTACATCATAAATCTTTCACAAATTCAAGTATAATGAATATAAAATTCAGTGCCTTCTTAATTTTGCTCTCATTGTGTATAAAATTGCATTTCTTGCATCTAAAAAACCTTCTCCTGATGCTTCACATTTAATTGTTTAATATTTAACTATTTAAAGAATGTTTTATAGTTTACAAAATATCTCTTATAGAGCTGTAATCTTTTGATAGTTTGTGAATTGTTTGGCTGTCTTTTCCTATTCTCTCTGTAAGTGTTTAGTTCATTATTTTCTACATTTCTCCTTTTAAAATGCTTCATCAAGTGTACAAATCCAGAGCAATAATTACTAATGAAACAAGTTTTAGTTGTTTTAATTTTCTCATGGAAATCTATCTCCAGTGTGTTTTGCATCATAAATGTGTTTCTGTTTAAGCGACTTCCTTTGGATTGGTATACAAAACCTAGGAATTCCCTTAAGTCTGCATAGAAGAGATAGCATCAATTTGCTTTGACCAAGGAAATGTGACTTCATGCCTATTTACATTATTGTAATCAAATTCAAAGCTTCATTCAGGATGCCGGAAGGAGCTTGAGTGTTTTTAAGTGATAGTGATAGCAATCACTGGATCTACTTACTGTAGATAGTAATCTTCTTTTATCAATAGTAGGTATTTTGGAAAGCAAAAAGTGAGAAATTGAAGTCAGAAAACAATGAATCTCTATTACTTATTTTTTCCTGTTTTTTTAAAAATTATCTATGTGTGCTTGATAAAATGTTTTTCCTGTTGTAAGACCTATCAAACCATTTTGTAAGAAAAACTAATCCTGAGAGAATCAATACATTCACCATCTGATTATTATATAATCTGGCTGCACAATAGCATGGTCAACTAAAGATCTTGCAAACATGTGCATATGTCATAAAAATAGAATTTTTTAACTTCAACGAAAACATATTTTGTATGAACAAAATTTTATGTTATTCCTATTGTATCATTCATTACATATGAACTTCACAAGTTACTTTTCTTAGAATCATGTTCTATTTCTGCATCAATATTATTTAAACTTTTCTGTTAATCCCATCAAGATGCTGATCTTAAATTAGAGCTGGCATTTGGATGACAAGAACATGTGATGTTAAAAATTGCTTTGGTGTTTCTTAAAAGTTAATCCTCGTGCAGAGGACTTGACTTGCAAACTGAATGTATCTTTTTGTTTTTTGTGTGATCATCCATGTGTATAGTTTGAAATTCAACATTCCTCTGAATTCTTTGAACCTAACAGAAAGCATAAGTGGAAGGATTTGTATTCTGTTGGATGTGATTATTTAAATAAGACATTAAGTATTTCCCATTGTTAGATCTTCCTATTGTTAGATCTTCCCATGTTCGTCCAAGATGCCTTCTCTGTATGAGCATGTGGCACAAGCTTGTAAAGAAATATCAAAATAAACACATCATAAAGCCCAAAGGGCTTGACGGTTTTCTTTTTTTCCTGAGTTCTTTAGCTGTTTTATTCCAAAAATTGAGGGGCGGGGGGAGACTTAGTGCAAGGAAAATAGACCTGTCATAATAAAATTTATTGTGCTCCTTCTATTTTCATATTGCAAAATGACACATAAATGACACATAATGAACAGCTGTGTTGCTGAAACGTGTGGTTTTGACTTCATTCGGTGGCATGATAGAATACTAACAACAAGGTCTATAAGAAACATATTTGGCAGTCTCATGTGTATAAAATGCTAAATTTGGTTTGTACTTGTGCTTATGTTTACTGAAATTTTTTTTGTCATGTCAGGAGCAAGTCGCTTCTGGTGTGAGAGAATTGGCCGTCTGCAAGGACGTTGCCCAGGGGACGCCTGGATGATTTGATGTTTTTATCATCCTTGTGGGAGGCTTCTCTCATGTCCCCGCATGAGGAGCTGGAGCTGATAGAGGGAGCTCATCTGCCTCTCCCCGGATTCGAACCTGCGACCTGTCAGTCTTCAGTCCTGCCGGCACAGGGGTTTAACCCACTGCGCCACCGGGGGCTCCTATGTTTACTGAATGAGCCAGCCAGGTGTAGTGATTTCAGCCCTGGACTAGGCATCTGGGAAGCAAGGGTTCAACTCCCTAAATTCACCACCAAACTTTCTGCATGGCTTTGGGCAAGTCACAACTTCTCAGCCTAAAAGGAATGCAGTAGCATACATTCCCACACCCCAGCAGCGCTTCATCTTAGGGCCACTATACATAAAGGGACACAACCACCAGCACCACCACAACAGTCAGTTTGCTGTATTAATGTGCTGCATATATTCAAGAAAAATATTCTGAATTGGCATTTACATAGGGTGCTGTCATTGGTTTACTAATCACATGCAAATACCAATCAAAGAAAGGGAAATTTGATAAAGATTTTCCCTTATTACCCAGAAGAGATAGATACAAGTATAACCCATTTTAGTTTCCTACCCCACTTAAAAATCAAACTTCTCAAGCATCTCTCCCCGTGGAATCCTTTCTCTTCTTTGACTTTCAACGCAGCTGTGTCTACAGGGAATCTAACCAACATAGAAATGGACTTGCAGCAGAAGCACTGTATCCGGGCGTTAATGGGTCAAGAGAAAATAGTGTTTACTTAGTTTCCAGGAAAATCCTGAGTAATCTCAGAATTTTGGAGGTGCACACAGCTGGATTGGGCTGGATCCAACCTGAACCAATGCCCACACCTCCAATGGATCTACCACTATATTGCTGGCAACAAATCGCTCCATATCAGAGACTTACTAGTAGATTCACTTTTGCTGATGCCATACCAGGGAACCTAACCATGTGAGCAGAAATGTGGTGCTGTTTCTTCAAGGGAACTGCTTGTTGTCAGTAATGCAGCAACACCAAAATGCCATTTGCCCACCAAGCCAAAGGCACATTGGATGGCTAAAGTCTCTGGGGACCCTCCCAGGATGCACCAGGTAGCCCCAGAGCACTTCAGTCCAGAGTATTTGAATGATTGTATATTTAACTTTAGTTGTAGCAGAAGGTGGTGCTGGGAGACTCCTGTTTGAACCTTTGGCCATTCTGTTTTGTCCTCGACACCCATCCATCACCATTGATTTCTGAATCCCAACCCAAGATATACATGAAACCACTGGGAAAGGTCATTTGGAGTTTTCTAGTTTGGTGCCACCTATATGCAGACAGCACCCAACTCTACTATTTCTTTCCACCTAAAGCCAAGGAAGCCGTCCTTATACTAAAGCAGTGTCTGTCATGAGTAATGGATTGGATGAAGGCAATCAAAATGAAACTTAATCCAGGCAAGACAGAGGTACTGGAGAAATGCATTGCATAAACATTGCAATATGTGCCATGAGAAAACTAAAGTGGATAGAAATTGAGTATTTTCAATCAGATAATTTACAGGGTTTTACTGTGGCAATGACAATCTATAAAAATGGAGGGCTCTTAATAGCAAGGCAAGATGTAGAAACAGCAGTCAGGAAATAAAATACCAAGTCTGACCAAATAATATCAGTAAGACTTAGGGAAAATCCACCAATATAATTTTAATCCAAATTTATGGCCAATCATAAAAGCAGAATAGGAAGGAATTTAAAGATGGTATGGTCATGCCCAGAAAAAAATAATTATATATAATTGAAAAGGGACATGTTGGTAATGATAGGCTATTGAAATGCAAAAGTAGGAAACAGGGCAGCATCAAAGATTGTAGGACAATTGGCCTAGAATGAATAAATGAAGCAGGTGACAACTTGTGAGTAGCATTGGTTTGTTTGTTTGTTTGTTTRTTTGTTTTCTTCTGTAGGTCTCCAGTTGTTTTGGCCTACAACTCCCTGAAAWCCCAGCCAGTTTACCAGCTGTTAGGATTTCTGGGAGTTGAAGGTCAAAACATCTGGGGACCCACAGGTTGAGTACCACTGGTTTATTTCTTTGGGTTGGGGGGATGATGTTGTGTTCCTGTATTATATAATTCCTGTTTTTTAACCATTTGTTATTAAAAAAACAACAACATTTTAACCATTTGTTGGCACCCCGGTGGCGCAATGGGTTAAACCCTTGTGTCAGCAGGACTGAAGACCAACAAAGTTGGATGTTTGAATCCAGGGAGAGCGTGGATGAGCTCCCTCTGTCAGCTCCAGCTCCCCAAGCAGAGACATGAGAGAAGCTTCCCACAAGGATGACAAAACATCAAAATATCTAGGTGTCCCCCGGGCAACGTCCTTGTAGATGGCCAATTCTCTCACATGAGAAGCGACTTACAGTTTTTTAAGTTGCTCCAGACACAAAAACCAAAACAAAAGCATTTGTTCGTTGCTTTGAGTCTCACCCATGGGAGCAAAGCAGGATAAAAATAAATAAATAATAAAAAAATAACAATAATATGCATTCCGGCAACCAAAGACTGCTATAATGTTGCTTCAAGACAACTCAAAACAGAAGTGGCCACAAAACATGCCACTAAGCACTTCAATACACATGTAAAGATATACAGTGCATTAAAGAAAGCAGGAAAGCCTGAGTTCAGCTCTTTAATGCACTGCAGCAAATCCTAATGTATCCAGATCTCAGAGCAAAACTGGCTCTGCAGAATGCAGAGCTAGACAGACACCCTTCCTGAAGAGCTTTGTAGAATTTAGAATGAGGGGATGAGGTGGCTGACACAAATGTCCCACTGGGAGGAGTAATTGATTGCCTCTACTCTTAAATTTTGCTTTCTATTTTCCCCCCACTTCCTATGCCTCTGGAGCACTGATGCTCATTTCTCCATCAGAAGGTTGTTGTTTTTTTGGGGGGGGGGGGGCGGTGGTGGAGGGGGGGCACCCAAAGAGCAGTTAGAGATCAGTTTCCATGGATAATGTAATCACACTTCTGACTCAACCAGTTTCAGAACTGCCAGTCTAATCAACTGTGCAGCAAAACCGGTTCCTCTCAAATTGGTACCAAGCTGCATTACAGTGTCAGTGTAGAAGGGTCCTTAGACTCACCTTAGGTATGCAACACCTGAGCAGGGAATGTTGATAACCAGTGCTCTTGAATGTCTCATAGGGTAAACATAAAGTGAAGGTGATTTGGAGTAAATAACAATAAGATGTGTGTGCGTAAGCAAAAGTAAATAATACTGTTTTCAGGCAGAATCTGGATCCGCAAGAAGTACTATAAAATTGAAGTAGATTTCATAAAATGACTGAGAACCTTTGTTTAAAGAAAGTAATACATTTTTCCATTCCCACCTTCCCCAGTATATCCTTCTTTGTCTTCCATATTAATTAATTAATTTTAGTTATTTATTACAAGCAGGCAACAATTTGATGCCAAACATGATATAAAACACATAATAATACATCCATATACATTAAAATAGTTAAAAATATACATTAGAACTAGTTCACCAGATTAAAATCACCATATTAAAATTGTTGTCCAAAACAGTGCAAGTACAGCTTAATAAATTCTTGTGTTCCCAGTAAAATAACTATTCTGGGAATGCTTGGTGCCATAACCAGGATTTAAGTTTCTTCCAGAAGGTCAGAAGGGAGGGGGCAGATCTAACCTCATTAGGGAGGGAGTTCCATAGCCAAGGAGGACCACGGAGAAGGCCCTGTCTCTCATCCCCACCAAACGCAACTGCGATGGTGGTGGGACCGAGAGCAGGGCCTCCCCAGATGATCTTATGGTCTAGCTCCCATGTATTAAGAGTCTCAACATGTGCTCTCTCCTGCAATAGACCCAGATTAATTATTATTTTGAGTGGGGTCCTCATGTTTTAAGTTATGCATTTGGTCATAACTTTGAGGAACAGTAAGGACAGATGGGAGTTGATGTTGGAGTGAAATCATTTATTGAGAATACACAAAAAATAGATGGCATTTAAAGGAGCCTTTCAATTAATGGCACAGAGGATGCATCAGTGTCTGAGTGGCAAACATCAGAGGGAAGCGTGGCTAAGAATTGGACAACAAGTTTGGGAACTGTTCCGGCTTGCCCAACAGCAGCCATCTCTTCCCTTGGGGTTTCCTAACTTTTCCCTAATGAGATGATCTCTCCCACTCTAGAATCAGTGTGAGACACTGTGTCTGCTGGAGGGACCAATGCATCTCAGGAGAAAGGCAGTGTTGGGGGCACAGATGGGGCTTGATAGAGGCTAAAAGGGAGGCATTACCTGCTGAAGTCACAGAGCAGCCACAATTATTACAGGTCTCTGAGTTCATTGTCAATTAGAGTGGCAGTTAAGGCGAGCAGCAGCTGTGACAGATGGCTGAGCTCCAGCAACATTGTGGTAATGGGACCAGAGCCAACTCGAATGCTTTCATTCCCCTTTCCAGAAAAAAATATTAATATATTTTTTAAAAGTCTACATAGTTCTCAATTAGTCACAATGCAGGGAGGAAAGCCTTGCATTTACAAATAGGTTGTTTCTCTCTTCTCCGTTAATTCTTTCTCCCCACGCCTTTAGTCGAAATTTTGTGTATTTATTCCTACTTATTTCAAACGTGCTTCAACCCAAAATAGATTTATGCTGCAAATCTTTGTTCAGTGGGTACTTGCAATATGCTTGCCTCCTAACTGAGTCAATTCCAAGTAAGTTGTTAGCATTTTAATTAGAGAAATCTAACAGAGATTGGTGCTGCTTGCACTCTTATGGATGCCCCATAAGAACAAAACCATTTATTTTTTCCAGCAGTGAATCTGAAGAATTCTGTATGAGTCTAGGTAGGTTTTAAAGAAAACTCATCCCTTGCCTGCTTCAGTAAAGAGCCTGGGGCCAAACATTGCACGGTATATGGATTTAGTAGATATGTTGATAGAATTTATTGTACCTATGGAGATCGGGTATTAAAAAATTACCGAGTGTGTGGATCCCCCTTTTGACACTAACTTTACAACCTCCATTCAGAATAGATAAAGCACCGAGGAGGCCATTATCAAGTATTATGCAAAGCATTCATCACAGACTACAGGAAAGAGCTGGAGGGGAGGTGGGCTGGAGAACAAGATCAAGCAAAAATACCTCATGTTTTCACTTGGGACAATGTAGTAGAATAATAGAGCCCCTGTTGCATATTGGACAGATTTAAATCTCTGCTCAGTTATGAAGTCACCAAGCAGGTTTAGCAAGTTGCATCTCACAGCCAAAAGTAGTCTGGGATCTACTGGTTGATCTTGGGGTGATTTGCAGTGGATCCCCAAGGACATCTGACTCCAAAATCTTTAATAATTGCAACAATCGAAAACTGTCTTTTAACTCCCAACCACATCAGGGTGAATGAGTTCAGACAGCCAAACTTTACATTCAGTTGAATGTCCAGTCCAGATCAGGGGTACAACTGGTGTGTATGTCTGCCTTCAAACCACCTGCCAACTTATAGTGACTGCACAAATTTTAAGTTTTTTCTTAAACAAGGGATACTTGGAGGTCATTTCTCATTGCCATCCTCTGAAATACAGCCTACAATACCCAAACTGTGGACATTTTCATCAGTCTAGATTTCTCTTCATCAAGGTTCTCTAAACTCATGAAAGATATTTTAATATCATTTTTGAATATTTTTGAATAGACTTTTCATCCCTCTTAATCATAAATCCACTGCACAAGATGGAGATGACTATAATTTCTCCCCAGACGTTTTGCCTCCATTGGTCTCAAATTGTTTTTTTATCTTTTCTTTTTTTAGCCCCTATATGGAAGGAGAAGTTGCTGAGACAGAAAATGGAGCATGTCACGCCAGCCTGTTTTCCTATCTCAATCAAGTTATTTAAGCATATAGAATTGTATAGGGTTACAGCCTGTGTTGGCTGGGGTCACACTCCCCCTGAAGACACAGGTTTGCAGTTTGGGAGTGATCCTGGTTTCATCGCTGAGCCTGGAACCCCGGGTTTTGGTGGTGGTCAGGGGAGCTTTTGCACAATTAAAACTTGTGCGCCAGTTGCACCCATACCATGGGAAGTCAGACTTGACCACGGTAGCCCATGCTCTTGTTACATCAAGAATAGACTACTCCAATGCACTCTACATGGGGTTGCCTTTGAAGACTGTTTGTGGTCCAAATTGCGGCAGCCAGATTTCTTACTGGAGTTGGGTGCAGGGAGCACACAATCCTCCTTCTCCACTACAAGCTCCACTGGCTGCCAGTCTGCTACCGAGCACAATTCAAAGTGCTGGCTTTAGCCTATAAAACCCTAAACAGTTCTGGCCCAGCTTACCTGTCTAAATGTATCTCCCTCTATGCACAATTTTGGAGGTTAAGATCTCCTGGGGAGGCAATGCTCTTGGTCCCACGTCCTTCGCAGATGGGATTGGTGGGGCAAGAGACAGGACCTTCTCAGTGGTGGCCTCACGGGCTATGGAACCCCCTCCCAAGTGAAATTAAATCAGCTCCCTCTCTCCCTCCTGTTCTTCAGAAAGAAAGTGAATACACATTGTGAGCCTTTGGGCAGTAATCCGCAATGCAATCGTGTGATCTGCAAAGCAAGTGACTATGGAACAGTGCAATTTATGTAACGGCTCCTGGAATATGTCCTTGGATTGCGTGGTTTTTAATATAACTGTTTTATGTGTTTTTAATTATTGATTTTAATGTATATATTTTGTTTTATCTTATGGAAGCTGCCCTGAGTCCCCTGCGGGGTTGAGAAAGGACAGGATATACATGAAGTAAATAATAAATAAGTAAATATTACTATTGGAACAATCATTTTCACACAGCACCACAATTGTGCACTTTGTTGATCCAAGTTCTTGCAATCAATGTTTCACTCAGCCTTGCTTCCCATCCTCTGTTTTAGAATATTAGGACTATAGTGGTTGAGACGTTATCACATAAAGAACAGTAATGGAAAAATATCAATTTTAGATTTAATCCAAATGGGATTCACCTGCAATGCAACTATAGGAGAATTATGATGTGGTGAGAGAGATATTTTAATATAGCTGCAATTGCATGTCTTGTTTGATAAAGTCTTAAAAGTAGATGATGTGGTGTTTTTATTTTTGGTTTTTGTGTGTATGTGTCAGGAGTGACTTAGCTTCTGGTGTGAGAGAATTGGCTGCCTGCAAGGACATTGCCCAAGCGACGCCCAGATGTTTTGATGTTTTATCATCCTTGTGGAAGGCTTCTCTCATGTCCCTGCATTGGGAGCTGGAACTGACAGAGGGAGCTCATCTGTGCTCTCCTCAGATTCGAACTTCCGACCTGCTGTTCTTAAGTCCTGCTGGCACAAGGGTTTAACCCATTGCGCCACTGGAGGTTCTGATGTGGTGTTTGGTGTACAGAAGAACATCACAATATGGGTGATCACAATGTAAATCAGCATTCCAATGTAGGTTCACACTTTAATAGGAATCCCAGGTAATCTAAGTACAATTCTTAAGGAAGAGCAGAAGTTAGAAAATAAAAGATGAATCTGTCCTCCCTTCCAATCCTTTTAGGCAGAGATAGCGATGTGAAGATGCAGATAGCTTTTCTAACCTTTAAAAGGCAGAGGAATGGCCTTAAAGAATTTAAAAGTAGAATTATTTTTGGAGGAGTTGCATTTATCATTTCCTCAGCCAATTTTCACTCCACTGCTTTCCCCTCTAAAATAATGCAGCAGGCTGATTGCTTCAATTCGGTCTCTTCTGGCTTTAAACTGTTACTTCAAGTTACTTGGAGCCCCCGGTGGCGCAGTGGGTTAAAACTGCTGAGCTGCTAAACTTATTGACCAAATGTCACAGGTTCGAATCCAGGGAGCGGTGTGAGCTTCCGCTGTCAGTTCCAGCTTCTGCCAACCTAGCAGTTCGAAAACATGCAAATGTGTGTAGATCAATAGGTATCACTCTGGCGGGAAGGTAACGGCGCTCCATGAAGTCAAGGTGGCCACATTACCTTGGAGGTGTCTATGGACAAAGCCGGCTCTTTGGCTTAGAAATGGAGATGAGCACCAACCCCCAGAGTTGGACACGACTAGTCTTAATGTCAGGGGAAAACATTTCCCTTTCCCTTACAAGTTACTTTCATTTACACTGTTCCTATTTCCTCTTTGTGAGAGGAAAAGTTTAATTTTCCTGAATGCCTTGAGGAAAAACATGTCCTGAAAGCATTCGGGACTGATTCCCAGGTATAACTTTGTAGCAGTTAAACTTCCCTTCCATCACAGAACTTTAATAGAACAGAAAAAAGAACCCTACCCCAAATCCCATCCACAACCTCAGCAGCAATGTGCCCCACATTCTCCTTCAAATGCCTACTGGCACAGAAGTGTCTTGACCTGCTTGTGGAAGGCAAGCAGGGATGGGGCCATTCTGGTCTCCCCTGGGAGGGAGTTTCAAAGTCTGGGAGCAGCCAC
>NW_026845255.1:27697-68439 GCF_025583915.1 Anolis sagrei ordinatus | reverse complement strand
CCTTGTGTGATCGAAAGTGAAGAGGCACCGCCTAGCAGCTAATGTATGGCGTCTTATCAACTCAAGTGCAAAACGTCCTTTCTCTAACTATCAGCCCCCAGGAGACTGATGAATGGCCTGACGGCTCTTGGGGATTTTCCCGCCACCTCGGTAGGTGACCATGTCGAGGCCTTGGTCGCTCTCTGGAATGGGGAGATGGCCAGGGCAATTGACATGATCGCTCCGGAACGTCCCCTCTCAAGTAGCCGAGCTAAACCAGCTCCTTGGTTTACTGAGGAGCTGGCAGTGATGAAGCGAAGGAAGAGGGAACTAGAGAGCGTGTGGCGCTCGGACCCAAGCGAGTCAAATCGAGCACGGTTTGTGTCCTTTTTAAGGGCATATGCCGCGGCAATAAAAGCCGCAAAGAAAACTTTCTTTGCGGCCACTATTGCGTCTGCAAAAAACCGTCCGGCGGAGTTGTTTCGGATTGTCAGAGGTCTTTTAACTCCCGCCACCTCAGGCGGGAGCCCTGACAATTCGGTCACGCGCTGCGAAGCATTTGCTCGGTTCTTTGCAGACAAAGTCGCTTGATCCGTTCTGGGCTGGACGCCATGTTAAATGCAGTCTCTGAGGATGTGACAAGAGCACCTGCTTGTCCTATTTTGATGGATTCTTTTCAGTTTGTGAAGCCCGAGGATGTGGACAAGATACTTGGAGGAATGAGGCCCACCACGTCCATCCTAGACCCCTGCCCATCCTGGCTTCTGAAGGAGGCCAGAGGGGGATTGGCTGAGTGGGTAACGGTGGTGGTTAATGCCTCCCTTCGGGAAGGCAAGATTCCAGCGAGCTTAAAACAAGCTATTATAAAACCGCTGTTGAAGAAACCATCACTGGACCCCACTAAATTTGACAACTTTCGGCCAGTTTCCAATCTCCCCTTTTTGGGCAAAGTCATGGAAAGCGTGGTGGCCTCACAACTCCAGGTATTCTTGAGAGACACGGATTATCTGGATTCGGCACAGTCTGGTTTCAGACCGGGACATGGTACCGAGACGGCCTTGGTCGCCTTAGTGGATGATCTGCGCCGGGAGCTCGACAGGGGGAGTGTGTCCCTGTTGGTGCTGCTCGACCTCTCAGCGGCCTTCGATACCGTCGACCACGGTATCCTTCTGGGGCGCCTTGCGGAAATGGGTCTTGGGGGCACTGCTCTGCAGTGGCTCCAGTCATTTCTGGAGGGCCGCACCCAGAAGGTGTTATTGGGGGACTCCTGTTCAACACCACAGCCTTTGACCTGTGGGGTTCCACAGGGCTCTATACTGTCCCCCATGCTGTTTAATATCTACATGAAGCCGCTGGGTGAGATCATCCGGAGTTTCGGGGTGCGGTGTCATCTGTACGCAGATGATGTCCAACTCTGTCACTCCTTCCCACCTGCTACTAAGGAGGCTGTCGAGGTCCTGAACCGGTGCCTGGCTGGTGATGGTCTGGATGAGGGCGAACAAACTGAAATTAAATCCAGACAAGACAGAGGTACTCCTGGTCAGTCGCAAGGCCGAACAGGGTATAGGGTTACAGCCTGTGCTGGATGGGGTCGCACTCCCCTTGAAGGCGCAGGTTCGCAGCTTGGGTGTGATCCTGGATTCATCGTTGAGCCTGGAACCCCAGGTTTCAGCGGTGACCAGGGGAGCATTTGCACAGCTTAGGCTCGTGCGCCAGCTGCGCCCGTACCTCGGGAAGTCTGACTTGGCCACGGTGGTACACGCTCTGGTCACATCCCGCCTTGACTACTGCAACGCTCTCTACGTGGGGCTGCCCTTGAAGACGACCCGGAAGCTTCAGCTAGTCCAGCGCGCGGCAGCCATGTTACTAACAGGAGCGGGACGCAGGGAGCACACAACGCCCTTGTTGTTCCAGCTCCACTGGCTGCCGATCTGCTACCAGGCCCAATTTAAGGTGCTGGTGTTATCCTACAAAGCCCTAAACGGTTCCGGCCCAAAATACCTTTCGGACCGCATCTCGGCCTATGAGCCCACGAGGGCCTTGAGATCGTCTGGGGAGGCCCTTCTCTCGATCCCGCCTGCCTCACAGGCACGTCTGGCGGGGACGAGAGAGAGGGCCTTCTCGGTGGTGGCCCCCCGGCTGTGGAACACCCTCCCTGTTGACATCAGACAGGCGCCCTCCCTTATGTCTTTCCGTAAGAGCCTAAAGACATGGCTATTTGAGAAGGCATTTAACTGAGTGCTACATTAATTGGTAATGACAACTGGAACGGAATATGGATTACGAGATTGGTTATGATTCTACGATGAGACGGAGCGGATTATTTAGTGTAATTATATTATTGTGTATTAGTGATATGTTGATTTTTCGTTATTGCTTTATTGTAAATTGTCTTTTATATGTTGTACACCGCCGTGAGTCGCCCTAGGGCTGAGAACGGCGGTCAACAAATGCAGCAAATAAATAAATAAATAAATAAATAAATAAAATAAATGCCATGCCCTTCCATCGGCAGTACTGGAGGGGAGGTACCGGAAGACCCCTGCCCAGGAGAGACTATGCCCGTGTGAGTCTGGCTACATCGAAACAACTGAACATGTGCTCCTCCAATGTGTGTTCTATAGAGACATTAGAGCTAATTTCATCACTCCATGGCTTTTAAAACATCCAGGGCGCACTGAAAGATATTACACCTCCCTGTTGCTCTCGGACTCTTGCTCTGCGACAACCTACAGTGTTGCCAAGTTCTGTGCAGCAGCAATTAACATTAGACGGCTGATGACAGACTCCACCAGGCAACTTCCTGCCAGGAATATAGTTAGAATGATTTGTAATAACTGAAATGCTGTAAATGCTCCCCTCTCATCCCTTTTATAGCTTCCCAGTTGTCTGATATTTGTTATTAGCCGCCCCCTATTTTAGATTCATACATGCACTTTAAACTGTAAGTTTAGTCTGTTTTATCTTTTTAATTTGTCTCTTTTATAACATGTTTTTAATCTGCTTTTAATCTGCTTTTATACCTGATCTACTTGGGAACTGCGATTCCCTTCCTTGGGCACCGATGCCCCATTCTGTACTGTGCTGGTCAAAGACCGTAATAAATCATTGATTGATTGATTGACTAGCTGGAATGTGTCCAGAGGAGGGCGACTAAAATGATCAAGGGTCTGGAGAACAAGCCCTATGAGGAGCGGCTTAAAGGAGCTGGGCATGTTTAGCCTGAAGAAGAGAAGGCTGAGAGGAGATATGATAGCCATGTATAAATATGTGAGAGGAAGACAGGGAGGAGGGAGCAAGCTTGTTTTCTGCTTCCCTGGAGACTAGGACGCAAGGGAACAATGGCTTCAAACTACAAGAAAGGAGATTCCATCTGAACATGAGGAAGAACTTCCTGACTGTGAGAGCCGTTCAGCAGTGGAACTCTCTGTCCCGGAGTGTGGTGAAGGCTCCTTCTTTGGAAGCTTTTAAACAGAGGCTGGATGGCCATCTGTCAGGGGTGATTTGAATGCAATATTCCTGCTTCTTGGCAGGGGGTTGGACTGGATGACTCAGGAGGTCTCTTCCAACTCTTTGATTCTATGATTCTAAGACCATGATGGCGAACCTATGACACGTGTGTCAGCACTGACACGCGTAGCCATTTTCGATGACACACGGTCGCATGCGGCCGCATACAGAGAAGATGGGGCCGCATCCCAAGAAGGACATTTCATCCTCGGCTCCTACACCAGCATTTTTCTATAATGCCGAGATATATGGCATTATAGAAAAAGCAGGTAAGTTAAATAATTAGTTTTTGGTTTATTAAATACAGTTATATATTACAATAATATATTTTTGTTATTAAACTATAAATATCATGAAATTATGGGTTTTTTCTCGAAGTGACACCCCACTCGAGTTATGCTCGGTTTTTTGGCGAGTATTGACACACCAAGCTCAAAAGATTGCCCATCATTGAGTAGAACTTCCTGACTGTGAGAGTTCAGCAGTGGAACTCTCTGCCCCGGAGTGTGGTGGAGGCTCCTTCTTTGGAAGCTTTTAAACCGGGGCTGGATGGCCATCTGTCGGGGGTGCTTTGAATGCAATATTCCTGCTTCTTGGCAGAATGGGGTTGGACTGGATGACTCAGGAGGTGTCTTCCAACTCTCTGAACATGAGGAAGAACTTCCTGACTGCGAGAGCTGTTCAGCAGTGGAACTCTCTGCCCCGGAGTGTGGTGGAGGCTCCTTCTTTGGAAGCTTTTAAACAGGGGCTGGATGGCCATCTGTCGGGGGTGCTTTGAATGCAATATTCCTGCTTCTTGGCAGAATGGGGTTGGACTGGATGGCCCATGAGGTCTCTTCCAACTCTTTGATTCTATGATTCTAAGAACTTCCTGACTGTGAGAGCCGTTCAGCAGTGGAACTCTCTGCCCCGGAGTGTGGTGGAGGCTCCTTCTTTGAAAGCTTTTAAACAGAGGCTGGATGGCCATCTGTCAGGGGTGATTTGAATGCAATATTCCTGCTTCTTGGCAGAATGGGGTTGGACTGGATGGCCCAGGAGGTCTCTTCCAACTCTTGGATTCTATGATTCTAAGAACTTCCTGACTGTGAGAGCCGTTCAGCAGTGGAACTCTCTGCCCCGGAGTGTGGAGGCTCCTTCTTTGGAAGCTTTTAAACAGAGGCTGGATGGCCATCTGTCAGGGGTGATTTGAATGCAATATTCCTGCTTCTTGGCAGAATGGGGTTGGACTGGATGATGGCCCAGGAGGTCTCTTCCAACTCTTTGATTCTGTGATTCTAACTCTGCACTCTGCACATGCTCAGAGACCGACTCTCTTTCTCCTCCTGCACTCTGCACATGCTCAGAGACCGACTCTCTTTCTCCTCCTGCACTCTGCACATGCTCAGAGACCGACTCTCCTTCTCCTCCTGCACTCTGCACATGCTCAGAGACCGACTCTCCTTCTCCTCCTGCACTCTGCACATGCTCAGAGACCGACTCTCCTTCTCCTCCTGCACTCTGCACATGCTCAGAGACCTAATGGGATCAGCCAGGTGTCAGAGAGAGAAGGGCCTGCGTGAGGTGGGCTGGAAGGCTTGGGAAGGGGCCGGAGAGGCTGGGCCAGGCCTCCCTCCCTCCCTTCCTTCCCTCGAAAAGAGCTCTCTGCACATGCTCAGGGGCCCAGCCGGATCCTCCATCCAAGCCAGGCCTGCCCCCCCTGCCCTCACTCACCATGGTACAGATGGAGGCGAGTCTCCGCACCGTCATCAGGACTTCCATCCGCCCGGCAGCCGGCAGCCTCCCGCCATCTTGGATGAGCCGCAGGTGGCGCCACGCACAAAACGCTCCGCTCGGTGCAGCGCCCAAAAGGGCCCGGCGCCACCGGAATGCCCTGGGAGAAAGGTTCCGGGGGAAATCAGTTCCTACCTCTTTCTTCCTCCTTCTCTCTATCTAAATAAATAAAAATGTAAAGTTCGTTTGTGGGATTAACAGAACTCGAAACCCACTGGGGGATTTGACACCAAATTTGGACACAACACACCTAACAACCCAATGTATGTCCTCCACTCAAAAAAATTGATTTTGCCATTTGGGAATTTATAGTTTACCTACAATCAAATAGCATTCTGAACTCCACCAACTCCAGAGAGCACTGTGGACTCAAACAATGATGGATCTGGACCAAACTTGTACGAATATTCCATATGCCCAAATATGCAACACAGATGGAGTTTGGGAAATAGACCTTGACATTTGGGAGTTGTAGTTCTGGGATTTATAGTTCACCTACAATCAAAGAATATTCTGAACTCCACCAAGACCAAACTTGACACAAAAATTCCATATGCCCAAATATGAACACAGATGGAGTTTGGATGAAATAGACCTTGACATTTGGGATTGTAGTTGCTGGGATTTATAGTTCACCTACAATCAAAGAGCATTCTGAACTCCACCAATGATGGAATTCAACCAAACATGGCATACAGGACTTCCATGACCAACAGAACACACTGGAAGGGTTTGGTGGGCATTGACCTTGAGTTTGGGAATTAGTTCACCTACATCCAGAGAGCACTGTGGACTCAAACAATGATGGATCTGGACCAAACTTGGCATGAATATTCAATATGCCCAAATATGAACACAGATGGAGTTTAAGGGAAATAGACCTTGACATTTGGGAGTTGTAGTTGCTGGGATTTATAGTTCACCTACAATCAAAGAGCATTCTGAACCCCACCAATGATGGAATTGAACCAAACATGGCACACAGTTCTCCCGCCCAAATATGAACACAGATGGAGTTTAAGGGAAATAGACCTTGACATTTGGGAGTTGTACTTACTGGGATTTATAGTTCACCTACAATCAAAGAGCATTCTGAAACCCACCAATGATGGAATTCAACCAAACATGGCATACAGGACTTCCATGACCAACAGAACACCCTGGAAGGGTTTGGTGGACATTGACCTTGAGTTTGGGAATTATAGTTCACCCACATCCAGAGAGCACTGTGGACTCAAACAGTGATGGGTCTGGACCAAACTCTACACAAATACTCAGTGTGCCAAATGTGAACACTGGTAGAGTTTGAGTTAAATATACCTTGACTTTTGGGAGTTGTAGTTGCTAGGATTTATAGTTCACCTACAATCAAAGAGCATTCTGAACTCCACCAACGATGGAATTGGGCCAATCTTGGCACAAATATTACATATGCCCAAATATGAAAACAGATGAAGTTTGGAGGAAATAGACCTTGACATTTGGGAGTTGTAGTTGCTGGGATTTATAGTTTACCTACAATCAAAGAGCTTTCTGAACCCCACCAATGATGGAATTCAACCAAACATGGCATACAGGACTTCCATGACCAACAGAACACACTGGAAGGGTTTGGTGGACATTGACCTTGAGTTTGGGAACCATAGTTCACCCACATCCAGAGAGCACTGTGGACTCAAACAATGATGGATCTGGACCAAACTTGGCACGAATATTCCATATGCCCAAATAGGAACACAGACTGAGTTTAAGGGAAATAGACCTTGGCATTTGGGAGTTGTAGTTGCTGGGATTTATAGTTCACCTACAATCAAGGAGCATTCTGAACTCCACCAGCGATGGATCTAGACCAAACTTGGCACGAATATTCCATATGCCCAAATATGAACACAGATGGAGTTTGGAGGAAATAGACCTTGACATTTGGGATTTGTACTTACTGGGATTTATAGTTCACCTACAATCAAAGAGCATTCTGAACTCCACCAGCGATGCATCTAGACCAAACTTGGCATGAATAATCAATATGCCCAAATATGAACACAGATGGAGTTTGGAGGAAATAGACCTTGACATTTGGGATTTGTACTTACTGGGATTTATAGTTCACCTACAATCAAAGAGCATTCTGAACTCCACCAATGATGGAATTCAACCAAACATTGCATACAGGATGGCCTCAAAGCCAACCTTAAAAACTCTGGCATAGACACTGAGAACTGGGAAGCCCTGGCCCTTGAGTGCTCCAGCTGGAGGTCAGCTGTGACCAGCAGTGCTGTAGAATTCGAGGAGGCACGAGTGGATGGTGAAAGAGTGAAACGTGCCAGGAGGAAGGCGCGTCAAGCCAACCCCGACCGGGACCGCCTTCCACCTGGAAACCAATGCCTTCACTGTGGGAGAAGATGTGGGTCAAGAAGAGGGCTCCACAGCCACCTACGAACCCACAAGGAAACCCATCATGGAAGACCATCTTACTCGTCCAACGAGGGATCGCCTAAGTAAGAAAGTAAGTACAGGACTTCCACGACCAACAGGACACACTGGAAGGGTTTGGTGGGCATTGACCTTGAGTTTGGGAGTTGTAGTTCACCCACATCCAGAGAGCACTGTGGACTCAAACAATGATGGATCTGGACCAAACTTGACACAAAAATTCCATATGCCTAAATATGAACACAGATGGAGTTTGGAGGAAATAGACCTTGACATTTGGGATTTGTAGTTACTGGGATTTATAGTTCACTACAATTAAAGAGCATTCTGAAACCCACAAACGACAGAAATGGGGCAAACTTCCCACACAGAAGCCCCATGACCAACAGAAAATACTTAAGGCCATCCAGTCCAACTCTCTTCACCAGGGCAAGAAAACGTAATCAAAGCCCTCCTGACAGAGAGCCATCCAGTCATCAATATTGATAGATATGATTCTCTCTCACACACACAGATATAGTATCATAGATTTGAAAGAGACCCTTAAAGAAGGACAATGATATGTGGCATATTCCAGAGTAGGCAAACCAGACACTCTCCACATCAACACTGGCAAAGAAACAGCAAGAAATACTGTTTACTCACAAGCATAAAAGACATGACATACATTAGAAACCAACACTTTCTCATTACTTTATTTTCCAGATCAACAGACTGGGCCACAGCAACGCTTGGCAGGGGACAGCTAGTAGAATCATAAAATCATAGAGTTGGGCCATCCAGTCCAACCCCATTCTGCCAAAAAGCAGGAATATTGCATTCAAAGCACCCCCAACAGATAGACATCCAGCCCCTGTTTAAGAACTTCCAAAGAAGGAGCCCCCGCCACACTCCAGGGCAGAGAGTTCCACTGCTGAACGGCCCTCACAGTCAGGAAGTTCTTCCTCATGTTCAGGTGGAATCTCCTTTCTTCTTCCACCTTTCTTCCCAAGCAGAGGATTATTTGTTTGTTTGTTTGCATCCTGCTTTATCTCTCCCTGCGGAGACTCAAAGTGAAGTCAAACATGACCCCCCCCCCCCAACCCATAAGAGATAGTAACATAGTTTTGCTAAGGGCAAGGACACCAGGCTGGATAACAAGGGTTAAACCTTGGTCAGTTTGGTGTGTATCATTTAATCAAGGCTTTATGCTCTATTTTCATATGTTTACAGCAGAAAGTAACCCATTTATTACTGAAAATCATGCCACAAAAGTATTTGAATTTTCCCATCTGAGGCACACCTGGGCTCCTGATGGTCCTCCATCTCACCAACAAGGGACTCTATTTCCCCCTCGGAGATATTTCCCTTTATGGACACTGGGAGAAGTTAGTTGGGTTTACTCTCTGTATTATAATTTCTATATTTTCATATTTTCTCCTGTATTTCTATATTTCCCCTCATGTTTCCTTGTATTCCTGACCCTTTGCCCCCTTCTCCCCCCAAAGAAGTATGTAAGGGAACCACCTGGCCTTCAGAAACAAAAGCCATTAGTGATTACCGAAACCTCCAGCCAGAGACACACTTGCATGGATAATAGGAAAGGATTCTTATCTCTAGCATCGGAGATGGCCCACTAGAGTAAAGAATTGTTTGGCAAAGTTTCTATCACTCTTCAAGTAAGATAAGGGGAAATCTTCCCTTCTGCTTTTTGTTCACTTCCCATTGATAGCATTAACCCCAGGCTGCCCTCATTGTTCTCCTGTCTCACAGCTAGGAAGGATCTGGATATTTTTACACATGTTGATTCACAACACTCAAAACACAACAGGTCAGTCCTGCTTGAGCTTTTTGTCTCGGAGGCCACATGGCATTTCCTTTGTTTAAAGACTCCTTCCCAGATTCCTTTGTGTTCTATCATCCCGCCTCCCTCTCTCCAGATTTGCTGTCGCCGCCAGGTGGCAGAGGTCTCCCCATTGGATTCTACGGACCACTGGAGCTTCCTGATTGGTTCAGAGGCGGCGGTGGCGGCGGGAGGGCCACCTCCCAGCTGTTCGCCCATTGCCCAATCACGGCGGGGAATGTCAGGGAAGCTGGGGCAGGAAGTTTGAACTCTGCAACTTTGAATTTACTATAAATATGACTGTATTGGTGTATTCTCCTCATGGTCTGCTGGCGAATGATTGCAGCTCTGCATCCATTTCAGCTGAATCGCAAATAAAACCTCAATGGCTTTTCTTCAACTTGGTGAGACCTTTCAGTGGGAAATCAGGGAAAAATATTGGGTGCTTCTCTTCTCGCCAGGGAAAAAGAACTCTTTGATGAGTCTAATTGGTCCCTGCCTCCTGGCAAAGACCCCTAAATTTTAGCTCTAGACCAAAAGCGGCTCACAATCAAAAACACTGCATGTGTCGTTACACCCAGACGCTTTTAAAAGCAAAACTATGATGTGCTGTTCCCTATGTCTGGGCGAACTGCCGGTGCTTTTCTTGAGAAGATTGAGATTCTCAGCAACTGAGTCTATTACAAGTTCTGAACATCAAAAAAGGATATTTATTTCTCAAAGTTGCAAACAGAACAGTCAATTGATAAAACCAAATAGATATTTCTTCTTTCTCTTCTCCACCAGTTACTGAGTCAGCCTTTCCCCAAGTGGCAAAGGGATCTGGGGATCCTTCACCCTAATCCAGGGTGTGATTATCAATATTATATGTATATAGTAAAAGGTAAAGGTTTCCCCTTGACATTAAGTCTAGTTGTGTTGTTGTCCAGCTCTGAGCAGTGATGCTCATCTCCATTTCTAAGCCAAAGAGCCGGTGTTGTCCATAGACACCTCCAAGGTCATGTGGCTGGAGTTCGAAGTAGAGCAACTGCTTTGGGAGACGGTGGTCAGGCATCCGGACAACGTGGTTGGTCCAGTTGATGGCGGAGCACCATTGCTTCAATGCTGGTGGCCTTTACTTCTTCCAGCACACTGACGTTTGTCCGCCTGTCTTCCCAAGAGATTTGCAGGATTTTCCGGAGGCAGCGCTGATGGAATCGTTCCAGGAGTTGCATGTGATGTCTGTACACGGTCCACGTCTCACAGGCGAATAGAAGGGTTGGGAGGACAATAGCTTTATAAACAAGCCCCTTGGTCTCCCTACAGATGTCCTGGTCCTCAAACACTCTCGGCTTCATTTGGAAAAATGCTGTACTCGCAGAGCTCAGGCGCTGTTGTATTTCAGTCTCAATGTTGACGCCTGTAGATAGTCCACATCTCGCAGGCGTATAGCAGGGTTGGGAGGACAATAGCTTTATAAACAAGCAACTTGGTATCCCTACAGATGTCCCGGTCCTCAAACACTCTCTGCTTCATTCGTAAAAATGCTGCACTAGTTGTGACGGCGCGAGTGGCGCCACCTATGTATAGAACTGTTAGTTGCAAGATTTAAACTGCCCCCCCCCCCCGGTGGCGCAGTGGGTTAAAGCACTGAGCTGCTGAGCTTGTTGATCGAAAGGTCTCAGGTTCGATTCCGGGGAGCAGCGTGAGCTTCCGCTGTCAGTCCTAGCTTCTGCCAACCTAGCAGTTCGAAAACATGCAAATGTGAGTAGATCAATAGGTAGCGCTCCAGCGGGAAGGTAACGGCGCTCCATGCAGTCATGCCGGCCACATGACCTTGGAGGTGTCTATGGACAACGCCGGCTCTTCGGCTTAGAAATGGAGAAATGGAGAAATGGAGATGTGGACCATCTACACCTCAGGGTCAAACATGACTGGACTTAATGTCAAGGGACTACCTATCATGCTTAATCCTGCTCCTTTTACCCTGCTTATTTATAGTTGTATGGATTGGTTACTTATAGCTGTCAATCAGTACTGTTTGGCTCCACCTCTTCCTGCAGGAGGGGAGTGCTTCCTTTCTTTTTCATTCTGCCATCAGAGTTCCTACCATCTGGACGTGAGTAAAAGACTTGACTCTAAAGGACCCTGATTTAAGTTACCTCTTAGCACCAGTTCTGAGGTTTTTTACCCTTGGGACTCATGCTTTATGTCCAGATCATCCTGGACAACATTGAGGAGACCCAAGCGCCTTCAAACCGGTTCTTTTGGCACCAAAGGAAGATCCTTAGTCTTCAAAACATAGGACATCTGAACTGGGGTTGTGGTTTGCTCCGGCATTCACAGCCATTGAGGAAAGAGGAAACTTGGTGAGGCTTCTCAGCTTCAAACCCCTTGGACCCAGGACTAATTCAGACTGTAACGTATATTTTCCTTCACCCCTCTGAAGTTTTCCAGCTCATTGCTTTAAGAAATAACTCTTTGTGATCAATAAAACTTATTTTGAGTTATTTACAACGTTTTGGGTTTTTGAGAGTTCTAGTTTCCTATAGGAGGGCAAGAAGCAATCCCCTTGGGGAAAGATGCCATGTCCATGCCTCCTTCATTAAGAATAATAGCCCCCAAGCACGACGGCACACTCGCAGAGCTCAGGTGTTGTTGAATTTCAGTGTCAATGTTGACTTTTGACCATTGACAATGACAATGTTGACTGTTACGACTGAGGCGGAAAAGGAAAGGGCCTGAGTCTGTTAGGAATTGTGGAAGTTGGAGTCCAAAACACCTGGAGAGCCCAAGTCTTCCTAAGAGATTTGCAGGATTTTCTGGAGGCAACATTCCAGGAGATGCATATGAACTAGTCCAATGTGGGCAAGGCAAAACTACGGTGAGGAGGATCAGTAATTGGTTAAATGGACGAACCCAGAGGGTGATTCTCCCCAAGGCTTCCTCTTCATCTTGGAAAGAAGTGACGAGTGGAGTGCCACAAGCAGGGTTCCGTCCTGGGCCCGGTCCTGTTCAGGATCTTTATTAATGACTTAGATGAAGGGTTAGAAGGCAGGATCATCAAGTTTGCAGACGACACCAAATTGGGAGGGATAGCCAAGACTCCAGAGGACAGGAGCAGGATTCAAAACGATCTTGACAGATTAGAGAGATGGGCCAAAACTAACAAAATGAAGTTCAACAGTGACAAATGCAAGATACTCCACTTAGGCAGAAAAAACGAAATGCAAAGATACAGAATGGGGGACGCCTGGCTCGAGAGCAGTATGTGTGAAAAAGATCTTGGAGTCCTCGTGGACAACAAGTTAAAAATGAGCCAGGAATGTGATGTGGCGGCAAAAAAAGCCAATGGGATTTTGGCCTGCATCAAGAGGAGCCTTGTGTCTAGATCTAGGGAAGTCCTGCTCCCCATGCTCTATTCCGCTTTGGTTAGACCACACCTGGAATATTGTGTCCAATTCTGGGCACCACAATTCAAGAGAGATATTGACAAGCTGGAATGTGTCCAGAGGAGAGCGACTAAAATGATCAAGGGTCTGGAGAACAAGCCCTATGAGGAGCGGTTTAAGGAGCTGGGCATGTTTAGCCTGAAGAAGAGAAGGCTGAGAGGGGATATGATAGCCATGCATAAATATGTGAGAGGAAGCCACAGGGAGGAGGGAGCAAGCTTGTTTTCTGCTTCCTTGGAGACTAGGACGCAATGGGACAATGGCTTCAAACTACAAGAGAGGAGATTCCATCTGAACACGAGGAAGAACTTCCTGACTGTGAGAGCCATTCAGCAGTGGAACTCTCTGCCCCGGAGTGTGGTGGAGGCTCCTTCTTTGGAATCATAGAATCCTAGAATGAAAGAGTTGGAAGAGACCTCCTGGGCCATCCAGTCCACCCCCTTCTGCCAAGAAGCAGGAATATTGCATTCAAATCACCCCTGACAGATGGCCATCCAGCCTCTGTTTAAAAGCTTCTAAAGAAGGAGCCTCCACCACACTCCGGGGCAGTGAGTTCCACTGCTGAACAGCTCTCACAGTCAGTGAATGGCTCTCACAGTCAGAAGCTTTCAAACAGAGGCTGGATGGCCATCTGTCAGGGGTGATTTGAATGCAAATCACCCCACCCCATTCCCACGCAGACTTCCCTCCCTTTCCCCTCCCTTCCTTGTTTCTTGGCAGAATGGGGTTGGACTGGATGGCCCAGGAGGTCTCTTCCAACTCTTTGATTCTATGATTCCAAAGAAGGAGCCTGCACCACACTCCGGGGCAGTGAGTTCCACTGCTGAACGACTCTCACAGTCAGTGAACGGCTCTCACAGTCAGAAGCTTTTAAACAGAGGCTGGATGGCCATCTGCCAGGGGTGATTTGAAGGCAATATTCCTGCTTCTTGGCAGAATGGGGTTGGACTGGATGATGGCCCAGGAGGTCTCTTCCAACTCTTTGATTCTATGATTCTATGACGTCTGTAGACAGTCCACGTTTCTGGAACATGGCCACTATATGAACTGTGCTGTGAATTTTCCGGGCTGCCTTTCCATGTTCCAGAAGCATGCTCTCCTGACGTTTTGCCCAGAAAAGTCACAACCCAGTTCATATAGTAAATGCCCAGTGGGGAGGTGGGGGGGGGGACCTCTTGCCTTTGGGGTCTTTGCAGGCTTGGCTTCAGGAGGAGGGAGGGAGGGAGGGAGGAAGGGGGCGAGGACAGCCCTCCGTTGGCCCCTCATTGGCCCAGGAACTTGGGAGGAATCCGCTTTCACCCAGCCCTCCCCTCTCCTCCCTTTCCGAGCTGTGGGGAAGCCAGTGCAGCCCAGAAGCAGAAGCTGGTGGGGTTCCTCCTGCAGAAGGCAAGCCAGGCAGAGGCTCCTTTGTGTCCCGAGGGGCATGCGCCTCCCCGCCAGGACCACCACCATGTCCCAGTTCTCGCCCAGTTTCCTGCTGGTGCCCATCCCGGAGGACCCCCTCCTGGACTGCGCCCCCAACAAAGTCCTCAAGCTGGTCGTCCTGGGAGGAAGCGGCGTCGGAAAGACCGGTCAGGCACCCCCCCCCCACCCCCTTCCCACGAGGGCTTCCCTCCCTCTCCCCTTCTTTGCCTTTCCCTTTCTCCCACTTCCCCTTCTTCCTCTCCCCTGTTCTGTCCCCTTCCCTTCCTTGCCATTCCATTGCTTTCCTTTCCTTTGCCTTACTTTCCTTTCCCCCTTCTCTCTCCTTCCCCTTCCTTTCCCTTCCTACTTCCCCTTCTACCTCCTTCCTTTTCCTTTCTTTTCTTTCCCTTCCCTTCCTTTCCCCTTCCCCCCTTTTCCCCTTTCCTTCCTTCCTTTTCCTTTCCCTTCTTTCCTTCCTCCTTCCTTCCTTTCCTCCTTCCCTTCCTTCCCTCTTCCATCCTTTTCCTTCCTTCTTTCCTTCCCCCTTCCCTTTCCTTTCTCTTCCTTCCTTCCCTTCTTTCCTTTCCCCTTCCCTTCCTTCTTTCCATCCTTTTCCCTTCCTTCTTTCCTCCCTTCCTTCCTTTCCCCTTCCACCTTTCCCCTTCCCTTCTTTTCCTTTCCCTTTCTCCTTCCCTTCCACCCTTTTCCCCTTCCCTTCTTTTCCTTTCCCTTTCCCTTCCTTCCCCTTCCACTTTCCCCTCCTTCTTTCCTTCCTTCCCTTCCTCTTCCCTTCCTTCCTCTTCCCTTTCCCCCCTCCCTTCTTTTCCTTCCCCTCCTTCCTTTCCCCTTCCACCTTTTCCCCCTTCTTTCCTTTCCTCTCCCTTCCTTCCTTTCCCCTTCTCTTTTCCCCTTCCCTTCTTTTCCTTTCCTTCCTTCCTTCCTTTCCCTTCCCTTCCCTTTCCCTTCTTTCCTTTCCCCCTTCCTTCCTTTCCCCTTCCCTTCCCTTCTTTACCTTTCCCCTTCCCTTCCTTTCCCCTTCCATCTTTTCCCCTTCCCTTCTTTTCCTTTCCCCTTCCACCTTTTTCCCCTTCCCTTCTGTTCCTTTCCCCCTTCCTTCCTTTCCCCTTCCCTTCCCTTCTTTTCCTTTCCCCTTCCCTTCCTTTCCCCTTCCATCTTTTCCCCTTCCCTTCTTTTCCTTTCCCCCTTCCTCCTTCCCTTCCTTTCCCCTTCCACCTTTTTCCCCTTCCCTTCTTTTCCTTCCCCCTTCCCCCTTTTTCCCCTTCCCTTCTTTTCCTTTCCCCTTTCCTCCTTCCCTTCCTTTGCCCTTACACCTTTTCCCCTTCCCTTCTTTTCCTTTCCCCCTTCCCTTCCTTTCCCCTTCCACCTTTCCACCTTCCTTTCCCCCTTCCCCTTCTTTCCCTTCCCCTTCCTTTCCACTCCATTCCCTTTCTATCAATTTCCCCTTCCACCTTTCCCCCTTGCTTTCCTTTCCCCCTCCCTTTCTTTCCCCTTTCTTCCCTTTCTCCTTCATTTCCTTTACCACTTCCTTCTTCTTTCCTTTCCCCTTACCTTCCATTCCTTTCCCCTTCCCTTCCTTTCCCATTCCCCCATCTTCCCTTTCCTTTTTTCCCTTTCCCACTTTCCCCATATTTCTCTTCCCTTCCCCTTCCTTTCCATTCCCTTCTTTTCCATTTCCCCTTTCCTTTCCCTTTCTTTCCCCTTTCCCACTTCTTTCCCTTCTTCTTTCCCTTTCCTCCCCCTTTCCCTCCTTTTTCCTTTCTATCCTTTCCTCACCCTTTCCCTTCCTTTTTTTACTTCTCTACTATTCCTCCCTCCTTGTGTCTTCCTTTGCTAACTTCCCCCTTTCCTCCCTTATCCCTTCAGTCATTTCTTCCTTTCCCTTTACTTCCTTCTTTCCTCCTTCTCTTTTTCTCTTCCTTCCTCCTGTTGCTCCTCAGCTATTCTTCCTCTGCCTCTTCCCCCTCTTTCTTTCCTTCCCTAACCCTTTCCTTATCCTTTCTTCTTCCCTTTGCATCCCTTTTCTTCCTTCTCTTTTTTCCTCCCTTCCTTTCCCCCTTTCCCTCATCTTTCTTCTTCCACTCCTTCCTTCTCTTTCTCACCAATTCCTTCCATAGCCTCCCTACTTGTCTTCCTTCATTCTTTCCCTTTTCCTCCTTCTTCTCTTTCCTCCCTCCTTTCACTTCCTTTCCCTGGTGTGTACATTTATCACAAGATCTTTGCATTTTGCAGCTATTTCAGTTTGCAAAAAAGGTCAATAGAGGACAGAGGATGCAATCAATACATTCATACAATGTATATCCTCCTCTGTGTTGTTTACATTTGTAATAATGTTACCGGCCTTTTAAAAGTGCTCAAAGTCTTCCCAACCATGAGCGATGGCTAGAAGATTCCCAAGGGTACAGTCTGGGAATGATGTCACACGGAACTACGTGTTGCTTTGAGCACATATGAATTCCGGGACATATGTTTCTCAAGGTAATCTGAGCCTCGGTGGGTGGGATGTTCGCCTGGGAAATCCGTTGTTTTGGGGGAACGCTGCTCGAGACCTTCCCATGCCCTGCGAGTCATGGTTGCAACAGACCCCCTTCCTGCATTTCTTCCTCCTTCTCAGTCGATACTCGTAGAATCATAGAATAGGAAAGGATCCCAGGGGCAATTCAGTCCTTCTGCAAGGAGAAAGACACCATCAAAGCCTTCCCAACAGATGGACATCCAGCCCAGTCTCCTTCTGCCAGGAGGGAAGACACCATCAAAGCCCTCTTAACAGATTCCCATCCATCTACGCCCCCAACAGATTGGCCTGCATCAATAGGAGCCTAGTGTCTAGATCTAGGGAAGTAATGCTGCCCATGCTCTATTCCGCCTTGGTTAGACCACACCTGGAATATTGTGTCCAATTCTGGGCACCACAATTCAAGAGAGATATTGACAAGCTGGAATGTGTCCAGAGGAGGGCGACTAAGATGATCAAGGGTCTGGAGAACAAGCCCTATGAGGAGCGGCTTAAGGAGCTGGGCATGTTTAGCCTGAAGAAGAGAAGGCTGAGAGGGGATATGATAGCCATGTATAAATATGTGAGAGGAAGCCACAGGGAGGAGGGAGCAGATCAAGGGTCTGGAGAACAATGCCCTATGAGGAGCGGCTTAAGGAGCTGGGCATGTTTAGCCTGAAGAAGAGAAGGCTGAGAGGAGACAAGATAGCCATGTATAAATATGTGAGAGGAAGCCACAGGGAGGAGGGAGAAGAGCAAGGGTCTGGAGAACAAGCCCTATGAGGAGCGGCTTAAGGAGCTGGGCATGTTTAGCCTGAAGAAGAGAAGGCTGAGAGGAGATATGATAGCCATGTATAAATATGTGAGAGGAAGACACAGGGAGGAGGGAGCAGATCAAGGGTCTGGAGAACAAGCCCTATGAGGAGCGGCTTAAGGAGCTGGGCATGTTTAGCCTGAAGAAGAGAAGGCTGAGAGGAGATATGATAGCCATGTATAAATATGTGAGAGGAAGCCACAGGGAGGAGGGCAGATCAAGGGTCTGGAGAACAAGCCCTATGAGGAGCGGCTTAAAGAGCTGGGCATGTTTAGCCTGAAGAAGAGAAGGCTAAGAGGAGACATGATAGCCATGTATAAATATGTGAGAGGAAGTCATAGGGAGGAGGGAGCAGATCAAGGGTCTGGCAGAACAAGCCCTATGAGGAGCGGCTTAAGGAGCTGGGCATGTTTAGCCTGAAGAAGAGAAGGCTGAGAGGAGACATGATAGCCATGTATAAATATGTGAGAGGAAGCCACAGGGAGGAGGGAGCAGATCAAGGGTCTGGAGAACAAGCCCTATGAGGAGCGGCTTAAAGAGCTGGGCATGTTTAGCCTGAAGAAGAGAAGGCTAAGAGGAGATATGATAGCCATGTATAAATATGTGAGAGGAAGCCACAGGGAGGAGGGAGCAGATCAAGGGTCTGGAGAACAAGCCCTATGAGGAGCGGCTTAAAGAGCTGGGCATGTTTAGCCTGAAGAAGAGAAGGCTAAGAGGAGATATGATAGCCATGTATAAATATGTGAGAGGAAGCCACAGGGAGGAGGGAGATCAAGGGTCTGGAGAACAAGCCCTATGAGGAGCGGCTTAAGGAGCTGGGCATGTTTAGCCTGAAGAAGAGAAGGCTGAGAGGAGACATGATAGACATGTATAAATACGTGAGAGGAAGCCACAGGGAGGAGGGAGCAAGCTTGTTTTCTGCTTCCTTGGAGACTAGGACGCAGGACAATGGCTTCAAATACAAGAAAGGAGATTCCATGAACGTGAGGAAGAACTTCCAGACTGTGAGAGCCATTCAGCAGTGGAACTCTCTGCCCCAGAATGTGGTGGAGGCTCCTTCTTTGGAAGCTTTTAAACAGAGGCTGGATGGCCATCTGTCAGGGGTGATTTGAATGCAATATTCCTGCTTCTTGGCAGAATGGGGTTGGACTGGATGATGGCCCATGAGGTCTCTTCCAACTCTTTGATTCTGTGATTCTGACTCTGCACTCTGCACATGCTCAGAACGGGAGTTTCCTGCTTCTTGGCAGAATGGGGTTGGACTGGATGCCCATGAGGTCTCTTCCAACTCTTTGATTCTATGATTCTAGCCTGTCCCCTAAATAGAAATCCCTGAATCCCATTGAAAAGGCACCGACTCTTTCTCTTCTTCTGCAGCCCTGATTGTGCGTTTCCTCACCAAGAGGTTCATTGGAGACTACGAAGCCAACACCGGTAAGTTTTGAATGAAGCTCCCCATCCAAACAAAGCACTTTCTGCTCTTGCTCCATTCTTGTAGAATGAATGCAGTGTTACCTCACTTGAATTGCCGTGTCTCAGTGCTATGTAATCCTAAGAGCTGTCATTCTACAAAGTCTTGAGCCTTCTTTGCCAAAGAGTGCTGATGCCTTGCCTAGCTACAAATCCCAGGACTCCATAGCATGGTGCCATGGCAGTTAAAGGGGTGTCAAATTGCTTTAATTCAGCAGCGTAAATAAGTGTTTCTCCACCTTCCTAATGCTACGATCGTTGAATACAGGTCCTTATGTTGTGGTGACCCCAACCATAACATTATTTTTGTTTTGTCAAAAGGCTTTCATGGCTGGAATCACTAGGTTCTTGTGGGTTTTTTTGGGCTATAGGGCCATGTTCTAGAGGCATTTTCTCCTGACGTTTCGCCTGCATCTATGGCAAGCATCCTCAGAGGTAGTGAGGTCTGTTGGAATTAGGACAATGGGTTTATATATCTGTGGAATGATTGGGGTGGGACAAAGAGCTCTTCTCTGCTGGAGCTAGGTGTGAATGTTTCAACTGACCACCTTCATTAGCATTAGAAGGCCTGGCTGAGCCTGGGGGAATATTTTGTTGAGAGGTGTTACGATGTGCCTGGTTGTTTCCTCTCTGCTGTTTTGCTGTTGTAATTTTTGAATTTTTTAATACTGGTAGCCAGATTTTGTTCATTTTCATGGTCTCTTCCTTTCTGTTGAAATTGTCCACATGCTTGTGGATTTCAAAGGCTTCTCTGTGTAGTCTGACATGGTGGTTGTGAGAGTGGTCCAGCATTTCTGTGTTCTCAAATAATATGCTGTGTCCAGGCTGGTTCATCAGATGCTCTGCTATGGCTGACTTCTCTGGTTGAAGTAGTCTGCAGTGCCTTTCATGTTCCTTGATTCGTGTTTGGCCGCTGAGTTTGGTGGTCCCTATGGAGACTTTCAACAGAAAGGAGGAGACCATGAAAATGAACAAAATCTGGCTACCAGTATTAAAAAAACTCTAAAATTACAACAGCAAAACAGCAGAGAGGAAACAACCAGGCACATCTTAACACCTCTCAACAAAAGATTCCCCAGGCTCAGCCAGGCCTTCAAATGCTAATGAAGGTGGTCAGTTGAAACATTCACACCTAGCTCCAGCAGAGAAGAGCTCTTTGCCCCACCCGTCATTCCACAGATATATAAACCCATTTTCCTAATTCCAACAGACCTCACTACCTCTGAGGATGCTTGCCATAGATGCAGGCAAAACGTCAGGAGAAAATGCCTCTCGAACATGGCCATATAGCCTGAAAAAACCCCACAAGAACTTATTATTTTTGTTGTTACTTCATAACTGTCATTCTGCTACTGTTATGAATTGTAGCGTAAATATCTGATATGCAAAATGCATTTTCATTCACTGGACCAAATTTGGCACAAATACCAAATACGCCAAAATTTGAATACTGGTGGGGTTGGGGGGGGGAGGATTGAGTTTGTCATTTGGGAGTTGTAGTTGCTGGGATTTATAGTTCACCTACAATCAAAGAGCATTCTGAACTCCACCAATGGTGGAATTGAACCAAACTTGCACACAGAACTCCCATGACCAAGAGAAAATACTGAAAGGATTTGGTGGGCATTGACCTTGAGTTTGGGAGTTGCAGTTGGCATGAACACCCAATATGCCCAGATGTGAACACTGGTAGGGTTTAGGGGAAATAGACCTTGGCATTTGGAAGCTGTAGTTGTTGGGATCTATAGTTCACCTACAATCAAAGAGCATTCTGAACCCAGCCCACAGTGGATCTGCACCAAACTTGGCACACTACCTACATGGCCAACATTGAATACTGGTGGGGTTGGGGGGCAGTGTTTTTGAATTCTGGGAGTTGTAGTTCACCAACACCAAAAAGGAAGAGTAGGACAGGCGGAGAGATCTTCAGCCTTCTTTTCCAAAGAGTTCCCAACAACCAACACGAATCAAGGAACATGAAAGGCACTGCAGACTACTTCAACCAGAGAAGTCAGCCATAGCAGAGCACTGATGAACCAGCCTGGACACAGCATATTATTTGAGAACACAGAAATGCTGGACCACTCTCACAACCACCACGTCAGACTACACAGAGAAGCCATTGAAATCCACAAGCATGTGGACAATTTCAACAGAAAGAAGGAGACCATGAAAATGAACAAAATCTGGCTACCAGTATTAAAAAACTCTAAAATTACAACAGCAAAACAGAGGGGAAACAACCAGGCACATCTTAACACCTCTCAACAAAAGATTTTCCCAGGCTCATAAAATGCTAATAAAGGTGGTCAGTTGACACATTCACACCTAGCTCCAGCAGACAAGGGTTCTTTGTCCTATCCTGGTCATTCCATAGATATATAAACCCATTTTCCTAGTTCCAACAGACCTCACTACCTCTGAGGATGCTTGCCATAGATGCAGGCAAAACGTCAGGAGAAATGCCTCTAGAACATGGCCCTATAGCCCGAAAAAACCTACAAGAACCTAGTTCCTAAGATATATATTTTCTGATGGTCTTTGGTGACCCCTCTGAAACCCCACTCATGACTCCCCCCCAGGGGTCCTGATCCCCAGGTTGAGAAACACTGGCGTAGATTTATTATTTACAGTATTTGTGTACTGCTTTTCTCACCCCGAGGGGGGCTCTAAGCAGTTAGATGCACCCTTAGTTCAGAAGCTTCAAGTGGTCCAACGGGTGGCAGCCAGGTTTCTTACGTACAGGGAGCACACTACTCCGCTGCTGCGTCAGCTCCACTGGCTGCCAGTCTGCTACTTTAGTCTATAAAGCCCTAAACGGCTCCGGCCCAGCTTACCTGTCTGACTGCATCTCCCTCTATGAGCCAGTTGGAGTGTTAAGAACTTCTGGGGAGGCTCTGCTCTCAGTCCCACCTGCTTCGCAGGTGCAGTTGGTTGGAATGACAGACAGGAAGATTGTCTGGGATGGCCCAGCTCTCAGTCCACCTCCTTTGCAGGTGCAATTGGTTGGAACGAGAGACGGAAAGATCTTCTGGGGAGGCCCAGCTCTCAGTCCCACCTCCTTCACAGGTCCAATTGGTGGGAATGAGAGACAGGAAGATCTTCTGGGGAGGCCCTGCTTTTAGTCCCACTTCTTTCGCAGGTGCAATTGTTTGGAACGAGAGACAGGAAGATCTTCTGTGGAGGCCCTGCTCTCAGTCCCACCTCCTTCGCAGGTGCAATTGGTTGGAACAAGAGACAGGAAGATCTTCTGGGGAGGCCTTGCTCTCAGTCCCACCTCCTTCGCAGGTGCAATTGGTTGGAACAAGAGACAGGAAGATCTTCTGGGGAGAACCTGCTCTCAGTCCCACCTCTTTTGCAGGTGCAATTGGTGGGAACGAGTGACAGGGTCTTCTCCGTGGTGGCCCCTTGGCTATGGAATTCCATCCCCAGTGATATTAGATCAGCCTCCTTCCTCCTGATCTTTCGGAAAAAGTTAAATCCTACCTGTGGAAGCATGTGTTTGCTGAGTAGAAATTAGGAATTGAAGTGCAATGAACCCTTACGGTCTGCCATAGGAAGTAAGAAGTAATCTGGATGACAATTTTGGAGTTATGCTATGTTTTATATGTTTTACATGCTTTAATTGGTTTCAATTGTATTTATATGTGTTTCATTCTGTCTTCTTCATACCTTCTTTTTCTCCGCAGGTGCCTTGTATTCTCGCCAATTCACCATTGACGGTGAACAGGTCTCTCTGCAAGTTCAGGACACCCCTTTCGTTTCCTTAGAGGTAATATGGCTGTTTTGCATTCTCCAGGCGACCATTTTCCCCAACCTGACACCTTCCTGAACTTAGAAAGTTACATTTAAATGCAGAGTAAATGCATTGATATACTGAAGCCTCCTATACTTGAGCCAATGGGAAGGCGATGTTTTGGAGCTTCACACAGTAGCATTTTACACACAGCAGCCTTTGTACTGGAGCTTTACACATGAGGCCCTCAATCTGGGGCTTCTTCACCGAAGTTTCTCACAGCAGGTCTCACACTTGGTCTTCTCACAGACTAAGCCCTACCTCACACTGTGAAGTTTACCTCACAGACTACCGCCTACCTCACAGACTAAGGTCTACCTCACACTGTGAGGCGAACCTCACAGACTAATGCCTACCACACAGTGTGAGGCCTTCTCTCAGACTAACACCTACCTCACAGACTAACGCCTACCTCACAGACTAAGGTCTACCTCACACTGTTGACCTACCTCACAGACTAAGGCCTGTTTCACACTGTGAGGTCTACCTCACAGACTAACGCCTTCCTCACAGACTAAGGTCTACCTCAGACTGTGAGGCCTACCTCACAGACTAAGGTCTACCTCAGACTGTGAGGCCTTCTCTCACAGACTAAGGCCTACCTCACACTATGAAGCCTACCTCATAAACTAAGGCCTACCTCATAGATTAAGGCGTACCTCACACTGTGAGACCTACCTCACAGACTAAGGCCTACCACACAGTGTTGTGCCTTATTTATTTATTTATTTTTATTTATTTCCGTCACTTTTACCCCGCCCTTCTCACCCCCAAGGGGGGACTCAGGGCGGCTCACAGAGAAAGGCACAATTCGATGCCTTGTCACATATACATACATATATAAAAGCAATTAAACAATTACAAATTAAAAATTAAATCATCAATACAAACAATACCATAAACACAGTAGTAGGCTAATCCTGAGCTCAGCATTCGGAGTTCCGTAAATCCATTCCGTCTCGTCAAGTTCCAGCTCGTCATCAAGTCTTTCTTTAGCTGCCAGAATGTCCAAATGCCTGGTCCCATATCCAGTTTTTCAACTTTTTCCTAAATGAAAGAAGGGACGTTGCCAATCTAATCTCCCCGGGGAGTGAGTTCCACAGGTGGGGGGCCACCACCGAGAAGGCACTGCTCCTCGTCCCCTCCAATCTCACTTGTGATAGAGGCGGGGTCGAGAGCAGGGCCTCCCTAGAGGATCTTAGGTTCCGAGGTGGGACGTAGAGGGAGATCCGTTCGGATAGATACATTGGGCCGGAACCGTTTAGGGTTTTGTAGGTCAAAACCAGCACTTTGAATTGTGCTCGGAATTGGATCGGCAGCCAGTGGAGCTGACACAACAGGGGGGTGGTGTGCTCCCTGTATGTCACTCCGGTGAGCAATCTGGCTGCCTCTCGCTGGACCAGTTGGAGTTTCCAAGCAGTCTTCAAAGGCAACCCCATGTAGAGTGCATTGCAGTAATCCAATCGGGATGTAACAAGAGCGTGGACCACCGTGGCCAAGTCCGACTTCCCAAGGTACGGGCGCAGCTGGCGCACAAGTTTTAGTTGTGCAAAAGCTCTCCCGGCCACCGCCGAGACCTGGGGTTCCAGGCTCAGCGATGAGTCCAGGATCACTCCCTTCTCTCATAGACTAAGGCCAGCCTCGCACTGTGAGACCTATTACAGTATATTGTTGCAAGTCCAGTGTGTGTGTTAAAGAAAGCCTTACAGAAAAGCCTTGCAAAATGTTAATGATTAACTGGAGCTGCAAAACTAGCTCAGCTAAGCAAGGCTAGGCCACGCCTCTTGAATGTAACCGTTTTCTGAGGCTTTTGCAGACTGTTAGCAGTTGGCTGTTTGATTTGCTGGGGAGCAGATGCAAGAAGCTTATGCTATGGTGAAGTAACCATGTTTTATTTTGTTTTGCTCTATGATTTATAACAGAAGATTTATTCTGTATTACTTATAGAGACTATGTAAGTGTGCCAAGCTGTTTTATTTTCAACTCTACAACCAAGAGTAAAGTTCTACTGTTTTATTTCTTCTGACTGGTCTGTGTCTATGGCATTGGGTTTTTGGACATGTTGGACATTGCTACTGTGCAACAAATTGATTCTGCATAACAAGACCTACCTCACAGACTAAGGTCTACCTCAGACTGTGAGGTCTACCTCACAGACTAAGGCCTACCTCACACGGTGAGACCTACCTCAAGGACTAAGGCCTGTCTCACACTGTGAGGTCTACCTCACAGACTAACGCCTACCTCACACTGTGAGGCCTACCTCACAGACTAAGTCCTACATCATACTGTGAGGCCTACCTCACAGACTAACACCTACGACAAGGTGTGAGGCCTTCTCTCACAGACTAAGGCCTACCTCACACTATGAGGCCTACCTCATAAACTAAGGCCTACCTCATAGATTAAGGCGTACCTCACACTGTGAGACCTACCTCACAGACTAAGGCCTACCACACAGTGTTATGCCTTCTCTCACAGACTAAGGCCAGTCTCACACTATGAGGCCTACCTCACAGACTAAGTCCTACCTCACACTGTCAGGCCTACCTCACAGACTAAGGCCTACCACACAGTGTGAGGCCTTCTCTCACAGACTAAGGCCTACCTCACACTATGAGGTCTACCTCATAAACTAATGCCTACCTCATAGATTAGGGCGTTCCTCACACTGTGAGACCTACCTCACAGACTAAGGCCTACCACACAGTGTTATGCCTTCCCTCACAGACTAAGGCCTGTCTCACACTGTGAGGTCTACCTCACAGACTAATGCCTACCTCACAGAGTAAGGTCTACCTCACACTGTGAGGCCTGCTTACCACACAGTATGAGGCTTTCCCTCACAGACTAAGGCCTACCTCACACTGTGTGAGGCCTCCTCTCACAGACTAAGGCCTAACTCATAGACCAAGCCCTACTTCACAGACTAAGGCCTACCTCACATTTTGGGGACTTCTCTCATAGACTAAGGCCTACCCCACACTGAGGTCTTCTCACAGTCTAAGACCTTTCTCCCACTGAGGAAAACTAACACAGAGGCCTACAAAGTTACAGGCACACCTGCTTATATTGAACTGCAGCTTTTGCTTAGTCACTGCATCCATTTAACCCTTTCAATGCTTGACTCACAGTTTTGTAATGAAAAATTCCTAGTTAAATTTTTAATATTTCTGATCTTTATCCTTTCTTCTTCTGGACTCCAATGACAGGATGAAGGTGAGACCATCTGCTGCCAGGAGCAGATCAACCGCTCCATCTACTGGGCCGACGGCTTTGTCTTTGTCTACTCCATCGCGGACTTCCAGAGCTTCCGGGCCGTGCGCCCCTTGCACCTCCACGTCCGGAGGATCCACCCCAACGCCAACATCCCCCTGCTGCTGGTGGCCAACAAAGGGGACCTCCTGAGTGCCCGGCAGGTCTCGGCCAGGGAGGGCCTGCAGTTGGCCGGGGAGCTGGGCTGCCATTACGCCGAGGTCTCCGCTCGGGAAAATGGCGAAGGAGTCCACGAGGCCTTCCAGCAGCTCTGCCAGGAGATGAGCCGCATGATGGCGGCTGGGGGCTGCAACGGGGAGAAGCGGAGGGGCCTCCACCTCGTCCGGCCCAAGTCCCCCAACATGCAGGACCTCAAGAGGAGGCTCAAGCAGGCCTTGTCCTCCAAAGGGAGGGCGACGACCGCACTCTGACCGGCCCCCGAGGAACTCTTTGGGCCAGAAAGGAGTCAGAGCACCCATTCGGTGTTGTGTGTCTTCAAGTCGATTCTCACCGACGAGCCTATCATGGAGTTTTCGTGGCAAGATTTCCTCCCTCTGAGGCTGTGCCCTGCACGACATCCTGCCATTGACTTCCATTGCTAAGGACATGGTTTCTGAACATCATAGGAACTCTTTGGGCCAGAAAGGAGTCAGAGCACCCATTTGGTGTTGTGCGTCTTCAAGTCCATTCTCACCGACGATCCTATCATGGAGTTTTCATGGCAAGATTTCCTCCCTCTGAGGCTGTGCCCTGCACGACATCCTGCCATTGACTTCCATTGCTAAGGACATGGTTTCCGAACATCATAGGAACTCTTTGGGCCAGAAAGGAGTCAGAGCACCCATTCGGTGTTGTGCGTCTTCAAGTCGATTCTCACCTATCATGGAGTTTTCGTGACAAGATTTCCTCCCTCTGAGGCTGTGCCCTGTACGACATCCTGCCATTGACTTCCATTGCTAAGGACATGGTTTCCGAACATCCTAGTTCAACACTCAACCAGTACACCCCATTGAATCCGATATGAAAACCCTCTCCCAGGGATTTGTCAAGAGGAGGTTTGCTTTTGCCTCCACCTGAGGCTGAGAGAGCGTGCCTTACCCAGCCATAGCCTATCATGGTCAATCAGGGATTTGAGTCTTGGTATACTGCACGTTGGATCCAATATGATCGCTGTAAAGGAGGGTAAAACTACTGCCACCAAATGTGTGAGGAAAGCCGGGCAATGATCAACATCAGCTTAAGAGCTGGTTTATAAAGGGACTATTAGTTACAGAAGTATTTATTTATTTGATAGCGTAGCATTTACTGTCCCTGGTTTGGTTTTCCTACTTATGCAGGCTGTTTGACTTAGGAGAAACTGTATCAGACAAGTCTTGAGGAGAACAGTAACAATTTTATTGGAACAAGCAAGGTATAACAGATTTGATTGTTTCTTCACAAGAGGCACGAATCTTGACTGGTTACATTAGTAAGGTTTCATGAGTAACCTCAGGCACAGACTTTATGAGGTTTCTATAAGCAGATGTATCTCTCCTGGACAACTATCCCAACAAAACAAATAAGCCAAAAGGCTTATTTAATAGAATTGGCTCCCAGGCAAACCTTGATTCTTAACCCAGAATCAATAACCCCCTGTAGTCTTATCACTACTGGATCCTTTCCTGTAACCCCTTTGGTCACAAATTAATTCCCTGAATCTCCACCCAGAGATTCAGTCTTCCCTGTAGCTCACCGGCTTACAGACTGCCACTTTCAAACAGCTGCCCCGTGAAGAGGCAGTTGGCTCCACCCCCGTTGCTATGGCAACTCAGCTCAAGCCACCAGCCACCATCTCTAACAAAATATAATCCTACATACTTACCATTTATCAACCACTGTTCAAACAACACATAACCATATGAATTAAAAATTACACATCGTCACAATCGTGTTCTCCCAGAGTTTTCCTAGGCAGATTTATTCAGGATGCATTTCTTACTGCCTCCCTCTGAAGCTGAGAGAGTGTGGCATGCCCAATGTCCTGGTCAAGTAGGGATTCAGGTCTTAGCATCTGAGAATCTGAATCCAAGACTGAAACCACCTATGCTTTCCTTGAGGCTGAGAGAGTGTGCCTTGCCCAAAGTCACCCAATAGGCTTCCATAGCTGAGGGGGGATTTGAAACTTAGTCTCTCATAGTCCTAATCTAATAATACAATACATAATACACTTTATTTATATTCTTCTCTATCTCCCCAAAGGGGACTCAGAGCGGATTACAGTATACACATGTGTAGGCAAACATTCAGTGCCTTTTATACAGTGGTCAGCGACCATAATAAAGTTTTGTATTGTACAGTGAACAACAATGACACACAATACACAAACAAAGGCAAAGGTTTCCCTTTCCATTTCGGGTGTCTGGAGGCGATGCTCAACTCTGGCCATGTGGTGGTGCTCTTGTTCCATTTTCTATGCTGAGGAACCTGTTGTCCGAACACCCGTCTGATCATGTTGCCTGTATGGGTGCCTTTTATCTTCCTGCAGAGGCGATACCTATTGATCTACTCACATTGCATGTTTTCGAACTGCTAGCTTGGCAGAAGCTAGGGCTAACAGTAGGAGCTCACCCCAACCGATGGCTTTGGACTGCAAGTTTTTTCTGCAGCTAGTGGTTTGACCCGCTGTGTTACCGCGGCCATGCTGACTCTTAACACCAACTATATTGAGAGGTTGCCAAAGACCATCAGAAAACACAGTATTTTTTGTTGACCATGGGGGTTCTATGTGGAAAGTTTGGCCTAATTCTAGTGTTGGTGGGGTTTAGAATGCTCTTTAATTGTAGGTGAATTATAAATCCCAATAACTACAACTCCCAAGTATCAAGGTCTACTTCCCCTAAACTCCATCTGTGTTCATATTTGGGCATATGGAGTATTCGTGCCAAGTTTGGTCCAGATCCATCATTGCTTGAGTTTACAGTGCTCTCTGGGTGTAGATAAACTATAACTCCAGAACTCAAGGTGAATGCCCACCAAACCCTTCCAGTATATTATTTTGGTCATGGGGAGTTTTGTTTGCCACATTTGGTTCAATTCCATTATTGGTGGAATCCGGAATGCTCTTTGATTGTAGGCGAACTATAAATCCCAGTAACTACAATTCCCAAATGTCAAGGTCTATTTTCCCCACACTCCATCTGTGTTCATATTTGGGCATATGGAGTATTCGTGCCAAGTTTGGTCCAGATCCATCATTGTTTGAGTCCATAGTGCTCTCTGGATGTAGGTGAACTACAAGTCCCAAACTCAAGGTCAGTGCCCACCAAACCCTTCCAGTATTTTCTGTTGGTCATGGGAGTTGTGTGCCAAGTTTGGTTCAATTCCATCGTTGGTGAGGTTAAGAAAGCTCTTTGATTGTTGGTGAACTATAAATCCCAGCAACTACAACTCCCAAAGGACATACATTTGGTTGTTAGGTGTTTTGTGTCCAAATTCGTCCAGTGGTTTTTGAGTTCTGTTAATCCCACAAACGAACATTACATTTCTATTTATATAGATGAATAGACAGCAACCTTTGATATGGTTTTTTGTCTGAAAATCAGACCAGAAACTGACACGCACAGATAATATTTTAGGCACATCTCATGTTACTTTTTACCTATGGTTTTGAGACGTGGCACTACTTCCATATTCAATCCACAGTTGTGTAAATGGGATTCCTGCACTTAAAAAAAAACACTTTTGAATGGTGTATAATCTGCTAGTGGCACAGCAGGTTAAACCTCTGAGCTGCTGAACTTGCTGACCAAAAGGTTGGTGGTTCTGAATCATAGAATCAAAGAGTTGGAAGAGACCTCCTGGGCCATCATCCAGTCCAACCCCATTCTGCCAAGAAGCAGGAATATTGCATTCAAATCACCCTGACAGATGGCCATCCAGCCTCTGTTTAAAAGCTTCCAAAGAAGGAGCCTCCACCACACTCCGGGGCAGAGAGTTCCACTGCTGAACAGCTCTCACAGTCAGGAAGTTCTTCCTCATATTCAGATGGAATCTCCTCTCTTGTAGTTTGAAGCCATTGTTCCGCGTCCTAGTCCCCAGGGAAGCAGAAAACAAGCTTGCTCCCTCCTCCCTGTGGCTTCCTCTCACATATTTATACATGGCCATCAAATCTCCTCTCAGCCTTCACTTCTTCAGGCTAAACATGCCCAGCTCCTTAAGCCGCTCCTCATAGGGCTTGTTCTCCAGACCCTTGATCATTTTAGTCGCCCTCCTCTGGACACATTCCAGCTTGTAAATATCTCTCTTGAATTGTGGTGCCCAGAATTGGACACAATATTCCAGGTGTGGTCTAACCAAAGCAGAATAGAGGAGTAGCATGCTCCTGCTGTTAGACCCAGCTTCTGCCAACCTAGCAGTTTGAAAACATGCAAATATGAGTAGATCAATAGGTACCACTTTTGCGGGAAGGTAATGCCACTCTATGCAGTGATGCTGGCCACATGACCTTGGAGGCATCTACGGACAACGCCAGCTCTTCAGCTTAGAAATGGAGATGAGCACCACCTCCCAGAGTCGGAAAAGACTAGACTTAATGTCCGGGGAAGCCTTTACCTTTACAACTTCCTCTGTACTCCAACGTGCCAGTTGATTCATTGGGACTGTGTGTGGCAACACTTTTGCAAATATCAAGTTGGCCATGCCACGTTAGAGCACTTAACGACATGAATGTACATTTCTACTATGCAAGCGTGATGTAGGATCTCCGTTCAAAGCTGATGGCAAACTGGACCTTTGGTACTGAAAGTTTCATGAAGAATGGCATTGGATGGAAAATGGCAATAATGACATCTTCATCCATAGGACATATTGACTTCCAGGCAACCAGAGTTGGATTGCAATTTGATCCTGGTCGCCACCCTAGAAACATTTTTGCTGTATGTTTTTATCCACTTGTATGACCATCTTTTTCCTTTTTTATATAAAAATAATAATGTATACACAAGCATTTTGAGTAGTTGTACAGATAGGTGGGATGGTTGTCGACGTCACAGTCTCTGGCTGTTGCACCTCAGCAGGAATTCAGCATGCTCACAGCACTTGCCAAGAAACCAAACGTGGCAACATGCAGTTTATTGCTACTCGCATTTATTTATTTACTAGCTTGGGGACCCAGCGCTGCCCGGGATATTTGAGATAGGAATTGTGTATCAAGGTTGGTCTTTATCAGTTATTTATATGGCTCGCAGTGGTCTCAGGAAGTTAGTGAAGGTACTGCAAGTCCCATCATCTGTGGTCCATCCTCCTCCAAATTGCACCAGAATGGAGAGTGGGTCGTGGGGGCTCTGTGTGCCAAGTTTTGTTCTTGATCAGTCATTGGATGAGGGTCACAGTGGTCTCAGAAAGTGAGTTTAGGTACTGCAAGTCCCATCATCCATAGTCTGTTCTCCCCCAAACCTCACCAGAATGTTGAGTTGGCCAAGGGGGCTCTCTGTGCCAAGTTTGGTCTTTCTTGGAATTTGGATAAGTGTGGCTGTGGTTTCAGGAAGTGAGTGAAGTCCCATTGTCTGTCCTCCTCCAAACAGCATCAGGATGTAGAGTGGGTCATGGGGGTCTGTGTGCCAAGTTTGGTCTTGATCGGACATTAGATGAGGGTTGCAGCAGTCTTGGGAAGGGAGTGGAAGTACTTGACGTCCCATTATCCATGGTCTATCATCCTCGAAAGTGCACCAGGATGTAGAGTGGGTCAAGGGGACTCTGTGTGCCAAGTTTGGTCTTGATCAGTCATTGGCGAGGGTCTCAGTGGTCCCAGGAAGTGAGTGAAGTGACTGCAAGTCCCATCATCCATTGCCAAATTCTTCCAAACCGCACCAGGATGTAGAGTGGGTCATGCTGGCTCTCTGTGTGAACTGTGGTCCTGATCCATCAGTGTTGACAGTTGTAATGGTCTTAGGAAGGGAGTGCAGGTATTGCAAGTCCCATCATCCATGGTGCATCCTCCTCCAAACTGCACCAGGATGTAGAGTGCGTCATGGAGACTCAGTGTGCCAAGTATGGTCTTTTTTGGTAGTTGGATGAGGGTTGCAGTCGCCTCAAGAATTGAGCAAAGGTACTGCAGGTCCCATAATCCATGGTCTATCCCCGGCCAAACCACACCAGGACGTAAAGTGGGTCATGAGAGGTCTATGTGCCAAGTTTGGTCCTGATCGGTCATTGGATGAGGTTAACAGCGGTCTCAGAATGTGAGTGATGGTACTGCAAGTGGAAGGATCTGATGGTACTGTTACTAGGGGTTAACCAAATAGATGCTCCATAGAGTAGTTGTGACATCACCTTTGCTTAAAAAACTTGCAGAGCTGGGGGATATATTGGTTGCCCCTGGAATGAAAAACCTCCTGGCAGCACTCTCGCTCGATTGGGCCCGGGCCAGTGTACATTTTATGTCGTGACCCAGAAGCCTCAAGTAGAGCCAAACAGAAGTTAAAGAGTTCAAACACAGCTTTATTATACAAAAATAGTCTGGCCTTCGACAAGGTCCCCCATGACCTTCTGGCAAGGAAACTAGTCCAATGTGGGCGAGGCAAAACTACGGTGAGGTGGATCTGGAATTGGTTAAATGGACGAACCCAGAGGGTGTTCACCAATGCTTCCTCTTCATCCTGGAAAGAAGTGACGAGTGGAGTGCCACAGGGTTCTTCCGTCCTGGGCCCAGTCCTGTTCAACATCTTTATTAATGACTTAGATGAAGGGCGAGAAGGCAGGATCATCAAGTTTGCAGACGACACCAAATTGGGAGGGAGAGCCAAGACTCCAGAGGACAGGAGCAGGATTCAAAACGATCTTGACAGATTAGAGAGATGGGCCAAAACTAACAAAATGAAGTTCAACAGTGACAAATGCAAGATACTCCACTTTGGCAGGAAAAACGAAATGCAAAGATACAGAATGGGGGACAATGCCTGGCTCGAGAGCAGTACGTGTGAAAAAGGTCTTGGAGTCCTTGTGGACAACAAGTTAAACATGAGCCAACAATGTGATGTGGCGGCAAAAAAGCCAATGGGATTTTGGCCTGCATCAATAGGAGCCTAGTGTCTAGATCTAGGAAGTAATGCTACCCCTCTATTCTGCTTTGGTTAGACCACATCTGGAATATTGTGTCCAATTCTGGGCACCACAATTCAAGAGAGATATTGACAAGCTGGAATGTGTCCAGAGGAGGGCGACTAAAATGATCAAGGGTCTGGAGAACAAGCCCTATGAGGAGCGGCTTAAGGAGCTGGATATGTTTAGCCTGAAGAAGAGAAGGCTGAGAGGAGATATGATAGCCATGTATAAATATGTGAGAGGAAGCCACAGGGAGGAGGGAGCAAGCTTGTTTTCTGCTTCCTTGGAGACTAGGACGCGGAACAATGGCTTCAAACTACAAGAGGAGATTCCATCTGAACATGAGGAAGAACTTCCTGACTGTGAGAGCCGTTCAGCAGTGGAACTCTCTGCCCTGGAGTGTGGTGGAGGCTCCTTCTTTGGAAGCTTTTAAACAGAGGCTGGATGGCCATCTGTCAAGGGTGATTTGAATGCAATATTCCTGCTTCTTGGCAGAATGGGGTTGGACAGGATGGCCCAGGAGGTCTCTTCCAACTCTTTGATTCTATGATTCTATGAAAAATAGTCTTTTAAAGCACTTAACTTCAGTGCAAAGAGTCCCAGTAGTAATTTGGCATCAAAAACAAAGCGATACCAACTTCACAATTCAGCAGCAGATCAGTTGCACAACTTTAGCGCTTTCCAGTAGCTTCTTCCTGCACAGTATTTTCAGTCAATTGCTCCCACAGCCTGCAGTCACTCTGGAACCTTTTACATACACTTGAGCACATGCCCGGCCATTGTCAGTTTTACCATTGTCTTTTCCCCAGTCTAGATGACATTACAAACTTACCACAGCATACAGTTATATCTTGTCTTAGCAGACAGGTTATTTTAATTACATAGAGCCTTCGACGAACAACATCACAGCACAAGGAGAAATATACACTGTACATGACTTCCTTATATACAGTTCTATACAATTACACATAGCAATCTCTGATTGGTTCCCAACTCATTAACTTAACTCAGACCCAGGATTGCATCATTCACAATCACCTGGACTAGGCCAGAACACATTCCCCAAATGATTCTCTATATACAGTTAATGCATGACTCAGCATTTCCAATAGAATCATAGAATCAAAGAGTTGGAAGAGACCTCATGGGCCATCCAGTCCAACCCCATTCTGCCAAGAAGCAGGAATGTTGCATTCAAATCACCCCTGACAGATGGCCATCCAGCCTCTGTTTAAAAGCTTCCAAAGAAGGAGCCTCCACCACACTCCGGGGCAGAGAGTTCCACTGCTGAACGGCTCTCACAGTCAGGAAGTTCTTCCTCATGTTCAGATGGAATCTACTCTCTTGTAGTTTGAAGCCATTGTTCCTTTTGCTATATTACCTTATAATACATTGTAAAACCTGACACATTCACTGGACCAAATTTGGCACAAATACCCGATATGCCCAAATTTGAATAGTGGTGGGGTTGGCGGGGGATTGATTGATTTTGTTATTTGGGAGTTGTAGTTGCTGGGAGTTATAGTTCACCTACAATCAAAGAGCATTCTGAACTCCAGCAATGATGGAATTGAACCAAACTTGGCACACAGGACTCACATGGCCAACAGAAAACATGGGAAGGGTTTGGTGAGCATTGACCTTGAGTTTGGGAGTTGTAGTTCACCTACATCCAGAGAGCGCTGTGGACTCAAACAATGATGGATCTAGACCAAACTTGGCACGAATATTCCATATGCCCAAATATGAACACAGATGGAGTTTGGGGGAAATAGACCTTGACATTTGGGAGTTGTAGTTGCTGGGATTTATAGTTCACCTACACTCAAAGAGCATTTTGAACCCTACCAATGATAGAATTGGACCAAACTTCCCACACAGAACCCCCATGACCAACAGAAATCACTGTATCTTTGGAGACCCCTCTGACACTCCCTGGCGACCCCTGCAGTGGTCCCAACCCCCAGGTTGAGAACCACTGATCTGGCTGAACCACAACACTGGCCAGTAGACATTTCCCAACTCCATCGCATTAGGAAGCCACACAGCTGGTTTATTTCTCTCCCTAAGGAGCAAAAGATCCAACTCCATCAAGAACCCTTTGCTTCAAAATGCTTTCAGAGAAGTGCTTCTCGTTTTATTTAGGTTAGTATTAAAGAATGGAATGAGTGACTCATTCAGCCTTGAGTCCTAAGTTGAAAGCACACGATAAGTTAGACATTTCTGTAGTTCATGCGCTGCACACAAGGGTCAATGTCCAGTATTGAGATCAGCACACTTAAACCCCTTGGAGCCAATACATTTATTATGCGAAAGACTCCTGTGTTGGATCGTGGCCATTGTGAGCACACTTTGTGCCAGGATGAATAACCCAGTGAGATAGGAAGAGGTGGCTTATTTCAAGAATACCAAAAGTTTTTCTCCCACATGGGAACTTTCTGTATTTGGGATCGTTTTGTTTTGTTTTGTTTTGTTTTGCTTGGCTTTGCTTTGCTTTGCTTTGTTTTTTGTTTTGTTTTGTTTTGTTTTGCTGCTATTTCAGCACAGTTTTTGCAAAATTTTCCAAAACTGCATATTATATTACTGTCATCTTTATACCTTTATATCTTCATGCCCAATATGGAACACATCTCACCACGCTAAAACAGTGGATGTGGCTCTTAATGAGTCATGCCGCATTATCACGGGGTGTCTGCGCCCTACACCACTGGAGAAATTACACTGCTTAGCCGGTATTGCACCACCTGACATCCGCCGGGAAGTAGCAGCCAATAGTGAAAGGACCAAGGCAGAGACATCTCCAGCTCATCCCTTCTTTGGGTATCAGCCAGCACGTCAATGACTTAAATCAAGAAATAGTTTTCTAAGATCTACAGAGACACTCGCTGGAACACCTCAGCAAGTGAGAGTCCAAAAGTGGCAGGCTGAAACCCAGAACCTCAACCAATGGCTGATACCAATGAGAGACTCCCTCCTGGGCACACAGAAGACTGGGCGACTTGGAAGGCACTGAACAGACTGTGCTCTGGCACCACGAGATGCAGAGCCAACCTTAAGAAATGGGGCCACAAAGTGGAATCCATGACATGCGAGTGTGGAGAAGAGCAAACTACAGACCACCTGCTGCAATGCAACCTGAACCCTGCCACATGCACAAGGGAGGACCTCTTTGCAGCAACACCAGAGGCACTCCAAGGGGCCAGATACTGGTCAAAGGACATTTAATCATAGAATCATAGAATCATAGAATCAAAGAGTTGGAAGAGACCTCCTGGGCCATCCAGTCCAACCCCCTGCCAAGAAGCAGGAATATTGCATTCAAAGCACCCCTGACAGATGGCCATCCAGCCTCTGTTAAAAGCTTCCAAAGAAGGAGCCTCCACCACACTCTGGGGCAGAGAGTTCCACTGCTGAACATCTCTCACAGTCAGGAAGTTCTTCCTCATGTTCAGATGGAATCTCTCTCTTGTAGTTTGAAGCCATTGTTCCGCGTCCTAGTCTCCAAGGAAGCAGAAAACAAGCTTGCTCCCTCCTCCCTGTGGCTTCCTCTCACATATTTATACATGGCTATCATATCTCCTCTCAGCCTTCTCGTCTTCAGGCTAAACATGCCCAGTTCCCTAAGCCGCTCCTCATAGGGCTTGTTCTCCAGACCCTTGATCATTTTAGTCGCCCTCCTCTGGACACATTCCAGCTTGTCAATATCTCTCTTGAATTGTGGTGCCCAGAATTGGACTACCAAGCTTGCAAACTTTGTGGTTTGTTTGTTTGTTTGTTAAAAATTCAATGCAACTGTGTGGTTTGCTCCTGACACGATCAATAAATAATAAATCTTTATACCTCTATGTATTCCGCAAAAATGGGACTTGCACTGTAGAATGAATGCACTTTAACTGCTCTGGCTCAATGTGATTGAATCCTGAGAATTGGATGAGGCAGCAGCACTTTAGCAGAGAAGGCTTAAAGACCTTGTGAAACTACAATCCCCACAATTCAATCACACTGATATTTAGCAGCTAAAAGTGTTGTCAAACCTGCTTCAATCCCATTCTGTATTTTCCCAATAAGATATTTCTTTCTGTGGATGGAGCATATCTTGAGTTGAGGAAGGCCTTTGACAAAGTCCCCCATGACGTTTTTGCAAGCAAACTAGTGAAATGTGGGCTAGGCAATGATACTATCCAGCAGTCACCAGCCAATCCCTCTACAATGACAGAAATACAGCTTAATGGTGTAACATTAGAAAATGTGGACCATTTCCACTCCGTTGGCAGTCACCTCTCCACAAAAGTCAACATTGACACTGAAATACAACACCGCCTGAGCTCTGCAAGTGCAGCATTTTTCCGAATGAAGCAGAGAGTGTTTGAGGACCGGGACATTCGTAGGGATACCAAGGTGCTTGTTTATAAAGCTATTGTCCTCCCAACGCTTGCGAGACGTCTACAGACGTCACATGCAACTCCTGGAACGATTCCATCAGCGCTGCCTCCAAAAAATCCTGCAAATCTCCTGGGAAGGCAAGTGGACAAATGTCAGCATGCTGGAAGAAGCAAAGACCACCAGCATTGAAGCGATGGTCCTCCGCCATCAACTCCACTGGGCCGGCCACGTTGTCCGGATGCCCGACCACCATCTCCCAAAGCAGTTGCTCTACTCCGAACTCAAGAACGGAAAACGGAATGCTGGTGGGCAGGAAAAGAGATTGAAAGATAGGCTCAAAGCCAACCTTAAAAACTCTGGCATAAACACTGAGAACTGGGAAGCCCTTGCCCTTGAGCGCTCCAGTCGGAGTTCAGCTGTGCCCAGCAGTGCTGCAGAATTTGAAGAGGCACGAATGGAGGGCGAAAGAGAGAAACGTGGCAAGAGGAAGGTGCATCAAGCCAACCCTGACCGGGACTGCCTTCCACCTGGAAACCGATGCCCTCACTGCGGGAGAAGATGCAGATCAAGAATAGGGCTCCACAGCCACCTACGGACCCACTGCCAGAACACCGAACTTGGAAGACCATCTTACTCGGTCAATGAGGGATCACCTAAGTAAACAAAGTAAGTATGAGGTGGACCTGTAAGTGGTTAACTGACCGAACTCAAAGGGTGCTTCTCCACATTGGTTCCTCCTCTTCATCCTGGAAAGAAGTGACTACTTGAGGGCCATAAAGAGGGTTTGGTCCTGGGCCCAGTTCTGTTCAACATCTTTATTAATCACTTGGATGAACATAGCATTGGTTGCATTTTCTTGGTGGGTCTGTAGATAGTTTGTAGGTTGTGTTTCTTCATCAGCTTCCCTATGCAGTCAGTGGTTCCCTTGATGTCAGGGAAGGACACTTTTCCTCTGGGTGGATCATTGTCTTTGCATATTATTGGAGAACCCAGAAATGCTGGACCGCAACACCCAAAATGCAGGGGAATTCCACTCAAGAATTTATCAGGGTCAGCGAACATCTCCAAACAAAGGATTCCCCCAAGCTTTACTTACTTAGGCGATCCCTCATAGTCCGAGGATGATGGTCCTCCAAGGTTGGTGTTCTGGCGGTAGGTCCGTATTCTTCACCTGCATCTTCTCCCACAGTGAGGGCATCGGTTTCCAAGTGGAAGGCGGTCCCGGTTGGGGTTGGCTAGATGCACCTTCCTCTTGGCACGTTTCTCTCTTTCGCCCTCCATTCGTGCCTCTTCAAATTCTACAGCACTGCTAGTCACAGCAGACCTCCATCTGGAGCACTCAATGGCCAGAGCTACTGATTTCTAAGTGTCTATGCCAGAGTTTTGAAGGTTGGCTTTGAGCCCACCTTTAAATCTCTTTCCCTGTCCACCAACATTCCATTTTCCGTTCTTGAGTTTGGAGTAGAGCAGCTGCTTTGGGAGACGGTGGTCGGGCATTCAGACAACGTCGCCAGTCCAGCAGAGTTGACGGCGGAGGGCCATCTCTTCAATGCTGATGGTCTTTGCTTCTTCCAGCACGCTGACATTTGTCCGCTTGTCTTCACAAGAGATTTGCAGGATTTTTCAGAGGCAGCGCTGATGAAAGCAGCAACCAGCCAGGGATTGAAGCTGCAAGGCTATTCAATGGTAATCAAGGTGGTCAGTTGCGACATTCACTCTAGTCTCAAGCAGACATGAGTTCTTTCTCCCACCCTGGACATTCCATAGATATATAAACCCGATTTTCCTAGTTTCCAACAGACCTCACAACCTCTGAGGATGCCTGCCATAGATGTGGGCGAAACGTCAGAAGAGAATGCTTCTGGAACATAGCCATACAACCCTCACAACAACCCAGTGATTCCGGCCATGAAACCTTTCGACAACACAACAGCAATCTGTTTGCTAAATCTAGATCAGTGGAATACCTTTCCGAGTTTAAGATACTCTTTTCCAAAAGTGGAAATGGGCACACGTTGGACGTTTTTCTGTGGAGGCGGCATTAAGATAACGCAGCTGAAAGGAAACCAAGTTTCCATAAATAAATCATCCCTCTTATCAAATTATGACGGGGGATTAATTTTTCGGCTCTGGCTGCTTCCCAGATTAAAACAAAAACCAAAAAGAACAGGAAGGGAACAAGAGAGAAAGAGAGAAGGGGAGAAGCAAAGATGTATGCAAAGAAAGGGGGGAAGGGGTTACTGCGGAGAATTGCTTACTTTTAATAGCAAACTAGCCGTTCCCTGCCATGCGTTGCTGTGGCCCAGTCTGTGTATATGTGCTTTGTATGTGTATATATGTGTGAATATATTTGTGTATATGTGTGTTTGCATATATGTGTGTGTGTGGTTTTGCGCATGCGTTGTAATATATTGTTTGTTTTTTGGCTTTCTAAGTCGCTTCTGCTGTATTTTTCACTGTTTTTATGAGTGATAGCATAAAGGCAGCAGATCACAGGAGCTGTCTTCATAGACCTGTCAGCGGCTTATGAGACTGTAAACCACCGCCTCCTCCTGAGAAAAATGTATAGTATCACAAAGGACGACCACCTCACCCGGCTCATAGGAAACCTGCTACAAAACAGGAGCTTTTTTGTTGAGTTCCAGGGCCAGAGAAGCAGATGGCGGAAACAGAAGAACGGCCTACCTCAGGGGAGCGTGCTTGCTCCATCCATATCCAACATTTATACAAATGACCAGCGATTGCCAGAAGGGACAGAGAGCTTCATCTATGCTGATGATCGTGCCATCACTGCTCAAGCAGGGAGCTTTGAGATAGAGTCATAGAATCAAAGAGCCGGAAGAGACCTCCAGCACGTCAACAACTTAAATCAAGAAATAGTTTTCTAAGATCTACAGAGACACTCGCTGGAACACCTCAGCAAGCGAGAGTCCAAAAGTGGCAGGCTCAAACCCTAACTCCCAAACTCAAGATCAATGCCCACCAAACCCTTCCAGTATTTTCTGTTGGTTATGGGAGTCCTGTGTGCCACATTTGGTTCAATGCCATAATTGGTGGAGTTCAGAATGCTCTTTGATTGTAGG
>NW_026845255.1:0-14788 GCF_025583915.1 Anolis sagrei ordinatus | reverse complement strand
GCCAGGCCTCATCGTCCCCGATTCTGTATCTTTGCATTTCGTTTTTCCTGCCAAAGTGGAGTATCTTGCATTTGTCCCTGTTGAGGAGGGAGCAAGCTTGTTTTCTGCTTCCCTGGAGACTAGGATGCGAAACAATGACTTCAAACTACAAGAAAGGAGATTCCATCTGAACATGAGGAAGAACTTCCTGACTGTGAGAGCCGTTCAGCAGTGGAACTCTCTGCCCCGGAGTGTGGTGGAGGATCCTTCTTTGGAAGCTTTTAAACAGAGGCTGGATGGCCATCTGTCAGGGGTGATTTGAATGTAATATTCCTGCTTCTTGGCAGAATGGGGTTGGACTGGATGATGGCCCAGGAGGTCTCTTCCAACTCTTTGATTCTAGGATTTTATAAGATATTTCTAAGGATGCAAAGCTGAAAGGAATATATTGTTCCCAACAGCTCTCCTTCCATTTTCTCATTTTTGGGAGGGTCAATACCAAGATCCCACTATGCGCACAAGGCCACCTTGGAACATTCCCTCTTTTCACAGCTGAGAGATACGGAATGAAGTTGTATTTTATTATATTTTAATTGCTCTCCAATGATTTTCTTTCTCTCCATTTTAGAGATTGCTTAGACTGCGGGCTCTATTCAGTTCCCATCAAGGTGCATCCGTTCCATCTCTTTTCCGGACACATAAATAATTTTGCGCACCCTTTGGAAAGGACTTCACCAGCAGAGGGCAAGAAGAGCCAAGGCATGGCTGAATCTAAAAATAATAAACTAGGGCAGAGGGAAATCCTGTGGGATGCAGGAAGAAGGGAAAGAGGGTTCCACTTAACAGGATATCTTTTTTTAGGGGAATCCACTGAATGGAAAGAAGAGACTTGGCTCCTCCGTATTAGACTCTGAGGAGATTCAGGAGAACTTAAACCCAGGCTGGGTGCAATGCGGCTAAGGTAAAGGTAAAGGTAGTCCCCTGACATTAAGTCCAGTCATGTCTGACTCTGGGGTGTGGTGCTCATCTCCATTTCTAAGCCGAAGAGCCAGCGTTGTCCGTAGACACCTCCAAGGTCATGTGGCCAGCATGACTGCATGGAGTGCCATTACCTTTCCACCAGAGCGGTACCTACTGATCTACCCTGCTATACGCCTGCAAAATGTGGACTGTCTACAGACGTCACATGCAACTCCTAGAATGACTCCATTAGTGCTGCTTCCGAAAAATCCTGCAAATCTCTTGGGAAGACAAGTGGACAAATGTCAGCATGCTGGAAGAAGCAAGACCACCAGCATTAAAGCGATAGTCTTACCAACTCCACTGGACTGGCCACGTTGTCCGGATGCCCGACCACCATCTCCCAAAGCAGTTGCTCTACTCTGAACTCAAGAATGGAAAATGGAATGTTGGTGGGCAGGAAAACAGATTGAAAGATGGGCTCAAAGCCAACCTTAAAAACTCTGGCATAGACACTGAGAACTGGGAAGCCCTGGCCCTTGAGTGCTCCAGCTGGAGGTCAGCTGTGACCAGCAGTGCTGTAGAATTTGAAGAAGTACGAATGGAGAATTGCCACCGGGGGCAATGCGGCTACACAACCTCAATTCCCCCCCCAGTTCCAAAAAGTAATGTGATTTTCAGGCAGTTTTCTCTCCTTTTTCTTTCTTTCCTTCCTTAGCTTTTTGCTTCCATCCTTCCTTCTCTTTATTTCCTTCCTTCCTTCCCTCCCTCCCTCTTTCTCTCCTTCCTTCTCTCCCTCTTTCCTCCCTTCCCTTTTTTCTTTCCTTCTCTCCTTCCTTCCTTTACCTCTTTCCTTCCTCCTCCCTTTTTCTTTTCCTTCCTCTTTCTCTCCTTCTTTTCCTCTTTTCCTTCCTTCCTTCGCTCTTTGCTTCCATGCTTCCTTTTCATATTCCTTCTTCTTGGCAGGGGCTTAGACTGGATGGCCCATGAGGTCTCTTCCAACTCTATGATTCCATGATCCTATGAAAACATGCAAATGTGAGTAGATCAATAGGTACAGCGCTGCATGCCGGCCAGTCATGCCGGCCACATGACCTTGGAGGTGTCTACAGACAATGCTCTTTGGCTTAGAAATGGAGATGAGTGGAACTCTGCCCCAGAGTGTGGTGGAAGCTCCTTCTTTAGAGGCTTTTAAACAGAGGCTGGATGGCCATCTGTCGGGGGTGCTTTAAATGCAATTTTCCTGCTTCTTGGTAGAATGGGGTTGGACTTTAGCAACACCAGAGGCACTCCAAGTGGGCAGCTACTGGTCAAAGGACATTTAAGAGAATGCCAAGTTTACAAACTTTGTGGGTTTTTTTAAATACCATACAACCAGAGGCGGCCCTAGATAATTTTCAACAGTAAGCAAAGAGTATTTTGGCGCCCCCCCCCCCAACCAATCATTGATATATATTTTCTGTTCGTCGTGGGAGTTCTGTGTGCCATATTTGGTTCAATTCCATCATTGGTGGAGTTCAGAATGCTCTTTGATTGTAGGTGAACTATACATCCCAGTAACTACACTTGCCGCACTTGTTCCCTTGCCTGGCCCGCTTTGGGTCCGGAGGCGTGCCTGAAGACCCCGGCGTGTGCACCAAAAGTCACCTCTTCTCCTGACTTTCTCCTCAGCCATTGGGACCAAGAGAGAGAGAGAGAGAGAGAGAGAGAGAGGTGGAGATGCCCACCTTTCCTGAAGGTAGGTGCAAAAACAAAGGAGGGAGCGGAGGTGGGAGATACCTCCAGCCGGAGGGGCTCTCTCTCTCTCTCTCTTGGTCCCAATGGCTGAAGAGAAAGTCAGGAGAAGAGGTGACTTTTGGTGCGCACGCTGGGGTCTTCAGACACGCCTCCGGACCCGAAGCGGGCCAGGCGCAGCGGCTCCGCTCCTTGGCCCACCCGCGGATTGGGGAGAGGAGAGGAGGCGGGTGGAGGGCCGGGGGATTGGGAAAGGGAGCCGGTCATGGGGAAGGGATCGAACACGGAGAACGATTGAGCGCCGGCTCTGCTCGCGCACCCGGTGGCCGGGTGGAGCAGGAACGAGAGGGGCTAGGCGAGGCTCAAGGGCCCGGCCCCTTTGGGAAGAGGATCGCCCGGCAGTGAGGCAAGAAAGCTGAGGCTCCCCCCGGACTGCTAGGGCTGTTGTGAGCTGAGGGGGCACTCCTCAAGTGGTGGTCGAGGGGCATTTACAGAGGCGCCTCTGCGCCCCTGGCAAAAAAAAGTGTTCTGCGACCGCTTACTTCGCGTAATGGATGAGCCGCCTCTGTCCATACAACTGTTTGGTTCACTCCTGACACAATAAATAAATAATCAATGCTACGATATATTAGAAAATCCAGTATTTATTCCATGGGGTAGGCACGACCAATTAGAGATGTCCATGGCAGGCTTTCGCCCAAGCTTTATAAGAGCTGTCCAAGGGGCAGGTTCATAGTTCAGCACCTTGGACAGCTCCTTGAAAATTCTCCATAACCAAGGGTGGATCTACACTGTGGAAATAATGCAGTTTGACACCACTTGAATTGCCATGGCTGAAGGCTATGGAATCATGGCAATTGCAGTTTGGTCAAGCGGCAGCAGTGCTATTTGGAAGAGAAGGCCTTGTAAAACTACAACTTCCAAGATTCCATAGTGTTGAGCGAAAAAGATCTTGGAGTCCTCGTGGACAACAAGTTAAACATGAGCCAAATGTCCATCTGTGTTCATATTTGGGCATATGGAATATTCGTGCCAGGTTTGGTCCAGATCCATCATTGTTTGAGTCCATGGTAGTCTCTGGATGTAGGTGAACTACAACTCCCAAACTCAAAATAGACCTTGACATTTGGGAGTTGTACTTGCTGGGATTTATAGTTCACCTACAATCAAAGAGCATTCCAAACTCCACCAATGATGGAATTGAACCAAACTTGGCACACAGAACTCCCTTCAACAGAAAATACTGGAAGAGTTTGGTGGGCATTGACCTTGAGTTTTGGAGTTGTAGTTCACCTACATCCAAAGAGCACAGTGGACTCAAATAATGATAGATCTGGAATGAATACTCAATATGCCCCAATGTGAACACTGATGGAGTTTGGGGAAAATAGACCCTGACATTTGGGAGTTGTAGTTGCTGGGATTTATAGTTCACTAATAATAATAATAATAATAATAATAATAATCATCATCAACATTATTTATAACCCGCCACCATCTCCCCAAAGGGGACTCAGGGCGGCTAACATGAGGCCAAGCCCAAAATAATACAACATAATTAGACACAAAATAACAGGAAAATACATCATAACAAAGTATATAAAATAACAAAATAAACATGGCCATACAACCCGGAAAACTCACAGTAACCCAGTGATTCCAGCCATGAAAAATTTGGACAACACTTTGAAATTGCTCTTTACAGTTCATTCTTTTTCTGCTGTATTTGTCCTTCTCTGCAAATCGACAGTGACACCTACCGGCAAGCAGGCTGCCCTTAAAAGATGGTGCTATTTCTGATTAGCCACTGGAAAATTGCATTCAAAGCACTCCCGACAGAAGGCCATCCAGCCCCTGTTTAAAAGCCTCCAAAGAAGGAGCCTCCACCACACTTCGGGGCAGAGAGTTCCACTGCTGAACAGCTCTCACAGTCAGGAAGTTCTTCCTCATGTTCAGATTGAATCTCCTCTCTTGTAGTTTGAAGCCATTATTCCATTGCGTCCTAGTCTCCAAGGAAGCAGAAAACAAGCTTGCTCCCTCCTCCCCCCTGTGGCTTCCTCTCACATATTTATACATGGCTATATACAAGCCCTTTTTATTGTTTTTAATGTCCCTGGTAAGCCTGAGCTCGTTTTGTGCTTTAGCCTTGCAGACCTTTTCCCTACAGGTGTTGGCTATTTGTTTGAATTCTTCTTTGGTGATTTCTCCCTTTTTCCACTTCTTGTGCATGTCTCTTTTGTGTCTTAGCACAGAAGTTATTTGGGCATATATTTTGTATTGTTAATCTTATTGTTATGTTGTTTTTACTTTGTATGTTTTGTGATGTTACCTGGGAACTGCTCTGAGTCCCTCGGGGAGATGGAGCAGTATATAAATAAAGTTATTATTATTATTATTATTATTATTATTATTATTATTATTATTATATCTTGTTCACATGTACTGCTCTCAAGCCATGCGTCCCCAGCCTTTTCTTGCGCCCATCTGCAATTCCCACTTTCCCCTTTTCCCACAGAGTGTTTTGTCTTGCACAGAGCTGAGTGAAAAGACTTCCCTCATCTCGAAAGAGGGAACGTGCAGCATTCTTCCCCCATCCCGCAGTGCTGCTATTTTTGAGATATTGTACTTAAAGAGTTCCAAGCACAGCGCTTTTGTCATATTTTCCATTCATCATTTCAGCGTCCTGCCCTTCCTCCAATCATTCAACTTGGGACCTCCTGGGATTCAGTGATACTTCCAGAGGTCGGTTTGACAGGTCCAAACTCTTGGGGCAAGGCATACTTTTCTTAGGCAATCCCTCGTAGTCTGAGGATGATGGTCCTCCAAGGTTGGTGTCCTGGCGGTGGGTCCGTAGGTGACTGGGGAGCCCTATTCTTGATCTGCATGTCTCCCACAGTGAGGGCATCGGTTTCCAGGTGGAAGGCGGTCCCAGTCGGGGTTGGCTTGATGCACCTTCCTCTTGGCATGATTCTCTCTTTCCCTCCATTCGTGCCTCTTCAAATTCTGCAGCACTGCTGGTCACAGCTGACCTCCAGCTAGAGCTCAAGGGCCAGGGCTTCCCAGTTCTCAGTGTCTATGCCAGAGTTTTTAAGGTTGGCTTTGAGCCCATCTTTCAATCTCTTTTCCTGTTCACCAATATTGTTTTCCGTTCTTGAGTTCGGAGTAGAGCAACTGCTTTGGGAGACGGTGAGAGGGGATATGATAGCCATGTATAAATATGTGAGAGGAAGCCACAGGGAGGAGGGAGCAAGCTTGTTTTCTGCTTCCTTGGAGACTAGGACGCGGAACAATGGCTTCAAACTACAAGAGAGGAGATTCCATCTGAACATGAGGAAGAACTTCCTGACTGTGAGAGCCGTTCAGCAGTGGAACTCTCTGCCCCAGAGTGTGGTGGAGGCTCCTCTTTGGAGGCTTTTAAGCAGAGGCTGGATGGCCATCTGTCAGGGGTGATTTGAATGCAATATTCCTGCTTCTTGGCAGAATGGGGTTGGACTGGATGGCCCAGGAGGTCTCTTCCAACTCTTTGATTCTATGATTCTATGATTCTATGATTCTATGGTCGGGCATCTGGACAATGTGGCTGGTCCAGCGGAGTTGATGGTGGAGGACCATCGCTTCAATGCTTTGCTTCTTCCAGCACGCTGACATTTGTCCGCTTGTCTTCCCAAGAGATTTGCAGGATTTTCCGGAGGCAGCACTGATGAAATTGTTCCAGGAGTTGCATGTGACGTCTGTAGACAGTCCACGTCTCGCAGGCATATAGCAGGGTTGGGAGGACAGTACTTACTTACTTACTTAGGCGATCCTTGTAGTCCGAGGATGATGGTCCTCCAAGTTCGGTGTCCTGGAGGTGGGTTTGTAGGTGGCTGTGTAGCCCTATTTTTGACCTGCATCTTCTCCCACAATGAGGGCATTGGTTTCCAGGTGGGAGGCGGTCTCAGTTGGGGTTGGCTGGATGTGCCTTCCTCTTGGCACGTTTCTCTCTTTCACCCTCCATTTGTGCCTCTTCAAATTCTGCAGCACTGCTGGTCACAGCTGACCTCCAGCTGGAGCGCTCAAGGGCCAGGGCTTCCCAATTCTCAGTGTCTATGCCAGAGTTTTAAGGTTGGCTTTGAGCCCATCTTTAAATCTCTTTTCCTGTCCTCCAACATTCTGCTTTCCATTCTTGAGTTCGGAGTAGAGCAACTGCTTTGGGAGACGGTGGAGGACAAGCCCCTTGGGATCCCTACAGATATCCCGGTCCTCAAACACTCTCTGCTTCATCTGGAAAAATGCTGCACTCACAGAGCTCAACTACACCCAAGAGTATTGAAGGAACTGGTGGAAGTCATTTCAGAACCATTGGCAATAATCTTTGATTGTGCTTCCTCTTCATCCTGGAAAAAAGTGACAAGTGGAGTGCCGCAGGGTTCCGTCCTGGGCCCGGTCCTGTTCAACATCCTTATTAATGACTTAGATGAAGGGCGAGAAGGCAGGATCATCAAGTTTGCAGACGACACCAAATTGGGAGAGCCAAGACTCCAGAGGACAGGAGCAGGATTCAAAACGATCTTGACAGATTAGAGAGATAATTGGCCAAAACTAACACAATGAAGTTCAACAGTGACAAATGCAAGAGACTCCACTTTGGCAGGAAAAACGAAATGCAAAGATACAGAATGGGGGACGATGCCTGGCTCGAGAGCAGTACGTGTGAAAAAGATCTTGGAGTCCTCGTGGGGAGGAAGGTGAACATGAGCCAACAATGTGATGTGGCGGCAAAAAAAGCCAATGGGATTTTGGCCTGCATCAAGAGGAGCCTAGTGTCTAAATCTAGGGAAGTCATGCTCCCCATGCTCTATTCTGCCTTGGTTAGACCACACCTGGAATATTGTGTCCAATTCTGGGCACCACAATTCAAGAGAGATATTGACAAGCTGGAATGTGTCCAGAGGAGAGCGACTAAAATGATAAAAGGTCTGGAGAACAAGCCCTATGAGGAGCGGCTTAAGGAGCTGGGCATGTTTAGCCTGAAGAAGAGAAGGCTGAGAGGAGATATGATAGCCATGTATAAATATGTGAGAGGAAGCCACAGGGAGGAGGAGGGAGCAAGCTTGTTTTCTGCTTCCTTGGAGACTAGGATGGGGAACAATGGCTTCAAACTACAAGAGAGGAGATTCCATCTGAACACGAGGAAGAACTTCCTGACTGTGAGAGCCGTTCAGCAGTGGAACTCTCTGCCCCGGAATGTGGTGGAGGCTCCTTCTTTGGAAGCTTTTAAGCAGAGGCTGGATGGCCATCTGTCAGGGGTGATTTGAATGCAATATTCCTGCTTCTTGGCAGGGGGTTGGACTGGATGGCCCATGAGGTCTCTTCCAACTCTTTGATTCTATGATTCTATGATTGTGATGCCCAGAATTGGACACAATATTCCAGGTAAAGTGGTCTAACCAAAGCGGAATAGAGCATGGGGAGCATGACTTCCCTAGATCTAGACACTAGGCTCCTCTTGATGCAGGCCAAAATCCCATTGGCTTTTTTTGCCGCCACATCACATTCCTGGCTCATGTTTAGCTTGTTGTCCACGAGGATGCCAAGATCTTTTTCACACGTCCTGCTCTCCAGCCAGGCCTCATCGTCCCCGATTCTGTATCTTTGCATTTCGTTTTTCCTGCCAAAGTGGAGTATCTTGCATTTGTCCCTGTTGAGGAGGGAGCAAGCTTGTTTTCTGCTTCCCTGGAGATTAGGACGCGGAACAATGACTTCAAACTACAGGAAAGGAGATTCCATCTGAACACGAGGAAGAACTTCCTGACTGTGAGAGCCATTCAGCAGTGGAACTCTCTGCCCCGGAGTGTGGTGGAGGCTCCTTCTTTGGAGGCTTTTAAACAGAGGCTGGATGGCCATCTGTCAGGGGTGATTTGAATGCAATATTCCTGCTTCTTGGCAGAATGGGGTTGGACTGGAGGATGGCCCAGGAGGGGGTCTCTCTGTCAGGGGTGCTTTGAATGGAATATTCCTGCTTCTTGGCAGAATGGGGTTGGACTGGATGATGGCCCAGGAGGTCTCTTCCAACTCTTTGATTCTAGGATTTTATAAGATATTTCTAAGGATGCAAAGCTGAAAGGAATATATTGTTCCCAACAGCTCTCCTTCCATTTTCTCATTTTTGGGAGGGTCAATACCAAGATCCCACTATGCGCACAAGGCCACCTTGGAACATTCCCTCTTTTCACAGCTGAGAGATACGGAATGAAGTTGTATTTTATTATATTTTAATTGCTCTCCAATGATTTTCTTTCTCTCCATTTTAGAGATTGCTTAGACTGCGGGCTCTATTCAGTTCCCATCAAGGTGCATCCATTCCATCTCTTTTCCGGACACATAAATAATTTTGCGCACCCTTTGGAAAGGACTTCACCAGCAGAGGGCAAGAAGAGCCAAGGCATGGCTGAATCTAAAAATAATAAACTAGGGCAGAGGGAAATCCTGTGGGATGCAGGAAGAAGGGAAAGAGGGTTCCACTTAACAGGATATCTTTTTTTAGGGGAATCCACTGAATGGAAAGAAGAGACTTGGCTCCTCCGTATTAGACTCTGCGGAGATTCAGGAGAACTTAAACCCAGGCTGGGTGCAATGCGGCTAAGGTAAAGGTAAAGGTAGTCCCCTGACATTAAGTCCAGTCATGTCTGACTCTGGGGTGTGGTGCTCATCTCCATTTCTAAGCCAAAGAGCCAGCGTTGTCCGTAGACACCTCCAAGGTCATGTGGCCGGCATGACTGCATGGAGAGCCGTTACCTTCCCGCCGGAGCGGTACCTATTGATCTACTCACATTTGCATGTTTTCGAACTGCTAGGTTGGCAGAAGCTAGGGCTGACAGCGGAAGCTCACGCCGCTCACCGGAATCGAACCTGCGACCTTTTGATCAACAAGCTCAGCAGCTCAGTGCTTTAACCCACTGCGCCACCGGGGGCAATGCGGCTACACAACCTCAATTCCCCCCAGTTCCAAAAAGTAATGTGATTTTCAGGCAGTTTTCTCTCCTTTTTCTTTCTTTCCTTCCTTAGCTTTTTGCTTCCATCCTTCCTTCTCTTTATTTCCTTCCTTCCTTCCCTCCCTCCCTCTTTCTCTCCTTCCTTCTCTCCCTCTTTCCTCCCTTCCCTTTTTTCTTTCCTTCTCTCCTTCCTTCCTTTACCTCTTTCCTTCCTCCTCCCTTTTTCTTTTCCTTCCTCTTTCTCTCCTTCTTTTCCTCTTTTCCTTCCTTCCTTCGCTCTTTGCTTCCATGCTTCCTTTAAGCATTCCTTCTTCTTGGCAGGGGCTTAGACTGGATGGCCCATGAGGTCTCTTCCAACTCTATGATTCCATGATCCTATGAAAACATGCAAATGTGAGTAGATCAATAGGTACAGCGCTGCATGCCGGCCAGTCATGCCGGCCACATGACCTTGGAGGTGTCTACAGACAACGCTCTTTGGCTTAGAAATGGAGATGAGTGGAACTCTGCCCCAGAGTGTGGTGGAAGCTCCTTCTTTGGAGGCTTTTAAACAGAGGCTGGATGGCCATCTGTCGGGGGTGCTTTAAATGCAATTTTCCTGCTTCTTGGTAGAATGGGGTTGGACTTTAGCAACACCAGAGGCACTCCAAGTGGGCAGCTACTGGTCAAAGGACATTTAAGAGAATGCCAAGTTTACAAACTTTGTGGGTTTTTTTAAATACCATACAACCAGAGGCGGCCCTAGGTAATTTTCAACGGTAAGCAAACAGTATTTTGCCCCCCCCCCCCACCAATCATTGATATATATTTTCTGTTTGTCGTGGGAGTTCTGTGTGCCATATTTGGTTCAATTCCATCATTGGTGGAGTTCAGAATGCTCTTTGATTGTAGGTGAACTATACATCCCAGTAACTACACTTGCCGCACTTGCTCCCTTGCCTGGCCCGCTTTGGGTCCAGAGGCGTGCCTGAAGACCCCGGCGTGTGCACCAAAAGTCACCTCCTGACTTTCTCCTCAGCCATTGGGACCAGAGAGAGAGAGAGAGAGAGAGAGAGAGAGAGGGAGGTGGAGATGCCCACCTTTCCTGAAGGTAGGCGCAAAAACAAAGGAGGGAGCGGAGGTGGGAGATACCTCCAGCCGGAGGGGCTCTCTCTCTCTCTCTCTCTTGGTCCCAATGGCTGAAGAGAAAGTCAGGAGAAGAGGTGACTTTTGGTGCGCACGCTGGGGTCTTCAGACATGCCTCTGGACCCGAAGCGGGCCAGGCGCAGCGGCTCCGCTCCTTGGCCCACCCGCGGATTGGGGAGAGGAGAGGAGGCGGGTGGAGCGCCGGGGGATTGGGAAAGGGAGCCAGTCATGGGGAAGGGATTGAACACGGAGAACGATTGAACGCCGGCTCTGCTCGTGCACCCGGTGGCCAGGTGGAGCAGGAACGAGAGGGGCTAGGTGAGGCTCAAGGGCCCGGCCCCTTTGGGAAGAGGCTCGCTCGGCAGCGAGGCAAGAAAGCCAAGGCTCCCCCGGACTGCTAGGGCTGTTGTGAGCTGAGGGGGCGCTCCTCAAGTGGTGGTCGAGGGGCATTTACAGAGGCGCCTCTGCGCCCCTGGCAAAAAAAAGTGTTCTGCGACCGCTTACTTCGCGTAATGGATGAGCCGCCTCTGTCCATACAACTGTTTGGTTCACTCCTGACACAATAAATAAATAATCAATGCTACGATATATTAGAAAATCCAGTATTTATTCCATGGGGTAGGCACGACCAATTAGAGATGTCCATGGCAGGCTTTCGCCCAAGCTTTATAAGAGCTGTCCAAGGGGCAGGTTCAGCACCTTGGACAGCTCCTTGAAAATTCTCCATAACCAAGGGTGGATCTACACTGTGGAAATAATGCAGTTTGACACCACTTGAATTGCCATGGCTGAAGGCTATGGAATCATGGCAATTGCAGTTTGGTCAGGCGGCAGCAGTGCTATTTGGAAGAGAAGGCCTTGTAAAGGGACAATGCCTGGCTCGAGAGCAGTATGTGCGAAAAAGATCTTGGAGTCCTCGTGGACAACAAGTTAAACATGAGCCAACAATGTGATGTGGCGGCAAAAAAAGCCAATGGGATTTTGGCCTGCATCAATAGGAGCCTGGTGTCTAGATCTAAGGAAGTAATGCTACCCCTCTATTCTGCTTTGGTTAGACCACATCTGGAATATTGTGTCCAATTCTGGGCACCACAATTCAAGAGAGATATTGACAAGCTGAAATGTGTCCAGAGGAGGGCGACTAAAATGATCAAGGGTCTGGAGAACAAGCCCTATGAGGAGCGGCTTAGGGAACTGGGCATGTTTAGCCTGAAGAAGAGAAGGCTGAGAGGAGATATGATAGCCATGTATAAATATGTGAGAGGAAGCCACAGGGAGGAGGGAGCAAGCTTGTTTTCTGCTTCCCTGGAGACTAGGACGCGGAACAATGGCTTCAAACTACAAGAGAGGAGATTTCATCTGAACATAAGGAAGAACTTCCTGACTGTGAGAGCCGTTCAGCAGTGGAACTCTCTGCCCCGGAGTGTGGTGGAGGCTCCTTCTTTGGAAGCTTTTAAGCAGAGGCTGGATGGCCATTTGTCAGGGGTGATTTGAATGCAATATTCCTGCTTCTTGGCAGAATGGGGTTGGACTGGATGGCCCAGGAGGTCTCTTCCAACTCTTTGATTCTATGATTCTATGATTCTATGAGCGACGGCTTTCATTCTACAAGAGACATTAATCCAAACTTCTCTGCAACTGACTCTCTCTCTCTCTTTGAAGGCTTTCACGTTCTTGTTTTTCTCCACGCCCTTCTCTGAGTCATCCAGGTGTGTCGGCAGGGCTATTTTAAGAACGGTTCGATATGTATATATCCAGAGTTCGAACAAAAGCAGCCTGTTGTGATTTATCTACTGAGAAGCAAGGAGGCAAAACCAGTCTTTCCACAGTAAAGTCTTCGAAGGGGAAAACTCATTAATCCAATGGCTCTCACTTTGTTTATTTATTTATTTACCATATTTATATACCGCCATTCTCAGCCTGAGGGCAAATCAAGGTGGTTAACAAATGGCATGATTCGATGCCCGCAATAACATAAAAACAATTAAAACATTTAGCATAAATAACATTAAATAAAATAATAAAACCGGTCATTTCTGGAGGGCCGCACCCAGAAGGTGTTATTGGGGGACACCTGTTCAACGCCACAGCCTTTGACTTGTGGGGTTCCACAGGGCTCTATACTGTCCCCCATGCTGTTTAATATCTACATGAAGCCGCTGGGTGAGATCATCCGGAGTTTCGGGGTGCGGTGTCATCTGTACGCAGATGATGTCCAACTCTGTCACTCCTTCCCACCTGCTACTAAGGAGGCTGTCCAGGTCCTGAACCGGTGCCTGGCCGCTGTGACGGTCTGGATGAGGCCGAACAAATTGAAATTGAATCCAGACAAGACAGAGGTACTCCTGGTCAGTCGCAAGGCCGAACAGGGCATAGGGTTACAGCCTGTGCTGGATGGGGTCGCACTCCCCTTGAAGGCGCAGGTTCGCAGCTTGGGTGTGATCCTGGATTCATCGTTGAGCCTGGACCCCCAGGTTTCAGCGGTGACCAGGAGAGCATTTGCACAGCTCAGGCTCGTGCGCCAGCTGCGCCCATACCTTGGGAAGTCTGACTTGGCCACGGTAGTACACGCTCTGGTCACATCCCGCCTTGACTACTGCAACGCTCTCTACGTGGGGCTGCCCTTGAAGACGGCCCGGAAGCTTCAAGTCCAGCGCGCGGCAGCCATGTTACTAACAGGAGCGGGACGCAGGGAGCATACAACGCCCTGTTGTACCAGCTCCATTGGCTGCCGATTTGCTACCGGGCTCAATTCAAGGTGCTGGTGTTGGCCTATAAAGCCCTAAACGTTTCCGGCCCAAAATACCTATCTGACCGCATCTCGGCCTATGAGCCCACGAGGACTTTGAGATCGTCCGGGGAGGCCCTTCTCTCGATCCCGCCTGCCTCACAGGCACGCCTGGCGGGGACTAGGGACAGGGCCTTCTCGGTGGTGGCCCCCCGGCTGTGGAACACCCTCCCTGTGGACATCAGACTGGCGCCCTCCCTTATGACATTCCGCAAGAGACTAAAGACGTGGTTGTTTGAGAAGGCGTTTGAGTAAGTGCTGCAACAATTGGCAATGACGATTGGAACGGAACATGGATAACGAGATTTGGATTGTGATTCAATGATGAGACGTCGCGAATGAGTTAGTGTAACTGTATTATTGATAGTGATGTTGTTTATTGTTGTTGTGATATTGCTTATGTTGTAAATTGTACCTGGTTTTATATGTTGTACACCGCCGTGAGTCGCCCTAGGGCTGAGAACGGCGGTCTACAAGTGCAGTAAATAAATAAATAAATAAATAAAAATAAAAATATTTATGTGCAATTGCTTGGATGGACAGCGTTTGTCAACCGGGGGGAAGTACCATAAAAAAATTCTGTATTTTCTGTTGGGAAGTTTGGCCCAATTTCACCTATGTCCAGAGAGCACTGTGGACTCAAACTTGGGTCTGGACCAAACTTGGCACACATACTCAATATGCCCGAATGTGAACATTGCTGGAGTTTGGGGAAAATTGACCTTGACATTTGGGAGTTGTAGTTGCTGGGATTGATAGTTTAGCTACAATCAAAAAGCATTCTGAACTCCACCAGCAATAGAATTGAGCCAAACTTGGCACACAGAACTCCCACGACCAACAGCAAATACTGGAAGGGTTTGTTGGGCATTGACTTGAGTTTTGGAGTTGTAGTTCACCCACTTCCAGAGAGCACTGTGGACTCAAACAATGATGGATCTGGACCAAACTTGGCACAGATACTCAGTATGCCCAAATTTGAACACTGGTGGAGTTTGGGAAAAAACAGACCCTGACATTTAGGAGTTGTAGTTGCTGGGATTTATAGTTTTATAGGAGGAGGGCCTATGGTGGGAGGATTCACCTTCTGTTTCCGAAAAGGAAGAGGACAAGCAGAGAGATCTTCCGCCTTCTCTGCCCAAAGGGTTCCTAAGGCCATCAGAAATATGTGTTTCCTGATGAGCTTTGGCAACCCCTCTGAAACCCCCTTGTGACACCCCCCCCCCCC
>NW_026845244.1:7392-24518 GCF_025583915.1 Anolis sagrei ordinatus | reverse complement strand
AATAAATAAATAAATAAATAAGTAGCTTGAATAAAAGATGAATATTATATCTGGCCCTTTGTATCTGGATTTTTACCTATACATACATTCATCTATGGCAGGGGTCTTCAAACTAAGGCCCGGGGGCCAGATACGGCCCTCCAAGGTCATTTACCCGGCCCTTGCTCAGGGTCAACCTATGTCTGAAATGGCTTGAAAGCACACAACAACAACAACAACAACAACAACAACAATTCTATCTCATCAGCCAAAAGCAGGCCCACACTTCCCATTGAAATAGTAATAAGTTTATATTTGTTAAGATTGTTCATTTTAATTATTGTATTGTTTTAAGTGGGGGTTTTTTTGGGACTACAAATAAGATATGTGCAATGTGCATAGGAATTCATTCATTATTTTTTTTCAAATTATAATCCGGCCCTCCAGCAGTTTGAGGGACTGTGACCTGGCCCTCTGTTTAAAAAGTTTGAAGACCCCTGATCTATGGCTTTAAAATATTCAAAAACAAATTCCAAAATACAAACCTTGATTTTGCCATTTTATATAAGGGATACCATTTTACTACACCAGGGGTTCTCAAACTTTTTAAATCGTGGAGCCTTTTTTGAACCAAAAGTTTCTCGTGGAGCCCCAAGAAATGTTTATATATTAGATAGATAGATAGATGATAGATAGATGATAGATAGATAGATAGATAGATAGATAGATAGATAGATAGATAGACAGACAGACAGATATCAGGCATGGGCAAACTTTTTGACACATTGTATTTTAATTTTTTATTTCTTTTTTGTTTTTTACTTCTTTTTAATTAGATTTTTATTTGAGAAGAGAAAATACAGTTATATAGACATATACTATACATTTACTTCTCTTTTATTTACATTCACCCCTGTGCTCCCCTTCTCCAGAGCCATCTCTTTTCTTAAAGTCCCACCAAAAAATCAGTTCTTCATTTGGAGGTAAATTCCCATCTTCTTTTTCCAATAATTTTTCTAGAAATTTTCTCCAAATACTTTCAAAGTCATTTTTTAAACATAATCCCTTCATTACTTTTAAATTTGATGTTAGCTTATCGTTCAGTGCCATTTTCCAGATTTCTTTATACCATTCATTAATCTGTATTTTCATTACCCCTTTCCAATATTTTGTAATTAATAGTCTAGCTGCTGTTAATAGCATGTCTATTATTTTTTTCCCCTCTTATCTTTCCCATCCTCTTTTTAAATTAAAAATAATATTTCTACTGGATTCCTCCTAATTTTTATATCCATGATATTTTCTATTTCTGTTATAACCAATTCCCAAAAAATCTTTTACATATTTGCAGTCCCACCACATATGCATGTAGGTTCCACAAACATTGTATTTTAAAATTTGATAGACGAGCCAGGCCAGTGGCAGATGAATGGAGAGTGTTTGTCTGAACTAATTGGGAAAAAAAATGAACAATGCATACTGCACGTATCTTGTGCCAAAATAAATGGAATTGAAAAAGAACAATACAATATATTTTTACAATATTTCAAATGAAGAATAATTTTAACCAACATAAACTTAACAGTATTTTAGTGGAAGCTCCTAGGGGCATCCAGTCCAATCCCCTTCTGCCATGCAGAAAAAGCACAATCAAACCACCCCCAACAGATGGCCACCCAGCCTCTACAACAAGAACAGGAGTAACCCAAGGGGCCATACAGTCCAACCCCCCTTCAAACAGAGTAATGATCTGAAAATTCCCCAATCCCACATCTGCCCACACAAATAGGGTATTGCTGAGCAAGAAAAATCCTGTATTTACTCAAGTATGATGCACCATTGATTGTAATGCGCACTTCAATGTTGATAGTGCGCATTGCAAAAAAAAAAAAGATTTGTTGTAGAATGTAATATGTGTTTTCCCCTTGCCTATCCATTGCTCTACTGCCTGTCTGCAACAGACTGACACTGGTAAACTCTCCAGCTTCACCCTGATGGACAGGCAGCAGCTTCCCAACTAAGGCCTCATTCATGAGGTCTTCAGAACAGAGGGGGAGGTTTTGAAGGCCCCGTGAGTGAGGCCAGTTGAGAAGCTGTGTCCTTCCATCAGACTGAAGCTGGTGAGGTCTGATGGAAGGGGCAAAGAGAGTTTCCATGCACAATTCTAATATGTCATCTACTCTAGTGTGCATCTTACTTATGGTTAAGTAATACAGCCAAAAGAGGTGAGCAACATGGGTAGGGGAAATAACAGGAAAACAGGGGCAAATAGAAATCGGATAGAAGAATTGCATTGGGAGTAAGATTGTGATGAAGTTATTTTCCAATAAGGCTCCATCTGACACTGTAATGTGGCTTCAAGATGACTCAAAACCATGATGGCCATGATATGTATGCCACCATTGCATACTGCAACACACATTTAAGGGTATACAGAACATTTTTGAAAGTTGCAGGAAAACTTGAGTTTAGGATAGGTGATGGGGAAAGGGCTACCTTTTCACTCTTCTTCCTCTCTGATGTTGTCAAAGTGGGATAACCCCTCAGGTGGAGCAGTGAGGAGATATGGGTTGTCAATACTGTTGATGCTAAACAAACTTTCCATCTTTTCATACATCATGTGTGATAGAGGGTGCCAGCAATGAAATACAATGAAACTATCACTATATGAGAAATGAAGGAGGGTGCCATGTCTAATAATAAATTTATTATATTGAGGTGGCCCTGCTGCCTATGTTAATGCATCCAGGGTTAAAAACCATGCTCTCTCCTACACACTTTCCCAAATGAATGCATAGCATGCATAAATCATGTGCTTTGTCATACATAGTTCCTCTCTATAATCTAGCTGCTGAAGAGTCTGTTTTATAAGCCAGTATGTGTGCATCTCAGCTGCTTGGGGAGGGAGGCTAGGCTTCATCTTTCACCACAACTAAATATGCATGAGGCAGTTGCTTTTTAAAGTGAGTTCTAGGCATGCAGTTTCAGCTGCTGAATGTGCAATGAATCAGGCTTGTGAGAGAATGAGTTCTGCAGGTCATCCGGTCCAGATGAAAGCTTATTTCCAGTATTTGGACTGTTGCTTCCTTTTTGTGAACATTCGTGACAATATCACATGACCCTGCTCCTGAAGAACTCTCCTTGAAAGCTGGGTCAATGTGAGATTTCTGAAACTTTGACAGTCCATGATAGCTGGCATGGCCCATGAGACCTTTTGAATATACAGATACAGGGAACGTCCCATGGGCTTAGATGTCTCTACACCAGGGGTTCTCAGACTTCTTTTTAAAGGAAACGCTTCTTATGGAGCCCCAAGAAACTTTAGGACACAGGGGTTGCATTGCTTTTTAAAAAATTGACAAATGGGCCAGGCCGTGGCAGATGGATGGAGAATGTTTGTATCAATTAATTAAAAACAACATGAACAAATTCCTGTGCACACCGCACAGTTTGTAGTGCAAAAGAAATAAATAAATAACAATATAATATTTAATATGAAGGACAATTTTAACCAACATAACAGTATTTCGGTGGAAGACCCCAGGGGCCATCCATCCTTTGCAATAATAATAATAATAATAATAATAATAATAATAATAATAAGAAGAAGAAGTGTTTGACTTGTGATTTTGTGATACGAAATCCAGCATATATATCTCATTTGCTGAGACATACTGTGTTTTTGTGTCAGAATAATAATAATAATAATAATAATAATAATAATAATAAGAGCAACTCATGAACCATCCATTCCAATCTCATTCTGCCTTGCATGAAAAGCATAGTCAAATCACCCACAACGGGTGGCCATCTAGCCTTTGGAATAGTAGTAATGATAATCATAATCATAATGATAATGACAGGAGCAACCCTTTTGCCTTGCAGAAAAAACACAGTCAAAGCAGTGGCAGGGAGGCCTTGCAGGCCACATCAGCATTGGGGAGGCCCTGTAGGTCACAGCAGAGAGAGCCTGTAGATTTCTCTGGCAGCATCGGGGATCCACATTCTGTGTGCTTTTTATCCAGAAGAACTCATGGGACCCCTGCAGAGCTACTGACTGTGCTTCATGGTTGTGAGGGTCTACTACAGATCTCCAAAACAGACTAAAGAACCTGATGAAGCCTTCCTTGAACAGTTGACCAAACACTCAGAAAGAAGATATATGGTAGTAATGAGAGATTTCAACTATTCTGATACTTGTTGAAAAACTGGGTTGACCAGTGTACCATTTAACTTTGCATTTCACTGGGTAGGGCTTAAGAACACATCTGCATTGCACAGCCAATTGTGTGTTGCTAGAGAGCAATAAAATATCATCTTATCCTAATCCATTGCATGACATTGACCATGTGTCCATCCATTGAAACATGAAGAAATTATGAAGAATAAGCCACCTTAGTACCTCCCCCCAAGGGAGGGGTGAAAATGGTGTCCAAATGGTAGCATAAAAGGGAGAAAGTAAAATGTAGGACTGAGAAAAATTGAGTGTATTAATAAAATAAAAACTGGATGTTTCTATTCTGTTTTGGATGGCTTTTGTGGTCTCTTCCAACTCTACAAATGAGAGGTGGGAAATCATTCAAAAATGGCCCAAGACTCACTATTGTGTTTTTTATCTTCCTGCACTGTATTTCTCTACACTTTGGTTCCAGCCTTCTGTAAGAGGGACTACATACATGTCTGTCCTGACAAATATCTAGTAAGCTCGGTTGATTAAAAAATGGTTCAAAACTCATTTCGGATGTAGGAGGTGCTGGTGGTTCGATTTGGAATTGAATTCCAAATTTTTCCGGAAAAAAAATTGGAACTTTCCGAAATTTCCGAATCATGTTAATGGTGGACACAATTGTGCAATATGCGAAATTTATTTATTTATTATTTATTTACTTCTTTTGTATACCGCATTTATCAGCCTTACGGCGACTCACAGCATTGGCATAAAAGTATGCCAATGGCGAAAAAAGTACGGCGAAAAACAGCATTGGCATAAAAGTATGGGATTTCTAGTGTCTTCTTAGGCAACTCACAGCAAACAAAGAAAAAAACCAGCCCTGAGAGCTTTATGGGCCTTTTGAGCAGATTTCATCAGTTAGGGAAGTATAGGCAAGAAAGTATGCGATTTCTAGTGTCTTCTTAGGCAACTCACAGGAAACAAACAAAGAAAAAAAAGAAACAGCCCTGAGAACTTTATGGGCCTTTTGAGCTTTATGGGCCTTTTGCCCACCCGACCCAAACCCCAACAACAACAATACACAAGTGGCAAAGCAGGCTGTGCCCACTGCCCAGCCAGCCAGCCAGGCAGCCAAGCACAGCTGACAACAGCCCTTTTCCCAGCCCTTCTTCCTTTCTGCTTGCTTTCTTGCCCACGCTGTGCTCTTCTTCCAACCTCCCTTCCTTTTCTCTTTTCCAACCTCCCTTCCCTTAGTCTTAGTCTTTGTCTTCTCCCTTCTCTTCCCAGCTCCATATGAGCCTCTGAGCCATGTCTTCCCCTTTATATACAGCAATGGCTGCCAGTGCCAAAACCCCTCCACTCCCCAAAACTTCTCCTCTGATTGGCTGGGAGGGGAGGCAAGGAGCCTCCCAGCCTCCCAGCAGGCTAGAGGGCTGAAAATACACTATCATTTCCGACTCACTCCCTGAGTCATAACAAAAATGGTGGAGAAAGCTTTGAAAGGGCAAAGGGACTTCCAGGTTTTTTAAATGTTTTGAAAACTCTTCAAAAAGGTAACTTTAACAAAATTATTATGAGTAACAAGTAATCCAACGTGGCTCTATCCATGCTTAGTATCTAGCTACATACATTTGTTCAGGCAAATATAGCTTTTGGCAGTGCACTGCCCTGGCTTTACACATAAAGGACCAATTCAGCTTCCAAAGAAAGCTGCAGAGAAAAAATGTAGGAGAGTAAAGGAAAGATGATCTAAAGGATGAAGGAAGAAATAAAGAAAGCAGTGGCACATACCATTCCCAAAGAAGTTCCAGGCAGTTCCAAAGCTGCATGCATAACCCATGCATCTAATTCTTGCATGTTAGCATTTTTAAAATGAACACAGAGTGCCCCCCGATGAAAATTGCTCCATCTCTATTTCACCTTGAATCAGATGCTTGCAAAGCGAAAGTAGGAAGGAAGCCTTGGTGTGATGTTTCATATCAGAAATCCATTCCTTTCTGTAGATTTGAAAGTGGCAATTTATCAACATTAATCAAGTGTTTCTGGAACATAACAAATAGGCCACTCTCTCACACGTGCCTATGAAAAAGATGCTTTCTGTCCTAATGGCAAGAAACCGAGTTTCCAGCAAGCCAATTAATGAATGGGAGGTAATGTTCAGTGTGTACACCAGTGGTTGCCAGCTGACTAGCAGGCTGGAGGCATTGCCTGGATCTTCGTCTAAGCCATCAGGTGGCAAATTCACCAAGGAGTCTGCCAGCTGTTAGACTTCATTACAGTTTATCATTATGTCGGCCTTCTTTTTTATTCCTACATTTAATCACCTAATATCATTTTTATTGGCTTGTCAGGATGTTGGAGAGTGTGGTTGGGAATTCATTTTCACGACTACTCAGCATGCATTCACTTTGGTAAAATATTATAGCGCACTGATATCTATCTTCTTTAAAAAATAGGGTGCAAGTGAATTAATTAAGGTTTGTGCAAGGACTCACATCTAATTAGCTCAGACACTTGGAAAAATCTCAGTGGTAGATTGATGCCACAAATATTGAATTGTTCAGCTGCATAATACAAAAGCTAATTGCTATAGCAAGAAATAGCTGGGAATGGCAGCTACACAAAATTTGTCTCCAAATCATAGAGTCTGATCATCAAAAACCATAGAGGAGGAAGGGTTAGTTTATTTTGTTAGAGCGACAATTTTCTGGGAATTGTTACTACATAGAATCATAGAATCAAAGAGTTGGAAGAGACCTCATGGGCCATCCAGTCCAACCCCCTGCCAAGAAGCAGGAATATTGCATTCAAATCACCCCTGACAGATGGCCATCCAGCCTCTGTTTAAAAGCTTCTAAAGAAGGAGCCTCCACCACACTCCGGGGCAGAGAGTTCCACTGCTGAACGGCTCTCACAGTTAGGAAGTTCTTCCTCATGTTCAGATGGAATCTCCTTTCTTGTAGTTTGAAGCCATTGTTCCATGTCCTAGTCTCCAGGGAAGCAGAAAACAAGCTTGCTCCCTCCTCCCTGTGGCTTCCTCTCACATATTTATACATGGCTATCATATCTCCTCTCATCCTTCTCTTCTTCAGGCTAAACATGCAATGCTCAGCTCCTTAAACCGCTCCTCATAGGGCTTGTTCTCCAGACCCTTGATCATTTTAGTCGCCCTCCTCTGGACATTCCAGCTTGTCAATATCTACATACATTTATAAATGTGTTTGTATGGAAAATGTAACATGGGTGGCACATCAACCCCAGAATGGATAGGCTGGAGCCCAAAGATGTCTGCATACCACCATGCCTGCATGCCTCATGCTAGGGGCTTAAGTTTTCTCAAAAAATAGACTTCCACACAGAAAACTGGTTTTGAAACCAATTTGAAAGGATGTTTGTGAACAGAAAAGAGTCCATCTTCCATATCATTAACAGCTTCTTTAAGAATTCTGTTTGCAAGTAGTAAAACAAACATGAGGCTATAGAAGAGACCTATTGAACCAATAAGAAAGGGGCAAGTTGATATTCTGGATATAGGGTTGTGTGGAAGGACCCTTAGTTCCCTTCCACACTGTCATATAAACCAGATTATCAAAGCAGAAAATTCATATTATCTGCTTTGAACTTAATTATCTGAGTCTACACCGCCATATAATCCAGTTCAAAGCAGACAATCTGGATTTTATGTGGCAGTGTAAAAGGAGCCTCAGGCTAATCTCTAAGGCAGCTGAATAAAATCCATATTATCCACTTTGAACTGGAACATATGGATGTTTGGACTCAGATAACCCAGTTCAAAGCAGATATTGTGGGATTTCCTGCCTTGATATTCTGTATTATATGACTGTGTGGAAGGCCCCTCAGATGTGGGACAAAGAAACCTTTACCCTTCATCTTCATCCTCAGCACAACCCATGGCAAATGTATGCAATAAATTAAAGTGATATTCATTTTCTATCACATTAAAGTTATATATATATATATATAATTTGAACAGATGTTGCACTATATTAGGCTATCACATATTTAAATTGAGGGAAAGTTGTAAAACATAATTTTGAATAATTCTAAAATTTAATTTAGAGACATGCTGATGTTGGGTGTCATGAAACTACCATTTTACCTGCTACATTCTGAGAAAGGGTCCATGGTATTATTCACCTGGCTGGCAAAAGGTCCATGAAATTAAAAAAAAAAGGATGCCTGCTATAGTTGGTTCCTATGAATTAGAAATAATGTGAAAGCACAACAACAGCAACATGGGAGAAATGGCACTAAATTTAAATAAATATAACAATGTTTCATAATCTAGGTGCCTTTTTAACTTTTTTAATGTTTCACTTATGGGAAAGAATAAGAAACTATGCTTTTCCATCTGTCACCACCTGAAACTTATTCAACTCTTCTTTGACCATTGAATTTTCAGTAGGCATTGCCCACTTTTCAATAGTTTTGCAATTATGGCTTCATCTATGCTGCTATATAACCCATTTTCGGAATCCAGATCATCTGCTTTGAGTTGGATTACACTGCCATATAATCCAGTACAAAGCAAATAATCTAAATTTGGAAACTGGATTACATGGCAGCATATAAGACTATATGGTCCTATTATTTTTCAAAAGAAATTTACCATTTTGTTGAACCTAACTGTGTGTCGGCATATTGACAGATTGGATCTGAGAGGAACATCTTGCTCAGGTTTGGAGAAGTTTTTCTTCTTCTGTCCGGATAACCCTATATACTCATGTCTAAAAAATTTAGTTATAAAATCTGTCTAAAACACCTGGGTTGATTTATTCATAAGCAAATGTGAATACTGCTTATCAAAAAGGGAACCATCCCCTTCTTTGGGTAGAGTGGTAAAAGACAAAAGAGAACCTAAAAGAAGCACTGACTCCTACTCTCTGCCATAAAACCACTTCTGGTCTTTTTAAATGCCAGGGGTGGCTAGCCCCCTGAGTTGGCATTGGTGTTTTCTAGGATATATACAAAACTAAAGTTCTGGTGGTGAAAATTTCAGAACTCTAACAAAACTCTCAAAATTTCATTATAAATGGCAGTTCCTAATTGGTTCTATCATAAAAATCACCAATAGTGAAATAATAATTAAATTTTGAAAGTTTTGTTAGAATTCTGAAATTTTCACCACCAGAACTTTAGTTTTGTATGGATTGTACAGTCCTAGAAAACACCAATGCCAACTCAGGGGGCTAGCCACCCCTGGCATTTAAAAGGACCAGAAGTGGTTTTATGGCAGAGAGTAGGAGTAAGTGCTTCTTTTAGGTTCTCTTTTGTCTTTTACCACTCTACCCAAAGATAAGGATGGTTCCCTTGTTGATAAGCAGTATTCACATTTACTTATGAATTTTTATTTACTTATTTATTTTTATTTACTTATTTATTTAATTTACTATATTTACTTATGACTCTCAAAATTTCATTATAAATGGCAGTTCCTAATTGGTTCTATCATAAAAATCACCAATAGTGAAATAATAATTAAATTTTGAAAGTTTTGTTAGAGTTCTGAAATTTTCACCACCAGAACTTTAGTTTTGTAAGTACTTTAGAACCATTTAGAACCATTGATTACCCCTCTGTTTTCCCCTCTCTGCAGAATGACTTATATCCACTAGGCCTGGGTAACAACGGAAAAATTTGTTTATATACTTGTTTTGTTTTTAGGGGGTCCATTGCGTTTCGTTTTTTAAAAGAATTCCGAATTTTTCTTTTAAAAAATTTCGTTATTTAGAAAATTTCGTAAATTTCGAATTGATTCGTTAATGGCGGACGCGATTGCGCAATACGCTAAAAAAAACCTCCAAATGGGACAGGGGGAACTTCTGAAGCTTCCCTCTCCCTCTGTTGTTGACTGTTGGTGTGATAATTTATTTTTTTATCACTGATAAAACAAACAACAACTATAAAACTTGCACCAGACATATGGAAATAATAACGAAACAATTTCGAAACGATTTCGAAACAATTTCGAAACAATTTCGAACCAATTACGAAACAATTATGAAATAAATTGAAAAATTCGTTTCGATTTTTAGTTGCTCCTGCATGGCTCAATATCGGATCGTAAGCTAATTTAAATACGAATCAATAACGAATTACGAAATTAACGAACGAAACCGCCCAGCCCTATTATCTACAGGTCATTTTCAAATCCATAATTTTCAATACTTGCCCACAACGTATACATGCGGTTGACTTATACATGAATATATCTTCCAGAATCTGCCAACTAGCATACCCACTGGATGATCTGGGAGCAGTAGCTCAGAAAGGTAATTTTTCCATGCTATGAATTTGTGTTTGACTAATAGGGAAATGCTGCCTATCTATCCTGCCTGTCAACAGTAATCCGATGATAAACATTAAGCATATATGATTGCTCCAAATTAGTCCCATGTGAGTTGAAGTATGTTTAAAATGAGTCATCCACAATATCAGGATTTATGGATCCATTTTTGGACATATTCCTCTTTGTCTTTTAATTCCATGTCCCATAGTGACACTGATCCAGGTTCATTTTGATAGCAGTTGTGTTTGTTGCTCAACCCAGCAAGGTTTGAAATATTCTCCCACAAGCAAACACAAGCTATAGAATACAATTTGACTGACCTTCACATCAATTATGAAGTTTAATATTTAGAGTAATGTGTGACTCCCCATGCTTAGTGATCTTCACAATGAAACATATTCTGAGCTTTGTTTTCCACCGTCTCTTTATTGTCAGAATATGTTGTGGTATATTGTGTGTTTCAAATGTAATTGTTGTATTGACAATATGGATGCCACTTAGAATGAAATGCTATGCTGAGATGTTTATGTTGAGGCTGTGATTGAGTGACCTTAAGATAAGCTCTCTGCTGCTGAGAAAATTTAGGGAGTTAACCGTTTTAGATGTGCTTAGTAAACTGAGTTTTCCTTGTAACCTGACGTTTCCAGAGTCCATGATTTTACAGAGCTGTATCTGGTGTATCTAGCATTTGCTTCTGTCAAGTTGCGCCTTAGCTTGACATTTTTTACGTAGAGGTAGCCATAACATATCAGTGGCTCAAGATGAAGCCAAATGGCAGAAGGCTATTTTTCCTAATAGTTGCAGTCGGTGGCCATGTATGTATTGTCGAAGGCTTTCATGGCTGGAATCACTAGGTTCTTGTGGGGTTTTTTTCGGACTATGGCAAGCATCCTCAGAGGTAGTGAGGTCTGTTGGAATTAGGACAATGGGTTTATATATCTCTGGAATGGCTGGGGTGGGGCAAAGAGCTCTTCTCTGCTGGAGCTAGGTGTGAATGTTTCAACTGACCACCTTCATTAGCATTTGAAGGCCTGGCTGAGCCTGGGAAAATCTTTTGTTTGAGAACACAGAAATGCTGGACCACTCACAACCACCATGTCAGACTACACAGAGAAGCCATTGAAATCCACAAGCATGTGGACAATTTCAACAGAAAGGAAGAAACCATGAAAATGAACAAAATCTGGCTACCAGTATTAAAAAAACTCTAAAATTACAACAGCAAAACAGCAGAGAGGAAACAACCAGGCACATCTTAACACCTCTCAACAAAAGATTTTCCCAGGCTCAGCCAGGCCTTCAAATGATAATGAAGGTGGTCAGTTGAAACATTCACACCCAGCAGAGAAGAGCTCTTTGCCCCACCCCAGCCATTCCACAGATATATAAACCCATTGTCCTAGTTCCAACAGACCTCACTACCTCTGAGGATGCTTGCCATAGATGCAGGCGAAACATCAGGAGAAATGCCTCTAGAACATGGCCCTATAGCCCGAAAAACCCCACAAGAACCTGGTGGCCATGTATTCATCTATTTGCTCTCAAGTAGCTGATTAAAAATATTAATTTGTATCATTTGCAAACTTTGGATGATCTGCTGGTCAGAAAATATTTCAATACACAATGAACCCAATGCCAAAAGCCATGTAAGCAAGCATGGAGTCCAGTCATGTGAGAAGTTATTAAAATTTCATGTATCATAAATGAAATATACATTAGGGACTCTCTCCAGTGGCCTCTACATTTTTGCAATTTCTGGACCAGGGTTTGCAACCTAAATCATATAGCCACACTAGCCTATGGCATGCATGGGGAAAGTATTGCCTTGGTCCAGGCCTTCTATGGTAAACAAGTGTAACTAGTTTAGAGAATTGCTATGGAGAGTAAAATTCTAATTTTGCTCTCACTCCCAGAACAGATGTACCTCCGCATCTATAGACTGCGCTGCTTAACTGCAGCTACTCAGCTGTGACCTTCAGCCTCAGGCTCACTGCAATAAAATTTTCATGCAACCATATGGAAGAATATTTTAATAGAGATTTACTGTCAGTAAGTGTCCCAGAGGAGCAAATAAGGAAGCTGTAACATATTGCATACAGTAAATCAAGGGGACTTCAATGGAAAAATGAAACCTCCCTCAGGCAAGCATCTTTAAAATTACAGGCAACACTTTGTACAAATATGTGTACAAAGGACGAGAGATGCACTCAGCTAAGTAGCTCAAAATGCTTCAGATCCAAATATATATTTATTAGAATGTATTTATTGCATTTCTCTAAGTGGTGAGATGGAGCGCATCACACTGGGCTCACCAGCAAAAGGGCTGCACACAAGTTTCCATGCAGCTGGCACACAGTGGAAGTGAGGCTAGTTCTGGTACAGATGGAGGGGGAGCTCGACGGATCACTTGAGATGTCCAGTTGCATTATACCATCGAAATACATAAATAATATTATGAAGCAAGGGAAGAGGGGAGAGAAAGGGTTCTGTGCCATGAGATTTGGCAGGAAGTCATTGCTGTTGGGTGCCATGTTTCAAGAAGGACATTGGTGTGTTGGAAAGGATTCAGAGGGTGATAACTGATTGAAAAGGCCAATTGAAACTTTCTAGCACCGTTTTAAGTAGGGCTTCTTGGTTAAACTCAAACTACAACTTTCCCTTGGCAACATGGCAACTGCAACCTTTCGGAAACTTGGTATTAGCACCATGCCTGGGTGGAGACTGATGAATTGTTTGTTTTTTTACATATTAAATTTATATCCTAAACTTTCCCTATTAATATCGCTCAAGGTGGCTAACCATAATCAAATAGAGATGGAGTTGGAGGAAAGTTCTGAGAGTGCCTTGGACAGCGAGAAGATCCAACCAGTCCATACTTCAGGAAATAAAGACCGACTGCTCATGGAGTCGAGAACAGCTTATAGAGTTAAAATTTTACTGCTCCCTTCCACCATCACATTACGAAATTTAAACTGTTATAAGAGTAATGTTGTTAATTTTCCCCATTCTTAGTGGAGTCTTCACAATGAGGAAATAAAGCCAACTCACCTTAGGGAAGGATATTAGAGGAAAAGATGAAGTACTTTGGCCACATCATGAGAAGACAGGAAAGCTTGGAGAAGACAATGATGCTGGGGAAAATGGAAGGAAAAAAGAAGAGGGGCCAAAGGATGGATGATATCCTTGAAGTGACTGGCTTGACCTTGAAGGAGCTGGGGGTGATGACAGCCGACAGGGAGCTCTGGCGTGGGCTGGTCCATGAGGTCACGAAGAGTCAGAAGTGACTGAACGAATGAACAACAATGAAAGCATACAAACAAGAACCTTTTTCTTTTCTTCAGAAGGGTCATGCTGGATCTGATCAAAGCCTATCTGAAAATGTCTCAGAAGTGTGCTTGTTTTTATCACAGCAAGTGGACTGTTAAAAAAAAAAGAAATCAAATTTTGCACTATTGCAGATCATGGAATCAATTATTTATGGGAAGATTATTTGTGCTCTTTGGTAGATTTTTTTTAAAAAAGTATTTTATGAATTTTAAATGTTTTCGTCTTTTTAGTGTCTTTGGTCATTTTTCAATGACACACACACTGATGGTTTTTCATTTTAATGTGTTCTCTTTTTAATAATTGCTAAATCCCATTTAAGCTCATTATTGGGTACAATGTTATGGCAGCCCTAAGATAAACATAGAATAGGGTTTCTTGGCAAGCTTTGTTCCCTCTGAGGCTGGGTGTGTGTGGCTTGCTTGAAGTTATCAGTAGGTGTCCATAGTTGAGACCTCATCTACACTGCCATATAATGCAATTTGAAACTGCATGATGTGGTCAGTGTAATGTAGTTTAACTGCATTGAACTGCATTATGTGAGTCTGCACTGACCTTATAATACAGGTTCAAACTACATGATACAGCAATGTAGATGGGCCAGAGGTCCAAATCATGGTCTCCCAGCCACCTAGTCAAACACTCAATTACTCCACCATTCTGGCTCTCAGTATTTCTGCCCTAGTTAGGAATTTAAGGGCCAGGAGCCAGGGCTTCGCTAGTTATATAGTAAATTTTAAGGGCCCAGAACCAGGGGCATTTTGTTTTCGAATTTCCCATTTGCTTACAGGGCTTCCCAGTTCTCAGTGTCTCTGCCAGAGTTTTTAAGGTTTGCTTTGCGCCCATCTTTAAATCTCTTTTCCTGTCCACCAACATTCCATTTTCCGTTCTTGAGTTCGGAGTAGAGCAACTGCTTTGGGAGACGGTCAGGCATCCGGACAACGTGGCCGGTCCAGCGGAGATTGATGGCAGGGAAAAATTCTCCATACTTCTTTAGGACTCTGGGTAGTTATGTTATGGCAGAGAGTACGTGCATTCACTAAATCTCGAAATGCTGGTGTGCTATTTTGCATCTAATCAGCATGCCCTGGCATATTATGATTCCTCGCGAGTCTGTCATTCCTTCCAAGAGATAAATAATTGCGAAGCTATTTAATTACCGTGAAGGTCCAGGCTGGGGCTGTATCTTCTGGATATGCGCTTCCAGGTAGTGCTAAGTTGTGAGGTCTAGTGACCTGTTCCTCATTTCTCACATGCGATTAGATGAGCCCCAGGGACTTGGAAGTATGCATCACAATGTAGCTTCTCTATTCACAACAAGCATTTCGCTTTGGGATCGCCTAACGGATGTCCGCATGTCACTCAGATACGCTTCTCCCTGGCTTTTCGATTGCTGGGAAAAAGAATACGGCTGCTATTCTTTCATGAGCAGTTTATAGTCTGTCAGCGGTGTATCGTATTTTGGTGTCGAAGTTGACTTTGGTGGAGAAGTGGTTGCCAAGGTAGCGGAAATTATCAACATTTTCTAATGTTACACCATTAAGCTGTATCGCTGGCATTGGAGAGGGGTTGCCTGGTGTCTGCTGGAACAGCACCTTGTTTTTTTCTATGTTCAATGACAGGCCGAGCTTCTCGTATGCTTCAAACTATAGTCTAGCCGCCCAACAGTCTGAGGTCTGAGGTACGATGTCTGAGGTACGATGAACTAGCTCTCTGTTTAAAAGGTTTGAAGACCTCTATCTACACTATGAACATGCAGATAAAGTGGGGAAGGCAGAAAGATTGACTGTTGATCAACCAACCACGCATCTAACAATCTGACTGTCCTTGCTCTCATGTTGAGTGACTGAAGGGCATTTTCATAAGGGCAGCATTTGCAGACTTTTTTGGCATGCCTAGCAAATGTTCTCTGAGGTGAGAAACAGATCAAGAACTGTTGGGCGCTTGGAGCCTTCAATATATTTGAACTTCAGGGCAATAGTGAAACTGTCAAAGGCTTTCATGGCTGGAATCACTAAGTTCTTGTGGGTTTTTTCGGGCTATATGGCCATGTTCTAGAGGCATTTCTCCTGACGTTTCGCCTGCATCTATGGCAAGCATCCTCAGAGGTGCTCACCTCTGAGACCTCACCTCTGAGGATGCTTGCCATAGATGCAGGCGAAACGTCAGGAGAAATGCCTCTAGAACATGGCCATATAGCCCGAAAAAACCCACAAGAACTTAATAGTGAAACTGCTTGTTACTAGCCTTGCACAATATTATTGCAATTTTAGGATAAGTTAATTTCCAACAATAGTAGCTTACAATATGGAAACATAGAGAGCAGCACCAATGACAGGGAGGCCCTTTGAAAGAAGGCAAATTACTGTCAGCTTGTGAAAATCATAAAGGACATCTCTCCCTGTTCTGGTTCTTTTAATCACCTTCTAGCATCCCAATTACAGGGAACAGAATTATCATCCCAATTAAGCAGCAGTCCATGCCATTCGGTGTCATTAAACTTTTAATTGGGTTCCTTGGGAAAGGTCCTGATTAAGTTGATTACCTGATGAAGCATGGCCCAATTAGGAAGAATGTAGTTTAGATGGTTGAACCACTGCATATATGATTCCTGTCTACTTCCTTCCTGATCAAGTCTGAGTGGCATTAGTGAAATTTGAGCAATCATTCTGGGATTAATAATTTGATAAAGCATTGTGGAATTGGATCCTGAGAGGTCATCTTGGCAGGAATAAGCAAAATGACATGGGGAACCACTGACTCCAGTTTCATTCTAAATACATCTGATAATCCCAGCCGTGGCACACCCATTGAACCAACTGAACCTGTGGAAGTATTGACATCTCAAATTCTCTGCAATTTTATCGCTCCACCCCTTGTTGGAATTAATTGGACCTATGTATCCTCCCTGTATCTCCATCACAAGCAACACCCACACCTTTGGGATCAATTTCCATCACAAAATTAGGAGACCTCTTGTTGGCAAATTTTCAAAGGTCCACAAGTGTTCATTGCTCTTTCTTGGGTGGCTGGTTTTACTGCTAATTAACTTTAACTGATTTTTATAGAACATGTATTTACTCAGTGTTTATGTTGTTGTTGTTTATTCGTTCAGTTGCTTCAGACTTTTTGTGACCTCATGGACCAGCCCACACCAGAGCTTCCTGTCAGCCGTAACCACCCCCAGCTCCTTCAAGGTCAATCCAATCACTTCAAGGATACCATCCATTCATCTTGCCCTTGGTCGGCCCCTCTTCCTTTTCCCTTCCTTTTCCCCCAGCATCATTGTCTTCTCTAAGCTTTCCTGTCTCCTCATGATGTGGCCAAAGTACTTCAACTTTG
>NW_026845233.1:0-24531 GCF_025583915.1 Anolis sagrei ordinatus | reverse complement strand
AGCTGTTATGTTTCAATTGTGTCATTTATTCTACTCTCAAAGGGTACGGATGCATCATTCAAAAGAGAGCATAGATATAGATAAAATATGCATGCTATAATATCAATGTACTGATATAAATGTTAAAGAATTGTTATGTGCCATCAAGTTAGCTTCAATTTAAAGGTGCCCCTATGAATGAGACACTCTCAAAGGGCCCTATAACTAACAGTTTCACTGAGGTCTTATAAACTCAAGGCCATGGCTTCCTTGATTAGGTCTATCCCCATGTAATATAGTTTCTCTCTTTTCCTTCTGCCTTCCATTTATCCCAGGATTATTGTCTTTTCCATGGAGTTATGTCAAATTATGCTAGGTCTAAAGTACTATAAACTCTCAATGAACAATAGCCAACACTTTTTCTGCATGGGGACACTTCTTGTAAGATAGAACATTCCAAATAGAGTTCAAAAGAATGATTTCTTTGGGGTTTTAGTACAAAACTTCTGCACCTTCCTTTGCACGGGCATGTGTAAATAGAGCCTCCTGCAAGCAAATCCAATTATGAGACTGTCAGGTTTTACAATGTATTGTAATGTAATATAGCTGAGTCATGCACTGCTAATGAGGCTTCTATTGGAAATGCTCAGTCATGCATTAACTGTATATAGGGAATCATTTGGGGAATGTGTTCTGGCCTAGTCCAGGTGATTGTGAATGATGTAATCCTGGTTTGAGTTGGGTTATTGAGTGGGGAACCAATCAGAGATTGCTACGTGTAATTGTATAGAGTTGTATATAAGGAAGTCATGTACAGTGTATATTTCTCCTTGTGCTGTGATGTTGTTCGTCGAAGGCTATATGTAATCAAAAGAACCTGTCTGCTAAGACAAGATATAACTGTATGCTGTGGTAAGTTTGTAATATCATCTAGACTGGGGGAAAGACAATGGTAAAACTGACAATGGCCGGGCATGTGCTCAAGTGTCTGTAAAAGGTTCCAGAGTGACTGCAGGCTGTGGGAGCAGTTGACTGAAAATACTGTGCAGGAAGAAGCTACTGGAAAGCGCTGAAGTTGTGCAACTGATCTGCTGCTGAATTGTGAAGTTAATCTCAACAGAGACACACACTGGGGTGGGCTAACAAATGGCCACAACTTTCCACAGATATATAAACCTTTTTTCCTAGTTCCAACAGACCTCATTGCCTCTGAGGATGCTTGTCATAGATGCAGGCAAAACGTCAAGAGAGAATGCCTATAGAACATGGCCATATAGCCCGAAAAAACCTACAACAACCCGACCACAACTTGTTTATTGCTTACAGAAGAAATCCAGGGTTGGCAGCCCTGCATAGATCCTGGATCTGGGGATTGGGCAGCCCGTTACTGTCCAATACTGCTTAACACCCCAGGCGGTGCTGCTGTTAGTGACTGGCACGATCCTGGGATCCGGACACTGTTGTGCCCATGGAGAACCACTGGATATCCCCCCTCCAATTGGGGGGGGGGGGTTTGTGGTTAGCAAGCCAGATCCAGGGCCCATGCCACACGCCATAAAGTTGTGACAAACGAACCCCACAGAAAACCCCCACACACAGATAGATAGCTACATAAAAACTCCAACCATCACCCAAGTCAAAAAAGAAGCACCATTAAAGCCTTGGCAGACCGTGCAAAAAGAATCTGCGAACCCCACCTCCTCCAAGATGAACTGAACCACCTCAACTGGGCTCTACAGGCCAATGGATACTCAGACATCAGAAGAGCTGCAAGACCGAGAACAAGCCACGAGAATAAAGACAAAGATCCAGCCAGAGGAAAAGTGTTCTTGCCATACATCAAGGGAACCACTGACTGCATAGGGAAGCTGGTGAGGAAACACAACATACAAACTATCTACAGACCCACCAAAAAATCCAACAAATGCTATGTTCAGCAAAGGACAAGAGGGATCCTCTCACTTCTGCAGGAGTCTACCGTGTACCATGCAGCTGTGGACAAGTCTACATAGGGACCACCAAACGCAGCATTGCCCAACATGAATCAAGGAACATGAAAGGCAGCAGACTACTTCAACCAGAGAAGTCAGCCATAGCAGAGCACCTGATGAACCAACCTGGAGACAGCAATTTTATTTGAGAACACAGAAATGCTGGATTACTCCAATAACCACCATGTCAGACTACACAGAGAAGCCATTGAAATACACAAGCATGTGGACAATTTCAACAGAACAAAATCTGGCTACCAGTATTAAAAACTCTAAAATTGCAGCAGCACAACAACAGAGAGGAAGCAGACAGGGACATCTAATCACCTCTCAACAAAAGTTTGCTCCAGGCACAGTCAGCCCATTGTATGCTAATCAAGGTGGTCAGTTGAAACATTCACACCTAGCTCCAGCAGACAAGAGTCCTTTGTCTCACCCTGGTCATTCCACAGATATATAAACCCTTTCCTAGTTCCAACAGACCTCACTACCTCTGAGGATGCTTGCCATAGATGCAGGTGAAACGTCAGGCGAGAATGCCTCTAGACCATGGCCATACAGCCCGAAAAAACCTACAACAACCCAAAGGAACAATGCTCAACAAAAACCATAAAACTGAACAAAATTTAAAGAGGGCAGGTGGGACACAGGAAGGCATGCTGCCTGGTGTTCGTCAGATAAATTGTAATTTTGGAGTTTTTTTTCATGTCACGAACAACTTGAAAAATTGCAGATAGCTTCTGGTGTGAGAGAATTGGCTATCTGCAAGGACACTGCGCAGGGGATGCCCAGATGTTTTAATGTTTTACCATCCTTGTGGGAGGCTTCTTTCATGTCCACGTATGGGGAGCCCAAGCTGAAAGAGGGAGCTTGTCCTCGCTCTCCCCGGAATCAAACCTCCGACCTGTTGGTCTTCAGTCCTACTGACACAAGGGTTTAACCCTGGCTATATAGAAATATGGGCGGCGGGTGGGGGGGGGGATTGACAAGAAGAATTGGGGGTGGGGGTTGAACCAAAGCCTGTCCTTTTTGCATGAAAAACATCCCTGTGTGTATTTCTGTTTGATCAGAACTGTGTGGAAATAGTTTTTTTTTCTCACAATGAGGTAAAACCTGTGGAAATTAGTCCTCACCTCTGCTGTGAAAATAGTTGAGTATTTACATGCCTATTTTCTCTTGTAAAAATTGTTAAGTACAGTCATCCCTCCACATTAATTGTAGTTAAGGTCTCAGGAAAATGAAAAGATGACTCTATAGTGAAGTTATTTATTTATTTATTTATTTATTTATTACTTTATTTATATACCGCTGTTCTCAGCACTTAGGCGACTCACAGCGGTTAACGAAAAGAACAGCAAAAACTCAATGCACAATAACACGATATAAAAACAGTTAACATCATAACACATTATACAATAATATACAATTAACAACAATAGCCATTCACTAGCATCGTCCAAACCACAATCCAGTATCATTTTCCGTTGTTCCATTCCTGTCGTCATTACCAATTATTGCACTTCTTGTTCGAACGCCTTCTTGAACAGCCAAGTTTTTAATTTCCTGAGGAATATCATCAGGGAAGGAGCCAGTCTGATGTCCACGGGAAGGGTGTTCCACAGCCGAGGAGCCACCACCGAGAAGGCCCTATCTCTCGTCCCCGCCAGCCGTGCCTGTGAGGCAGGCGGGATCGAGAGCAGAGCTTCCCCGGAAGATCTCAAAGTCCTCGTGGGCTCATAGGTCGAGAGGCGGTCATAGGTATCTTGGGCCGGAACCATTTAAGGCTTTATAGGCCAATGCCAGCACCTTGAATTGAGCCACGGTAGCAAATCGGCAGCCAGTGGAGCTGGTACAGCAAGGGGGTTGTATGCTCCCTGCGTCCCGCTCCTGTTAGTATCATGGCTGCCGCACGTTGGACCAATTGAAACTTCCGGGCCGTCTTCAAAGGCAACCCCACGTAGAGAGCGTTGCAGTAGTCTAAACGGGATGTAACCAGAGCGTGGACTACCGTGGCCAAGTCAGACTTCCCAAGGTACGGCCAAAAGTTGATCCTAGAATTGAAATGGAGAACCTAGAGATTCTTTGAGAGACAATATTAATCAAATCCATGAATAATCAAATCTACAAATGTTAGACTGATAAATATGGGGGGTCAACCGTAATGTCATTTCAGGACATTGCTGTGAAACTACCAATGATATGTGGGGAGGGAAGGAAACTGTGATCATTGTAGGTCACTTGTTTCTGGAAGTGCTGTTATAGCAGGGAAATAATATACTGCAAGAGCATTTCTCCCCTTCTTGTGTTATGTATGTGCTTCAGTGAAGTTCAAGGAGGATGCCATTTGAGCAGTGATAAATCACAAGGCTTGTGCTGCTGTGAGTAATTGATGCTTACACGATTTAACAAGTCAAATACTCGGGAGCAATCTGTTTCAGCATGCTTGTCAGACATTGATCTAAAAGTTGTTCCTCAAGGTCCCACAAGTAAAAGCTATGATTTTTCCATGGAGTGTTTTCCATTGGTATTCAGTGCCAAACAAATAATAATCCACTGTATAATGTTCCAGCGGTGAACTGCAAGACAGACTCCAGAACCAACTCTACTTTTGTGTGAAGATCAGAAAAGCTTTGATGGAGGAGAAAGGTCAGGTGTTTAGACTCATAGAATCAAAGAATCAAAGAGTTGGAAGAGACCTCATGGGCCATCCAGTCCAACCCCCTGCCAAGAAGCAGGAATATTGCATTCAAATCACCCCTGACAGATGGCCATCCAGCCTCTGTTTAAAAGCTTCCAAAGAAGGAGCATCCACCACACTCCGGGGCAGAGAGTTCCACTGCTGAACGGCTCTCACAGTCAGTAAGTTCTTCCTCATGTTCAGATGGAATCTCCTTTCTTGTAGTTTGAAGCCATTGTTTCGCATCCTATTCTCCAGGGAAGCAGAAAACAAGCTTGCTCCCTCCTCCCTGTGGCTTCCTTTGACATATTTATACATGGCTATCATATCTCCTCTCAGCCTTCTCTTCTTCAGGCTAAACATGCCCAGCTCCTTAAGCCGCTCCTCATAGGGCTTGTTCTCCAGACCCTTGATCATTTTAGTCGCCCTCCTTTGGACACATTCCAGCTTGTCAATATCTCTTTTGAATTGTGGTGCCCAGAATTGGACACAATATTCCAGGTGTGACACAATATTTTATCAGTGTTCATCAAGAAAGATATCTAAGATGATTCACATACATAAAGTAAATATGTTATTTTTGAACTCTAGGAATATGCATTGCTGTCAAAATCTTTTATCTTCTTTAAAATTCCAGAGTTCTTTCAATTCCTCGGGATGTTTACAAAATGTTACTCCAAATTATTTAAATCTTTTATTAATGTATACATATACAAGAATCCCTCATTTATTTGATAGGTTAGGGACCAGAACTCTGTCAAAACGGGAAATCATCAAATTTTGGAACCGTATGTCCGTTTTCATTGTCATTCGGTTTTACTTTAAATCAGTTGAATTTTAATTCAGTTTTATTTTAAAAAACAACAAAAGCATGGTCCATACATTGAATGTATGAGTTCTGGATATACAGTGATACCTTGACTTAAGAATTTAATTCATTCCATGAGACAGCTCTTAATTCAAAATGCTCTTCTCTCAAAGTGAATGAGGCACATTGAAGGCCTAAAGCCCCGTACTCCCACGCTGGTGCTCCCTCTGGTGCTAGCTCTTAACTCAAAATGCTAGTCTTATGCCAAAGTGAAACCTAGGTCGAGTGACAGCTCTTAACTCAAAATGCTCTTCAGATAGGAGTAAAAAGGTAAAGGTAAAGGTAGTCCCCTGACATTGTCCAGTCATGTCTGACTCTGGGGTGCGGTGCTCATCTCCATTTCTAAACCGAAGAGCCAGCGTTGTTCGTAGACACCTTCAAGGTCATGTGGCCAGCATGACTGCACGGAGTGCCGTTACCTTCCCGCCGGAGCAGTACCTATTGATCTACTCACATTTGCATGTTTTCGAACTGCTAGGTTGGCAGAAGCTAGGGCTGACAGCGGAAGCTCACGCCGCTCCCCGGAATCGAACCTCATAAATCATCTACTTAAGAGCCTCCCAACTTAAGAGCATTTTTTTTAAAAAAAGACATCTTTATTGAAATTTTTTGGTGTACATTAAAAAGGGGGGTTGGGCTAGGGGGGAGTGGTAGGAAGAAATGATGGTAAGGAGGAGTATGGGAAAGAGGTGTGAAGAGAGGTATGGGGATAAGATAAAAAGGGAAGATTATAGGGTAGAATGGGAAGGGATAAGTTGTTGGCTTCCCCTCTTCTCATTACTGGGTCCATTCACTTTGTTTTTGTCTCTTCTTTTTATATTTAGTCCTCTTTTCCTTCTTAAATTGAAGGAAAATTGAAGGTAGTTCTTATCAGGCCCGTAGCCAGGATTTTGTTTCGGGGGGGGGGGGGGCTGGGTTGGGGGGGGGGGGCTGAGTCTGAGTGAAAGAGGGTCTACCCTAGCAAACCTTTTGTATCGTTACCCCAATACCCCTATGCATATGGGATATATTGAGTATAGTGATCAGATCATGATATGAATAAACATAGCAGTTTAAATAATGCACCAGTAAGGCCTTCTCGCGAACCACCATCAGAATTTCGGGGGGGGGGGCTGAAGCCCCCCCAAGCCCAACGAAGATCCACATAGTTAAAGCAATTGTATTCCCCGTAGTAATCTAAGAGCTGGACCATAAGGAAGACTGAGCGAAGGAAGATAGATGCTTCATGACCACATGGAGGAAAGTTCTGAGAGTGCCTTGGACAGCGAGAAGATCCAACCAGTCCATACTTCAAGAAATAAAGCCCAACTGCTCATTGGAAGGAAGGATATTAGAGGCAAAGATGAAGTACTTTGGCCACATAATGAGAAGACAGGAAAGCTTGGAGAAGACAATGATGCTGGGAAAATGGAAGGAAAAAGGAAGAGGGGCCAACCAAGGGCAAGATGGATGGATGGCATCCTTGAAGTGACTGGCTTGACCTTGAAGGAGCTGGGGGTGGTGACGGCCGACAGGAAGCTCTGGCGTGGGCTGGTCCATGAGGTCACAAAGAGTTGGAAGCGACTGTATATTACTGTTATTGCTTATTGTGTATTTTTTGTTTTGAGTTTATTTTAACTGTTTTGTATTGATTATTGTTATTGCTTTTGTTTATTGTATGTGCTGTGGGCTTGGCCTCATGTAAGCCGCACCGAGTCCCTTGGGGAGATGGTAGCGGGGTACAAATAAAGTATTATTATTATTATTATTATTATTATTATTATTATTATTATGTTTTCACACAAAAATAGGGTCAGAGGTGGAAAAGGAGGGTAGAAATAAAATAATACCGTTTTAGTTTAGCATTAGATACAAGCATGGTTTATACATGGGTCCTTTTATATTACACCATTATTGTGCTATGGTTCCACTTTAATTGCCATTTCAATATTCTATGAAATCTGGATAGAGGACTATGGCTAGGACAGACAGTGTGTTTTTACCAAAAAGAGAACAAAAGGGTGTGTTTGTAGGTGTATGTGTGCATATGCAGAATTACATATACTAATTTATATCTATCAATGAAAATTTGAGGAGCCCCCAGTGGCGCAGTGGGTTAAACCCCTGTGCCGGCAGGACTGAAGACTGACAGGTCGCGGGTTCACTTGATCTTAGCCAAAAGGTTCATTTGATCTTAGCTTTTCGGTCTTTTGGCTAAGATCAAGTGTATGTGTAGGTCACATGTTCGAATCCGGGGAGAGCGCAGATGAGCTCCCTCTATCCGCTCCACCTCTCCATGCGGGGACATGAGAGAAGCCTCCAAGGGTGGTAAAACATCAAAACTTCCAGGCATTCCTTGGGCAACGTCCTTGCAGACGGCCAATTTTCTCACACCAGAAGTGATTTGCAGTTTCTCAAGTTGCTCCTGACACGAATATATATATTTGTGTCAGGAGCAACTGTGCATAATGAGTACCTTAAAAACAAAAGAACCAATGAACGAAATCACACCAAATTTGGCAACAAAATGTCTCACAACACAAGGAATGACCATCACTCAAAAAATTATGATTTTGTCATTTGGGAGTTGTAGTTGCTAGGATTTATAGTTCACCTACAATCAAAGAGCATTCTGAACTCCATCAATGGTGGAATTGAACCAAACTTGGCAGACAGGACTCCCCTGACCAACAGAAAACACTAGAAGGGTTTGGTGGGCATTGACCTTGAGTTTTGGAGTTGTAGTTCACCTACATCCAGAGAGCACTGTGGACTCAAACAATGATGGATCTGGACCAGACTTTGGCACAAATACTCAATATGCCCAAATATGAGCACAGGTGGAGTTTGGGGAAAATAGACCTTGACATTTGTGAGTTGTAGCCACTGGGATTTATAGTTCACCTACAATCAGAACATTCTGAACACCACCAATGACAGAATTGGGGCAAACTTCCCACACAGAACCCCATGACCATCAGAAAATACTTAGGGCCACCCAGTGCAACTCCCTTCATCAGGGAAAGAAAACGTAATCAAAGTGCTCCTGACAAAGAGCTGTCCAGTCATAGATATAGATAGATAGATAGATAGATAGATAGATAGATAGATAGATAGATATGATTCACACAGAGAGAGATTTACTATCATACATTTGAAAGGGACTCCTAAAGAAGGACAATTATGTGTTGCGTGTTCCAGGGTGGGCAAACCAGACAATCTCCACATCAACACTGACAAAGAAACAGCAAGAAATACTGTTCACACATAAAGACATTACATAGATTACAAACCAACACTTTCTCATTACTTTATTTTCCAGATCACCAGGCTTGGCCACAGCAACGCGTGGCAGGGGGGCAGCTAGTATATATATAAATTTGGAAATACAGTGTGACCGCCGTATTCATGATTTCATTTATCCACGTCTGACAAAATATATACCGTACTCTTTAGGTTTTTTCTAGGTTCGCCAGAGGAATTCAATCTCAATGACAACCCTCAATAAAACCTTGGAATACTCCACAAATTAATGACAGTGGGGCTGAACAAGAGTTCCCCATTGATTTTGTGAACATCTTGGTGCTCTTTTTAGTTGAGGTGCTTCAATAGAGTAAGAAATTGTGTTGTGGAAATTCAGACACTTTATTTTGAAAAGATTCCTTAATAGGCGGGAAGATTAAGCCCAAGATATAAAGAGGAGATAATTAAATTCTTGGTTATGGTTTAGTGGGCTGAGTATGTTTTGTCTACTTTTGCTGCTTTCTCCCTGTGTTTAAAGCAGTTGCTATGGTGGAAAAGTAGTTAATGACATCATAAAGCCCAGTGATGCTGGTCTTATGAGGCATGTAAACTCGATGCTGGCTTGAGCTCTTCTCCCAGTTCATTTCAGGGTTGAATAAGAATTTGAACGCTGGTCTTCAACAGCGGGGCTTGCTACTCCGCTGACTGCACTTCAGGTTTTATATTTCAATCAACTTTCGCCTTTTTCCTACTGTTTAGGTGAGTAGTAACTAAAGCAATATTCTGCTATTTTTAAAATTCATTAACCAACAGCTCCCTGGTTATTGTAAGTGTTGGCTTGCTTCTAGAAAATAGATTACATTTGGAGAATCTCCAGAAAATACTGTGTAATATTTATATAGCTGTTTATGAGCATTCACAAAAGTTCACATGCATCTGACAATGACAGCCCTCCAGATATCCACCACATTTTAAGTGAGTTTTCAAAAAAGATACATCTCTCCAGACAGGCCCGTAGCCAGGATTTTGATTCCGGGGGGGGGGGGGGGGGGGGGCGGGGGGGGGGGGGGGGGGGGGTTTGGGGGAGGGGGGGTGGGGTGATGAATAGGATTCGGCGGGTGGGACACCATAGCCAGGATTTTGACCGGGACGGGGGGGGGGCTGAGTTTCGGGGGGGGGGGGGGCTGAGTCTGAGTGAAAGAGGGTCTACCCTAGCAAACCTTTTGTATCGTTACCCCAATACCCCCATGCATATGGGATATATTGAGTATGGTGATCAGATCATGATATGAATAAACATAACATTTTAAATAATGCACCAGTAAGGCCTTCTTGTGGACCACCATGAGAATTTTGGGGGGGAGGGGGCTGAAGCCCCTCAAGCCCCCCCCCCCCCGCTACATGCCTGTCTCCAGATATTGCTGGACTACAGCCCCATCATGTGTATTCAGGATAGTTAATATTGTGGAATTATGAGTGTCGCATTCCAATAACATCTAGAGTTCATATGTTCCCTTTCTCATATTTAACAAAAATTCTTCTGGTAGCTCAGGATCACAGCCTTATGTAAAGCTGAGATATAGTATCTGACTTATGGCTTTCTGATGGCCAGACCAAAGCAAAATTTGGTCTAGCAAAGCAAGTGCACACCTTGAACCAGGACTGGGAATCATGCAACATTCCAGCTGTTGTTGAACTGCAAGCTTAGGATCTCATCACATAGGGCACATTTCGACGGTGTATGTTGGCTCTACCCTACTTCACTCATGGAACTCTCTGGTCCCATCAAACAATGCTGGTGGGGCTTCGTGGGTGATGTAGGGTAGAGCTGGCACATGTCACCATTGTGGCAATACGGGAGGCTTCCCATCTTGTCTTTAGAAGCAATGGGGGAAACCACATGGTCCATGCTTCCCCCCATGGAATCACCAAAAACTGGAGGCACCAGGTTCCCCAGGCCCCCAAATGATATAGGGTGATTCCAGCAGGTAATAACCCTAGATAGCATTGCTGTTGTTGTTGTTCATTCATTCAGTCATTTCTGACTCTTCGGGACCTCATGGACCAGCCCACGCCCCAGCTCCCTGTCGGCCATCACCACCCCCAGCTCCTTCAAGGTCAATCCAGTCACTTCAAGGATGCCATCCATCCATCTTGCCCTTGCTCGACCCCTCTTCCTTTTTCCTTCCATTTCCCCCAGCATCATACTCTTCTCTAAGCTTTCCTTTCTTCTCATGTTGTGGCCAAAGTACTTCATCTTGGCCTCTACTATTCTTCCCTCCAATGAGCAGTCGGGCTTTATTTCCTGAAGTATGGACTGGTTGGATCTTCTCGCAGTCCAAGCACTTTCCTCCAACACCACAGTTCAAAAGCATCTATCTTCCTTCGCTCAGCCTTTCCTATCGTCCAGCTCTCACATCCATAGGTGACTATGGGGAATACCATTGCTTTTACTATGTGGATCTTTGTTGCCAGTGTGATGTCTCTACTCTTCACTATTTTATCAAGATTGGACATTGCTCTCCTCCCAAGAAGTAAGCATCTCCTGATTTCCTTGCTGCAGTCTGCATCTGCAGTAATCTTTGCACCTAGAAATTGGCATTGAATGTTTGCCATACATGTGTACACTGTTATCTGCCCTGAGTCTCTTGCGGGGTGAGAAGGGTGGAATATAAAAGCTGTAAATAAATAGAAATAAATAAAAATACAAAGTCTGTCACTGCTAGATAGCATAGCCAATGGTAAAGAATGCAGGGATTTGTAGTTTGAAAACATCTGGGGCACTATCCAAATTTCAGTTCCTGCCTTAGACATAGTATTCTGTGCTGCTAAATCCAAAGTTAGCCATGGATTTAGCAGCTTGCCTTTTTTGCTTGCCTTTTCTGCATTCTTCAAAAGTACACAATGCATACAAAGGCTTCTTCAGCTCTTATAAACAAATAGTTTGAATTTTCAGCTTAGAGCCTGAAGATTCAGAGTAGCTGTCAGAAATATGAGCTAAATATGGGTCCATTCATTTTAAAACAGGCAGTGAATGTACAGCAGACCAGATATTAACCAGCAACTCATATCAACCCTAGGGCAAAGTAGGTGATGTAAGAGATTCAGAGAATTGCAGTCCAGTAAAGAAAGGATGCTCCTGCTTCATAAGGGGGGCAGTGGTGGTAATGATAATGATTACAAACGACCAAACAAATGGTTCAAAATAATGGAAGTAGACTTCAAGGCAGAGGGTAAGAGGACTTGAGTTCCCACTAAGACTGAGATGGAGGTCAGAGTCTTTTCAAATGATCTGGCAAAATTGGACCACAAAGACTCTTGTGTTGTTGAGCCTCCTCTTGAAGCATCAGGCAGAAGTGTACTAAACGCTCAAGCACTCAAAAATAGTAGGACAGCTATTGTCATTGAGACCTCAATAAATATTGTCTGAAGTCTATTCTATGCACACCTTCTTGGTACACTTCTAACTTTTAAGTACACATTGTATTTGTAAAAATCTTCATATTTAAGGGTGGTGCAGTGCCAATGGATTGAGAATGTAGATGATGTTTCCACAGCTAATGATAACATAATCTATATAAATAAAAATGTAAGGTTTGTTTGTGGTATTCACAGAACTCAAAAACCACTGGGGCAATTGGCACCAACTTTGGACACGATACACCTAACAACCCAATGTATGTTCTCCACTCAAAAAACCCACAAAAACAAAAAGCAGAAAGGACTTCTGAACTGCATGCCCACAAAGGATGTCTACAAAGAGATCCATGGCTACGCCACCTCCTCTTCGCGGGGAAACAGCTGGCCGTTAAAGCATGGGGAGCCAGGYGCACGTGCATGTCCCCCCCCCCACATACACACACATAAACAAGCAAGAGTGGGCACCATGGGAGTGAGGAAAAGGAGGAAGAGGAYGGTGGATGGGCTCCTCAAGTCCCTCCCTCGCCAGCAGAAGCAGCAACCTTTTTCCTCTTGGCTGTMCCCCCACYCTTTCGTCACCTCCTCTTCCTCCAAGACGCCCCGGTAGAAGCAGCAGGCAGGAGGGAGGGAGCAGGGGAGAGAGACTGTTCACTTCTTCGCCAACTCTTTCTTGCCTCCCTCCGTAATCTGCTYGGCTGTCTCCGGCAACACGAGCACTCATTTAACTCCCTCCCCCCCCTCTTCCTCCTACTAACATCCAGACCAGGAGGTAGCTGCCTCTRCCACACTCCACTCCATCTCTTCCTCACTCCCTTCCCTTCTTTCCTCCCTTTCTTTCCTTTTCTTCCTTCCTTTCCTCCCTCCTTCCTTCTTGTCCCTCACTCCTTCCTTCCCTTCYTTCTCCTTCCTTTCCTTCTTTCCCTCCTTCCCTTCCTTCCTGTCCCCTCTTCCTTTCCTTCCTTCCTCCCTTCCTTTCCTCCTTCTTCCCTTTCTTYATTTCCTTCCCCTTAATTTCCTTCCCTCCCTCCTTTCTTCATCCCCCTTCCTTTCCCTCTTCCTTCCTCCCTCCTTCCTTCCTTTTTTTCCTTCCTTCCTGTCCCTCCTTCTTTCCTTTACTTCCTTCCCTTCRTTCCCTCCTCCCTTCCCTCCCTTKCCTTTTCCTTCCTTCCATCTTCCTTTCCTTCTTTCTATGTAATAGATTACTATATAATATGTTACTATAATATATTACTACATAATACAAATTAAATATACCTACAGAATAGAGTTGGAAGGACAGTCAAGAAGTAACATGAGAAGGAGGGAAAGAGGAAAGAAATGAAGCCAGGAAAGGGGGAGAGAAGGAGGGAAGGAAAGAAGGAAGGAAAGAAAGGAAGGAAGAGAAGCAAGAAAGGGGGGAAGGAAATAAAAAAGTGAAAGGAAAAATACAGGGAAGGAAGGATGTAACTAAAGAGCAAAGAAAGGGAGGAAAGCAACAGGTAGAGATGGAAGAAGATAAATAGGAAGGGAAAGAAAAAGAGGAAAGGAAGGAGAGAAAGAGGGAGCGAAGGTTGGCCACAGCAATGCATGGCGGGTATAGCTAGTTAATTATAAATAATAACATTAGGTGAAATTAATAACATTCTTCCTGCCAATGTTGGTCCTCCATACTTTGAAATAGTTGTAAAGAAGGTTCCTAGAAGTGGGGAACTAAAGAATGGGAAAAACTGAATTTTATATGTTCAATTCAAGTTTTTCTTCCATGGCTGTCTAGAGAACAATTCATTCATCTTTGACAGTGGGGTAAATGGTGTACTCCTCTGCTAATATGAGAGCAGATGAAGGCAATAATTTTGCTGAAAATCTAGTTACTCTTACTCAGAAAATAGGTAAGTGCAGTTCTATAGAGAAGCCAGTCATTCAGGTAGGACATACATATTGCTTTCCCTCTCACTTTCAGCTTGGCTGCTTAAACATTGTGCAGTGGCTGAGCTCAAGATCTTGGCAGCCATTTTATATTTAGTTGCATAACTTTGCTGCATATTTATGTTATGGTGTCTTGGCACGTCTCCTTTTTCTGTCTCTTTCCCATAGAAATTTGCTGTTCTGTAACTTTAATAAACACACCACAATAAGCCTGGCCCCCAAGGCTTAGAATATAACAATTCTACTCTGGTTGTTTGATTCAAATCCGAAAGTTCCTACTTGGAACTAAGAACTGCTGGCAGTTGGCCAGAACAGACAGTTGATGAAATGAAAAGGGAGATCAGTCATGAGGTTTTAGAAAAATCCTTGCCAATAGCCTTATCAATGTGAAGCAAACTCTCACATTATTTACTGTGTATAGGGAACATAGATCTGTGTATATGGAACCGGCTGTCCTCCTTTCTTCACAACCGTGGACAGCGAGTGGAGAGGGGAGGCCTGGTCTCTGAGAGGTCCCCTCTATCTTGTGGGGTTCCTCAGGGGGCCATTCTCTCCCCTCTGTTATTTAACATCTATATGCGACCACTTGCTCAGCTGGTTCGAGGTTTTGGGCTTGAGTGTTACCAGTATGCTGATGACACTCAGCTTATGTTGAAGATGGAAGGCCGGCCAGACTCTGTACCCGATAATTTTCATCAATGCCTTGAGGCCGTTACTGGATGGCTGCATGCCAGCAGGTTGAGGGTAAACCCGGCAAAGATGGAGATCCTATGGCTGGGTCCGGGCAGTGGGGATATCCAGCTGCCTACCCTGGATGGTGAGACGCTACGCCAGTCATCATTGGTAAAGAGTCTGGGGGACCCTCTGCTGACGATGGAGGCTCAGGTCTCCGCCGTTAGCAGAACCGCCTTTTTTCATCTGCGGCAGGCTAGACGGCTGGCCCCCTACCTGTCCAGGGACGACCTAGCTACGGTGATCCAGGCCACGGTCATCTCAAGACTGGACTACTGTAACGCCCTCTACATTGGCCTTCCTCTATGGTGATCCGGAAGCTCATGTTGGTACAAAATGCAGCTGCTCAGCTTCTTGCGAGAGCTCCGATGAGATGCCACATAACACCAATCTTACTGCAGCTGCATTGGTTGCCAACTGAGTACTGGATCACTTTTAAAGTGATGGTACTTGCCTTTAAGGCCTTATATGGTCTGGGGCCGATGTACCTAAGGGACTGCCTCACCCCCTACCAACCCCAGAGATCTCTCCATTCTGAGGACCAAGATTTATTGGAAGTTCCCAGTTTTAAAACCTTGCGTCTAACAGCAACTAGATGCAACTAGAGTCTTTACAGTAGTGGCACCATCGCTCTGGAACACTCTGCCGCCAGAAGTTTGTGCCTTGCAGGACTTATCAGCCTTACGCAGGGCTTGTAAGACATATTTGTTTCAACGGGCTTTTGACCTTTGATCTGTTGTTTTAATTTGAGTTAGATTCCAGTTTGTTTTGTAAGCCGCTCTGAGCCTTAGGGGAGTGGCAACATATAAGTTTGAATAATAAAAATAAATAAATAAATAAATAAATAAATAAATAAATAAATGGATCTTCAGTATCAAAGGACCTCCACCCAAGGTCCTAACTAGTGGATCTCCCTAGTGGAGGTTCTGATGCACTGGGTAGAAGCGCATCAGCTCACTTCCTCCATACACAGAGAAAGAAATCAACACATTATACTTGTACATATGCAACACAGGTCCATCTTCTTGAAGAAAAGGTAATAAAATAAAATAGTATTACATAGTATTAGGAAAATTGGAGTGAATTAGAGACAATTCCTGTGACATTTGCATCATGGCTTGCAAAATGCTTTGAGAAAACACAAGGGAAGGGCAGAGATCACAGCTCCCCCCTCCAATAGGGGAAGGAAGGAGATCTGTGTCTTTCTCCTGGAAATGGCTCTGAAAAGAAGTCAGTGCTGTGAACGATCATCTCTGTACTCCGTCTGTATATATAATTAAATAAACCTTCTGTGATCTCCTGCCATGAAATTGAACCCTGAGTGAATTAGAGGAACCCCAGAAACTTCTCAATGCTCAGAAATGGGGTATATGTGTGTATCAGTATGACCAAGTTCTCAGTGGTATAATTGCAGCCATTGTTTGCTTCATGTGGAGAGCTATTTGCACTGCACTTGTCATAGATTGGTAATAATAGTGGCAGCAAGAGTATCAGATTGCTGTGGATAAAATATAACCCCATGTGCTGTAAGCCTGCTGGCCTGGATGCAGTAAAAGTTTCCTCTACCATGAATAGTAAACAGTGGAACTTTTGGTTAATATGAGCAATGCTACTATCACTCGGAACATGGGATGATTTTGAAAGGAGAGTTTAAGGATAGATTGGAATGACTATAACTGGCTTAGGGGCCATCATGATCATGAAATGCAGTTTCAAATTGGTATAGAAGAAATGAGTTTTGCAGTGCAGATTATTATAAATGAAACCCTGGAACCAGTTCCAATCCCAGATGGAGATGACACAAATCACAGAGCATTGTTCCACATTAAGGGCTTTTTTCCACACACTTTTTGTGGAAGTTTGATCTCTTGCCTAAGTGGAGTATCTTACATTTGTCCCATTCATCTGGAGAGGCCCTGCTTATGATCCCACTGGCATCGCAAGCGCGATTGGTGGGGACGAGGGATAGGGCTTTCTCGGTAGTGGCCCCTCGACTCTAGAACTCTCTCCCTAAGGAGATTCCACCTGAACATGAGGAAGAACTTCCTGACTGTGAGAGCCGTTGAACTCTCTGCCCCGGAGTGTGGTGGAGGCTCCTTCTTTGGAAGCTTTTAAACAGAAGCTGGATGGCCATCTGTCAGGGGTGATTTGAATGCAATATTCCTGCTTCTTGGCAGGGGGTTGGACTGGATGGCCCATGAGGTCTCTTCCAACTGTTTGATTCTATGATTCTATGAATGAAGAGATCCTGTGGGTTCGTACACTGAAATGTGGTCATGGAGGTGGGGAGGGGGGGCAATAATTTGAACATTGCTTCCAAAAATGCCTCCACCCCACCCCCCAAGAGAAGAAAAGAAGACTGATATTTTAAAAAAGGTAATGATAACTTAAGAACCTTGTTTTGCAAAGAGCCTGGATTTGGACTACTGAAGAAGCAAGAAGAGCTGTTTAATCACATTAGCTGTAAAGCATTCATTTGTTATGGCATCTTATACACCAGAGCTTTCTTGAGCAGAAGGCAGTCTAACATCAAGCTATTCACCTGCCCTGAATCTCACCTTCCCTCCTGTTTATGCTCATCCTAAGTAATGAAAGTCCTTCTCTGAGGACACATTGAGCCCAACATCCAGCCTGTCCCAATTAGTAAACATTTTGCATCACTGATTTTACAATTAATAGGACAATAGTCTTCCACTCCTTATGACATATTGACTACATCTCAAACACTATTAATATCCCACTGTCAGGAGGATAATATGCGCACACATTGTGGTTGTCACCGTTTTAAATTATGAGCATCCATTCCCCAGCTGAATTCACTTAAAAGTGTTTCTGTATGTTGATATAAACTGATTGATTGCACCCAGGCTCTGTGGTTATTTCTTCTCACACTTACATCATCTGAATTCACTGTGAGGTTTGCTGCTTGTTCTCTCTCTCTCCCTCCCGTCCCTCAAGATATCAAGGTTGCTGTTTGGATTAACTCTTATTGCTTGGAAATAATAATAATAATAATAATAATAATAATAATAATAATAATCTTAATTTCTACCCCGCCACCATCTCCCCGATGGGGACTCAGAGCGGCTTACATGGGGACAACATAATACAGCAATAAAATCAAAACATATACATCAAACAACATTATCAAAATAGCATTAAAAGAGAAAGAAAAAAAATATAAAATAAACATTCCAATAAACACAATCACAGTAAGGATGACAATGGGTGGGCCACATATTCAGGATAAAAACAGTCTGTTTATTTATTTATTTACAGCTTTTATATTCCGCCTTTCTCACCCCGCAGGAGACTCAGGGCGGATTACAGTGTACACATATATGGCAAACATTCCATGCCAATTTTTGACATACAAACATATACAGACATAGACAGAGGCTATTTAACTTTTTTCTGGCCACCAGGGGAGCTGTCGCTTTCATCGTCCATCTGCGACGCTGATGAAGCACTTCCGCATTCCCCGCATGCTTCCCCGCTGGAATGCTTTGCTGGAGTCTTCTTTATGGCCTCATAAATCAGTTAATTTAGCCTTCCCACATTTTAAGGTGGTACCTTATTTTCCTACTTGACCCACTCCAACCTGGGCTGACTTCGAACTCATGACCTTTTTGATCAGAGTTATCTTAATGCAGCTGACACTCGGGGCATTTATATGGAACTCATAAAACACACAGAGTTGTGAGGCTAAACATCCTATTTGGCTGATATCACTCCTGTGTCAGTATGCCAGCACAGAAATGGATATGGCTCATCACACGTGGTTAAGTGATAGAACTATGATACAAAATGAGACAATTGACAGGTTTCTCCATCAATAACAGGGAACCGGTTTATTGTGTGGAGGTGGCATCACAGCATCCATTGTATGCAATGTCATGTGATAGGTTTCAATGTCGATTTGCCAACTTCATGTCCAAAGTCTCACAACATACTTTCTGATGCTTTCATTGTGGATTATTTTTTATTATTACACAGAAAACTTTTTATACTGACTGGTGCCCAAACTATCTGTTTCCCTAACTTTTATTTCAGCTTCATATAGGCTGACTTGGCCACCGTAGTCCACGCTTTGGTTACATCCCGTTTAGACTACTGCAACGCTCTCTACGTGGGGTTGCCTCTGAAGACTGCCCGGAAGCTGCAGCAAGTCCAACGCGCGGCAGCCAGATTACTAACGGGCTGGGTACAGGGAGCACACCACTCCGATGTTACACCAGCTCCACTGGCTGCCAATTAGCTTCCGAGCACAACTCAAAGTGCTGGTGTTGACCTATAAAGCCTTAAACGACTCCGGCCCTGTTTACCTCTCCGAACGTATTCTCCCCTACAAACCATCAAGATTATTAAGATCATCTGGAGAGGCCCTGCTCTCGGTCCCACCGGCCTCGCAAGTGCGTCTGGTGGGGACGAGAGACAGGACCTTCTCGGTAGTGGCCCCGCGACTCTGGAACTCTCTCCCGCCAGAGGTTAGAACCGCCCCAACAATCCTGACATTCAGGAAACAGGTGAAGTCGTGGTTATGGAGACAGGCTTTCAAAGAATGAGACAATGATCTGGATGGAAGACGGTGTATATTCGATTTTAGTATGACGACTGACCACTGTAGTTTTAAATATATGTGCTTTTTTAATGTTTTATTGTAATGTGTTGATATTTTACCGATTGTATGTGTTTTTATGGTTGGAAACCGGGCTGAGTCCCTCTTATGAGGTGAGAAGCTTGGTATATAAAACTTTGAAATAATAAATAAATAAATAAATAAATAAATAAATAAATAAATAAATATACAAAATTTTCTCACTGCATCCCTGTATTGTTCCTCAATATATAATGAGAGAAATTGCTGGCCCCCCATATTATATAGCTCAAAAAGCACTGTGCTAGGTAATTTCCCCCCTAAAACCCACAATTTCACTAAGAAACAATTGTAGCTGGGTTCAATTGCTATACAAATGGAGATTAGGAAGACTAGGGCAAATAGGCCTTTGAAGCATATCTGATGCTATCTGAGACCTCTTATTATTCCCTATGAAGTCATTCAACAGCATCTGCCAATTTTTAATTAATTTCCTGGGGATCGTCATTAGTATAGATTAAAAATCAAACAGAAGTTTTGGCAATAGAACTGTTTTTTCATGAGCGGATTCACATGAGCTACCTTAGGATCAGTTGTGCCCACTCTTAGCTCTGTCTTAATAGAATCAATTAGGTTAATATGATTGTTTTCTATGATAACAGCACAGTTTGAAGTAATGCAAACTCCTGGATGCTTCATTTATCCATTTTCTGCTTAGACTTAATAGCTTCCTCGATGAAATATTGACAGATATAAGCTCCGACTTTATGCAGTTTACCTTGAACTGAGATGTCAAGCCACACTGAGTAATTATGCACACAAAATAACAGTAGAGATAATAGTGAGTCTGTAATGTATGATGCTGAATGTCAGAAACCATACTTGGAAGGCAGTGGTTGTATAAACCACCAGCAAAAATGCTATAAAGTACACATAACAAATGTGCATATAGGTTAAGTCTCCCTTATACAAAATGTTTAGGAACCAGAAGTATTTGGGATTTTGGATTATTTCAGATTTTGGAATAACTGAAGTCATTCCACACTTGCCCTCAAAACCTGTTTCCATGGTGCACACTGCCACTGGTGAATGCTAGATGTGTGACTAGCCTTCTTTCTCCAAATGGGAAAGTGGGTGGCTGTGGCAACAAGTTTGAGTTTTTGAAGTATTTTAGGTTTCAAATTTCCAGATAAGGGAGAATCAACTTATATGAAATGCAAGAACAGGAGGGGAAAATATCACACATTTGTATATAGCTAAATGAAAATCTGCTAAATGGTAACTATGAGAATTTGTTGCTATTGTGTGCATTCAAGGCAATTTACAATGCCTTTATTCTAGGGATACTTTGAAAGATTTATACAAAGCAGTCTGCCATTGCCTTCCTGCAAGCTTGAGAGAATGTGACTTGCCCAAGGCCATCCAGTCAGATGTCATGGTTCAGCAATGATTTGATTCCTGTTCTTCCAGAGCCTAGTACAATTCTCATACCCAGTGGTTCTCAAACTGTGCTCCGTGGAGCCCTTAGGGTTCCATGAAGCAAACTGAGGGGCTCCATGCTTTCCTCCTCCCCTCTTCTGCTTCAAGAGCAAGCAAAGGCAGGGAGGGAGGCACTGGTCAGTTGGTTGCTTCCCCACCTCTCATTACTTCCCTTCTGCACATTCGCGGTGCCAGCAGGAAGCTCTTTCCTACACAAAGGAAAGGGGGGGGGGGTGGCTAGAAGATATGCATGTGCACCAAGCATGGGGTTGGATACTAACGCTGCCCAAGTACACAGTTCTCATTACCTTCCCTTGTTTGCATCCTTCCCTTTCCTCACTCATCACATGCACATGCTCTGCAGTGCTCCAATGGTTGTTGGGGAAGGCAGGCAAAGATAAGAGGGCACACAGGTACCGTATGACCTCTCCACCTGAGTCTTTTCCCCACCCCTGCCTTCTCCACACCTGGGAGAAGACTGGGGGTGTAAAGGAGGGTAAAACTACTGCCACCAAATTTGTGAGGAAAGCCAGGTAATGATCAACATCAGCTTAGGAGCTGGTTTATAAAGGGACTATTATTTACAGAAGTATTGATAGCGTAGCGTTTTCTGTCCCTGGTTTGGTTTTACTTCTTATGCAGGCTGTTTGACTTAAGAGAAACTGTATCAGGCAAGGCTTGAGGAGAACAGTAACAATTTTATTGGAACAAGCAAGGTATAACAGATTTGATTGTTTCTTCACAAGAGGCACGGATCTTGATTGGTTACATTAGTAAGGTTTCATGAGTAACCTCAGGCACAGACTTCCAAGAGGTTTCTATAAGCAGATGTATCTCTTCTGGACAACTGTTCCCAACAAAACAAATAAGCCAAAAGGCCTATTCAACAGAATTGGCTCCCAGCCAAACCTTGATTCTTAACCCAGAATCAATAACCCCCTGTAGTTTTATCACTACCGGGTCCTTTCCTGTAACCCCTTTGGTCACAAATTAATTCCCTGTTTCTCCCACTAGAGAAATCAGCCCCTTCCTGTAGCTCTCCTGCTTACAGACTGCCACTTTCAAAAAGCTGCGCCATGGGATTTTGTGCCTTGATATTCTGGGATATAGAGCTGTGTGGAAGGGCCCTCAGATAACCCAATTCAAACATATTTTCTGCCTTGATAGGCAAAAGTATGATAGCTGGGACCCTACACTGGTTGTGCATCAGGTCAGAATTCATGAAGGGAACACATGCGCAAGACAGCGCAATGAGTGAGAGATGCATCTGCAAGGGAAGGAGGGAGGAGGGGGTCTATGGATTACACATCCCACCCTCCCAGAGTTCCTCCACTGTCAGAAAGCGAGTGGGGAAAAGCACAAGAAGAGGAGGGGGGGGGAGGAAATCCGGTTCCTTCCACTCTATTTGCACTAGGGCCTTTAAAACCTTCCTGAGCCGCCAGTATACTTTGCACCCTTTGAAGAAAGCAGCCCCAGCAGCTGGGAGCAGTCCGAGCGGACTTCCCTTCATTAATTCTGATGCGCGTTGTGCAACCAGTGTATGGGTTCCAGCTACGTGTAGGGTCCCAGCTATCACACTTTCAAAGCAGATGTGGGATTTTGTGCCTTGATATTCTGGGATATAGAGCTGTGTGGAAGGGCCCTCAGATAATCAATTCAAACAGATATTGCGGGATTTTCTGCCTTGATAGGCAAAAGTATGATAGCTGGGACCCTACACTGGTTGTGTACCACAGGTCAGAATTCATGAAGGGAACACATGCGCAAGACAGCGCAATGAGTGAGAGATGCATCTGCAAGGGAAGGAGGGAGGAGGGGGTCTATGGATTACACATCCCACCCTCCCAGAGTTCCTCCACTGTCAGAAAGCGAGTGGGGAAAAGCACAAGAAGAGGAGGGGGGGAATCTGGTTCCTTCCACTCTATTTGCACTAGGGCCTTTAAAAATCTTCCTGAGCCGCCAGCACACTTTCCACCCTTTGAAGAAAGCAGCCCCAGCAGCTGGGAGCAGTCCAAGCAGACTTCCCTTCATTAATTCTGAAGTGTATTGTGCAACCAGTGTATGGGTTCCAGCTTACGAGTAGGGTCCCAGCTATCATACTTTTGCCTCTTAATATTCTGAGATATAGGGCTGTGTGGAAGGGCCCTGGAGATCACTTCTGGAAGGTGAATAGAAAGGTGGCCTCCCATGCAACAGGGAATCAGACTTTCATTGATCACTTTAACTTCTGGCCATACTACAACACATTATGTTATTTTGCCATAGATATGTTCTTGTGTTCTTAATATTTTCAAAAGTAATAATGATAAAGATAACACCATTACTTACTAGTAATGGTGAGTAATTTCCTATTTCCAAGCATGCTGCTTCCAAGTGTTCATTAATTGCACATTTGAAATTCCCATCAGAAATCAATAGTCTCCTCCAAATTGTGCTAACCCATGAAACATATCCTTCCAAGAATACCTCCCCCCCACCCCCGGTTGTCTTTCAAAGCATACAGTGAGCAGGATGTCAGTGTAGATCTTTGAAGTGTCCCCTTTAAAGAAGATGAGAAGTGGCCTGCAACACACAAAAGCTTTTGCTGACTATATCTTGTGGCCATTAGACTCTTTGTTGTCTTTACAAAGAAAAATCTTCCCTTTGCATCTATTTTTGTATCTTTATTGTAAATAGAACCCGTTTGGAAAACAACACAACTATTTCCCTTGCCTTGGATATTCCAACACACACTTATTAAGAAGCAAACCACAGTATTTCTATAGATATATCTTGACTGATAACATTAATATAGCAGCATGACGGAAGACAAAAGAACCTCTGGCCTTTATCTTTAAGAATGTCCTGTTTAGTACAGATATATAACAATTGTAGAATGGAAATACTCAAGCCTTTTGGCTGTCATTTCTTTCTAGTAGACCCATCCTGTGGCCACACTGTATTCAGGCTTTGAAATCTGTAGATATAAACAATTTCAAACCATCCCCTTTCACTTTAACTACAAAGCCTCAAATGCACATTATTTCTCCTGGACCAGTTTTCAAGTTGCTTTCAATTATTTACATCCTCCTTTTTCTTTTACTAATCAGTTGCTTCTGCCTATATTGGAAGTCCAAGGCTTATCGTTACTATTTTTCCATGGAAATTGTTCATACTTTGAAGTGTTATTTTGCTTAACTTCTGATTAAAGGATGCAATAACTTTCTTTACATGGGCCAATATGGCATGATTGCAAAATCTGATCTAAAGCCATAACAACAACAACAACAACAACAACAGTAATAATAATAATAATAATAATAATAATAATAATAATAATGGCTCTCCATGGACAGTTCCTAAGAAAAATTGAGAGCCAAATTGACAAAGAAAAAACATGGATGTGGCTCACAAATGGAACTTTGAAAAAGGAGACCGAGGGCCTGATTCTGGCAGCCCAAGAACAAGTCATTAGAATCAATGCTATCAAAGCCAGAATTGAAAAGTTGATGACAGATTCCAAGTATAGACTCTGCAAGGAAGCAGACGAAACAAGAGATCATATCCTCAGCTGCTGCAAGAAGATTGTGCAGATAGACTACAAGCAGAGGCATTAACACCATTGCTCCAATGATTCATTGGAACTTGTGCCACAAATACCATCTGCCTGCGACAAAGAACT
>NW_026845211.1:18017-21649 GCF_025583915.1 Anolis sagrei ordinatus | reverse complement strand
GGAGGGATCAGATGGTGTTCTCCTTTAACTGGATGAGATGGCCTTCAGGAGTTCCTTCCAACTCTAGGATCTATGTCTGGATGGCCATCTGTCGGGAGGGTTCAGATGGTGTTCTCCTTTAACTGGATGAGATGACCTTCAGGAGTTCCTTCCAACTCTAGGATTCTGTGATATACCTCTCTCTTTCTCTCTCTCTATATATATTATAATACCTATGTTTAGATGGTCGGGAATGATCAGATGGTGTTCTCCTTTATGGATGAGGAATGAGCTGGTTTTCCCTGTAAGAGGCAGTAAGAGCACCTAAAGCTTCAAAGAGCTTCTATTCGACTGTTTCAAAGCTTGAGTGTTGATGGCATGATCGTCAGCATAGATGAAATTCTGTCCTGTCTTGACAGTGGCAGGTCATTTGTGTCAATGCTGGACATTGATGGCGCCAGCACTTCTTGATCGTAATAGTGGTCATTATTATTATTCCCCAGGTCTCAAACCATGGAATAATAATAATAATAATAATAATAATATCATTATTCATAGATCGTTGTTGTGGTTGTTAGGTCTGCTTCTCTGATAATAATGATAGTCTTCCTTTGGCAGCTCTCGGAGGAGAAGGAGCTCTTGGAGCTGCGCTGCGCCTCCCTCCGGAACGACAACCGGATCTACCAGGACCGCATCCAGACCGTTCTGCAGCAGTTGGAGGAAGTGGCCGGCGAGAGGGACCAGGTGAGGTTCATGGGTCCACGTTCGGAGGCTTGGGGCCATTCCAGAGACGCCGGCCTATGACCAGATTGAGTCTAACCCAATTCCCCCCCATTGACCGGCAGGGCCTCGCGACCCAGGAAGTCCTCCAGCGCCAGTATTCCAAAAGCCTGCGCGAGAAGGACGTCTACAGGAAGCAGATCCGTGACCTCGGGGAAAAGATCAACGACCTCCAGCTCCAGCTCTTCCAGAAGGAAAGGCAGCTGCACACCATCAGAACCCAGAGGGAACCATTGCAGCCCGACCCTTCAGCTCTGGTACGCTTCAATGGATTGACTACTACCTCGAACGGTCTCTGGGGCTGCCCTGGAAGACTGTAACCCAAAAGTCCCATTTGACAGCTCTGGTACGCTTCAATGGAGTGACTACTACCTCGAACGGTCTCTGGGGCTGCCCTGGAAGACTGTAACCCAAAAGTCCCATTTGACAGCTCTGGTACGCTTCAATGGAGTGACTACTACCTCGAACGGTCTCTGGGGCTGCCCTGGAAGACTGTAACCCAAAAGTCCCATTTGACGGCTCTGGTACGCTTCAATGGAGTGACTACTACCTCGAACGGTCTCTGGGGCTGCCCTGGAAGACTGTAACCCAAAAGTCCCATTTGACGGCTCTGGTACGCTTCAATGGATTGACTACTACCTCGAACGGTCTCTGGGGCTGCCCTGGAAGACTGTAACCCAAAAGTCCCATTTGACGGCTCTGGTACGCTTCAATGGAGTGACTACTACCTCGAACGGTCTCTGGGGCTGCCCTGGAAGACTGTAACCCAAAAGTCCCATTTGACAGCTCTGGTACGCTTCAATGGAGTGACTACTACCTCGAATAGTCTCTGGGGCTGCCCTGGAAGACTGTAACCCAAAAGTCCCATTTGACGGCTCTGGTACGCTTCAATGGAGTGACTACTACCTCGAACGGTCTCTGGGGCTGCCCTGGAAGACTGTAACCCAAAAGTCCCATTTGACGGCTCTGGTACGCTTCAATGGAGTGACTACTACCTCGAATAGTCTCTGGGGCTGCCCTGGAAGACTGTAACCCAAAAGTCCCATTTGACGGCTCTGGTACGCTTCAATGGAGTGACTACTACCTCGAATAGTCTCTGGGGCTGCCCTGGAAGACTGTAACCCAAAAGTCCCATTTGACGGCTCTGGTACGCTTCAATGGAGTGACTACTACCTCGAATAGTCTCTGGGGCTGCCCTGGAAGACTGTAACCCAAAAGTCCCATTTGACGGCTCTGGTACGCTTCAATGGAGTGACTACTACCTCGAATAGTCTCTGGGGCTGCCCTGGAAGACTGTAACCCAAAAGTCCCATTTGACGGCTCTGGTACGCTTCAATGGAGTGACTACTACCTCGAATAGTCTCTGGGGCTGCCCTGGAAGACTGTAACCCAAAAGTCCCATTTGACGGCTCTGGTACGCTTCAATGGAGTGACTACTACCTCGAATAGTCTCTGGGGCTGCCCTGGAAGACTGTAACCCAAAAGTCCCATTTGACGGCTCTGGTACGCTTCAATGGAGTGACTACTACCTCGAATAGTCTCTGGGGCTGCCCTGGAAGACTGTAACCCAAAAGTCCCATTTGACGGCTCTGGTACGCTTCAATGGAGTGACTACTACCTCGAACGGTCTCTGGGGCTGCCCTGGAAGACTGTAACCCAAAAGTCCCATTTGACAGCTCTGGTACGCTTCAATGGAGTGACTACTACCTCGAACGGTCTCTGGGGCTGCCCTGGAAGACTGTAACCCAAAAGTCCCATTTGACAGCTCTGGTACGCTTCAATGGAGTGACTACTACCTCAAATAACCCGAGGATGTGGACAAGATACTTGGAGGAATGAGGCCAACCACATGCATCCTGGACCCCTGCCCATCCTGGCTTCTAAAGGAGGCCAGAGGGGGATTGGCTGAGTGGGTTAAGGTGGTGGTTAATGCTTCCCTTCGGGAAGGCAAGATTCCAGCGAGCTTAAAACAAGCTATAATAAAACCGCTGTTGAAGAAACCATCACTGGACCCCACTCAATTCGTCAACTTTTGGCCAGTTTCCAATCTTCCCTATTTGGGCAAAGTCATGGAAAGTGTGGTGGCCTCACAACTCCAGTGGTTCTTGGTAGACACTGATTTTCTAGATCCGGCACAGTCTGGCTTTAGGCCAGGGCATGGCACTGAGACAGCCTTGGTCGCCTTAGTGGATGATCTGCGCCGGGAGCTCGACAGGGGGAGTGTGTCCCTGTTGGTGCTGCTGGACCTCTCAGCGGCCTTCGATACCGTCGACCACGGTATCCTTCTGGGACGCCTCGCGGGGATGGGTCTTGGAGGTACTGTTCTGCAGTGGCTCCGGTCATTCCTGGAGGGTCGATCTCAGAAGGTGTTGTTGGGGGACACCTGTTCAACCCCACAACCATTGTCTTGTGGGGTTCCTCAGGGCTCAATATTGTCTCCCATGTTGTTTAACATCTACATGAAGCCGCTGGGGGAGATCATCCGGAGTTTCGGGGTACGGTGTCATCTGTACGCGGATGATGTCCAACTCTGTCACTCCTTTCCACCTGCTACTAAGGAGGCTGTTCAGACCTTGAACCGGTGCTTGGCTGCTGTGACGGTCTGGAGGAGGGCGAACAAATTGAAATTGAATCCAGACAAGACAGAGGTACTCCTGGTCAGTCGCAAGGCCGAACAGGGCATAGGGTTACAGCCTGTGTTGGATGGGGCCGCACTCCCCCTGAAGATGCAGGTTCGCAGCTTGGGTGTGACCCTGGACTCATCGCTGAGCCTGGAACCCCAGGTTTCGGCGGTGACCAGGGGAGCAGTTGCACAGCTAAAGCTTGTGCGCCAGCTGCGCCCGTACCTTGGGAAGTCTGACTTGGCCACGGTA
>NW_026845211.1:8017-13017 GCF_025583915.1 Anolis sagrei ordinatus | reverse complement strand
GTCCCATTGGTTGTTTTTGAGGCGCGCTATTTTTATTGGGCCGCTTCTCTGTTCGTCCCGCCTCCTCCTTATAAGCAAGACGGAAGCTCCCCCCACTTCCGGTCTTCTGTAAAAATGGCGGCTGCGGCGGCCTGCTGTTTGCTTCTGAGGCGCTGCGTCTTAACGGCGAACCGAATCCGGAACCATCTCCCTCCATCCTCCTTGCTGGGCCTCCGGGGAAGGAGAAGCTTTAGTGGGCGAGATGCCGGGAAGGCTCTGCGGATAGATGCGACACGCTACACGCTGGTCTACACGTGTAAGGTGCGTGTACGTGGGGATGGGCGAAACGGGGCCTAGCGACTCTGTGGAGGCGGGGAACCATTAAGGGGCGGTTCCTCATTAGAAAGGACCCGGATGGACATCCAACCCCACCAATACTATTAGACAAAATGGACAGTAGTCATTATAATATAATATTTTATTATTTATATTATTATTATATGATTATATATAAATATATATATAATAATTAATATAGTAATTAATTAAATATTATATGTATATAATGTATTATATGATTATGTATTTATGTATTATTTATTATATATAATAATTAATATAGTAATTAATTAAATATTAACTATATCTAATTTATTGTATGTATTAATTATATATAATTAATATAATATTTAATACTATTTTTAAATGTAAAATTTAATATATTTTATTAGTTAAAATATTTCAAATTAATATAGTAATTATACATAATTAATATAATATTTAATACAATATTGTAACATTTATTATATCTTATTAGTTAATATATCTTACCTTAATATAGTAGTTAATTATACATAATCAATATAATACTTTCAAATTAATATAGTAATTATACATGATTAATATATTTAATACAATATTTTAACATTTATTATTTTTCATTAGTTAATATATCTTATATTAATATAGTAATTATATATAATCAACATAATATTGAATACTATTTTTATTTATTGTAATGTTTATTATATCTTATTAGTTAATATATCTTATATTAATATAGTAATTGATTATATATTAATTATATATAATTAATACTATTTTTAAATGTAACATATAATATATTTTATTAGTTAAAATATTTCAAATTAATATAGTAATTATACATGATTAATATAATATTTAATACAATGTAACATTTATTATATTTTATTAGTTAATATATCTTATATTAATATAGTAATTGATTATATATAATCAATATATTATTGAATACTATTTTTTATTGTAATGGTTGTTATATCTTATTAGTTATATCTTATATTAATATAGTAATTGATTATATATTAATTATATATAATTAATACTATTTTTAAATGTAACATTTAATATATTTTTAGTTAATATATTTCAAATTAATATAGTAATTATACATGATTAATATAATATTTAATACAATGTAACATTTATTATATTTTATTAGTTAATATATCTTATATTAATATAGTAATTATATATAATCAACATAATATTGAATACTATTTTTATTTATTGTAATGTTTATTATATTTTATTAGTTAATATATCATATTAATATAGTAATTTATTATATATTAATTATATATAATTAATACTATTTTTAAATGTAACATTTAATATATTTTATTGGTTAATATATTTCAAATTAATATAGTAGTTATAGATAATTAATATAATTAATACAATGTAACATTTAATATATATTATTAGTTAATATATCTTATCTTAATATAGTAATTAATTACATATAATCAATATAATATTGAATACTATTTTTATTTATTGTAATGTTTATTATACTTTATTAGTTAATATATCTTATATTAATATAGTAATTGATTATATATTAATTATATATAATTAGTACTATTTTTAAATGTAACATTTAATATATTTTATTAGTTAAAATATTTCAAATTAATACAGTAATTATACATAATTAATATAATATTTAATACAATATTGTAACATTTATTATATTTTATTAGTTAATATATCTTATTAATATAGTAATTATATATAATCAATATAATATTGAATACTATTTTTATTTATTGTAATGTTTCTTATATTTTATTAGTTAATATATCTTCTATTAATATAGTAATTAATTGTATATTAATTATATAAAGTTAATAAAATATTTAATATTTTTATTTATTGTAATATTTAATATATTTTATTAGTTAATATGTTATATTACTATAGTAATTATATATTAATTATATCAAATTAATATAATATTTAATACTATTTTATTTAATGTAATATTTAATATATTGTATTAGTCCATATAATATTTTAGTATTTAATATATTTATTTATTCATTTATTTACTTTACATGTATACCGCAGTTTCTCAGCCCAACGCGGTTTACAACAAGGATAAGAATCAATCAACGATATACAATTTAAAACCATAAAAGCATAATATACAATATTGACACAACCATAGACAACACAATACATCTCATAACTGGAGTCGTGATCCAATCCGTCGTCCAAATTTCCATTCCTGTAATCATCACATTCATTGCACTGTTTAACCGAATGCCCGTTCAAACATCCAAGTTTTTAATCTTCTTCGGAACACCATTAGCGAGGGGGCTGATCTTACCTCCATGGGAAGGGCGTTCCATAGCCGAGGGGCCACCACAGAAAAGGCCCTGTCTCTCGTCCCCGCCAGCCGCACCTGTGAAGCAGGCGGGATAGAGAGCAGGGCCTCCCCAGAAGATCTTAGGGTCCTGGCGGGCTGATAGGCAGAGATACGTTCGGATAGGTATAATATAGGTATAATATAGTATTTAAAATTATTTTATTGTTTAATATATGTTATTAATGTAATATATTAGTCAACATAATGTTTAATATTATTTTATTGTAATATTTAATATAATGTTTATTATATTTTATTATTATTATTATTTATGTTACGGTTCCACTGAAGGGATACATTTGTACAGTATAATCATATAATAATTTGCAATGATGTTGACATAATATTAATGATATAATATTTTACGATGGAGATATAATGTTATTCTACAAGGTAGATATCATATAATACTAGATAATCATATAATATTTTTCAATGAGCATATCATAATTAAAGTATATTACAATGCCAATATATTAATAATATTCTACAATGTAGATAATATAATAATAATAATCTACAGTGCATGGAACTAATGTGGTATCAAACTGCATTAGTTCTATAGTGAAGATGCACCCATTTAGAAAACAACACAATCTTGTTGTGAGGATTGCAGAGTCCTTTGCACCCCAGTAGCATCTTTTTCCATTGCTGTGAATGGGGTGAGCTTAATATACTGCTTATTATTATTATTATTATTATTTAGGTTTGTGGTTCACGGTCGACGGAAAGCATTTCCAAGGCGGCTTACCACCACGGAGTGGCCATCGTCACCTGCCCCGGATGCCAAAACCACCATGTTATTGCCGACAATTTGGGCTGGTTCTCGGATTTGGAGGGCAAGCGGTGAGTGTCTACACTCTGGAACTAATGTGGTTTAGGGCCAGTTGAACCTCCATGGCGCAACACTCAACAGATGCATTATTTGAAACACAGCAAGATGAGTCCACAGCAGACAAGGTCACCACTGGGACCACCTTGACTGGCTTGTGCAGATTATTATTTATTGTTGTTATTATTATTATTATTTTATTATAAACACAACAAGATGAGTCCACAGCAGACAAGATCACCACTGGGACCACCTTGACTGGCTTGTGCAGATTATTATTTATTGTTGTTGTTGTTGTTGTTATTATTATTATTATTATTATTATTATTATTATTATTATAGAATTTATTTAATTATTATTTATAATTTTTATTATTATTATTTTATTATAAACACAACAAGATGAGTCCACAGCAGACAAGATCACCACTAGGACCACCTTGACTGGCTTGTGCAGATTATTATTAATATTAATAGAAACACAAGATGAGTCCACAGCAGACACTCTGCTGGCTTTTGTATTGGATCACACGTCGGACACTTCCCAAGTGTCTAAGACTGTGTGATGTATCAGCAGATATGCATGCAGATCCAAGTAGGGTGGCCTTTTGCAGCTGGCAGGTGGTAATTTTGTCACCGCCGGTTGTGTTTAAGTGCAGGCCAAGGTCTTGAGGCACTGCACCCAGTGTGCCGATCACCATTGGGAGTTGTTTTGCTTCCAGTTGTCCTGCAGGCCCATGCCCTGGTTATTCAGCAGTGTGTCCTGCTTCCTGTAGCCCATTATTATTATTATTAATAATATATAATATATATATATAGAGAGAGAGAGAGAGAGAAATAAATAATCATTTTATTATCATTATTATTATGTGTACTATTATTTTATACATTTAATAATTGCCTTATGTGTCTTAATATATGGTCTTTATTGGGGTGGCATTTGTGTTTGTGGATTTTTAATTGTATTTTTACTGTGACAGTATTAATAAACAAATAACAATAGTTTTATTTCTTGCCTGCCTCTCCTCACATATATGAACATATAAGGACATATAAATAATAATAATAATAATAATAATAATAATAATAATTCAGTTGAAAAAATATGTAAACAATATTGTTTATAATACTACTTTTCAACAAAAGAGCATCTCATGGATTTCAATGTAAAAAAATGGTTTTGGGTCTCGCTTGAGAGAGGAAAGCAGGGAATAAATATTAATATTGTTATTATTAATAATGTTTATTATCCAGGAACATTGAAGAAATCCTTGCGGCCAAAGGGGAAACGGTGAAGCGGGTCGTCGGCGAAGGCGCCTTGGAGCTCCTCTTGAGTGAACCCCAGAAGTCTGAAAATGATGGAGAAAAGGGCTCCTGATCGCTGCAGAAAGACTTCGGTAATATGTCATTGTTATTATTAAGAGCTCTAGGTGCTCTTACTGCCCATTACAGGGAAAACCAGCTGATCCCTAATCCATCTAAAACACAGACATG
>NW_026845200.1:11384-24689 GCF_025583915.1 Anolis sagrei ordinatus | reverse complement strand
TCTTCAAAGGTAAAATGGGTCATCAAGGTAAAATGAGAAAGCTCACTTTGAATCTTTGGGTACTTCATCATCAGGAGAACCACCCATTGCATTGTAGTTGCCGCCGTCTCTGTTCCAGCCATTACAAGATCGAGGATGGATGCTACCACGTTGTCCTCATGAAAGAGGTTGTCCTTCTTGCCCATTTCCTGAAGTAGGAAGCATGGCAGAAATCATTATCATCATAATTCACGTCTCACCAATCTTCCAACAACATCCTTAAAATGAACATGGCCATATAGCCCTAAAACAGTGGTTCTCAACCTTCCTAATGCCGCAACCCCTTAGTACACGTCCTCATGTTGTAGTGACCCCCAACCATAACGTTATTTTCGTTGCTACTTCATAACTGTAATTTTGCTACTGTTCAGAGTCATAATGTAAATATGCAGGATGTATTTTCATTCACTGGACCAAATTTAGCACAAATACCTGATAGGCCCAAAATTTGAATACTGGTGGAATTGGGGGTGATCGATTTTGTCATTTGGTAATGCTGAAGTTGCTGGAATTTATAGTTCACCTTAAATCAAAGAGCCTTCTGAACTCCATCAATGTTGGAATTGAATCAAACATGGCACACAGAATTCCCATGACCAAGAGAAAATACTGGGAAGGTCTGGTGGACATTGACCTTGAGTTTTTGGAGTTGTAGTTCACCTACATCCAGAGAACACTGTGGACTCAAGCAATGATGGATATGGATCAGACTTGGCACAAATACTCAATATGCCCAAATGTGAACACTGCTAGAGTTTGGAGATAATATACCTTGCCATTTGGGAGTTGTAGTTGTTGGGATGTATAGTTCACCCACAATGAAATAGCATTCTCAACCCCACCAACGATAGAATTGGACCAAACTTTCCACACAGAACCCCCATAACCAACAGAAAATACTATGTTTTCTGATGGTCTTTGGCGACCCCTCTGACACCCCCTCGCGACCCCCACAGGGGTCCTGACCCCCAGGTTGAGAAACACTGCCCTAGAATATGGCCATATGGCCCAAAAAACCTACAACAACCCATACTTAAAATGATACCAATTAAAAGCTAAACGAAAACTTCAATACAGGTATAATTATCACAATGACAGCAAGGCACACCTCATATCTATAGGGAACATGTTCCCAGTTACCTGATCCCAGAGATACAACTGGAGGCCATTAAATTAACTGACTGCTGGTCCTAACATACCATAGAGGTGCACAAATTTGGGAAGGTGAAATCAAGGATATGGTTTCTGTGGTCATGGTGTGATTATGATGATAACAACAACAACTTAATAATATAAGAATAACAATAACAATAATTGTCGAAGGCTTTCATGGCCGGAATCACTGGGTTGTTGTAGGTTTTTTCGGGCTATATGGCCATGGTCTAGAGGCATTCTCTCCTGACGTTTTGCCTGCATCTATGGCAAGCATCCTCAGAGGTAGTGAGGTCTGTTGGAACTAGGAAAAAGGGTTTATATATCTATGGAATGACCAGGGTGGGACAAAGGACTCTTGTCTGCTGGAGCTAGATGTGAATGTTTCAACTGACCACCTTGATTAGCATATAATGGCCTGACAGTGCCTAGAGCAAACTTTTGTTGAGAGGAGATAATATTCAATTTCAACAGAAAGGAGGAAACCATGAAAATGAACAAAATCTGGCTACCAGTATTTAAAAACTCTAAAATTACAACAGCACAACAACAGAGAGGAAACAAACAAGGACATCTAATCACCTCTCAACAAAAGTTTGCTCCAGGCACTGTCAAGCCATTATATGCTAATAAATAGATAGATAGATAGATAGATAGATAGATAGATAGATAGATAGATAGGTGAGAGGAAGTCCTAGAGAGGAGGGAGCAAGCTTCCTTTCTGCTTCCCTGGAGACTAGAATGCAATGGAGCAATGGCTTCAAACTACAGAAAAGGAGATTCCACCTGAACATGAGGAAGAATTTCCTGACTGTGAGAGCTGTTCAGCAGTGGAACTCTCTGCCCTGGAGTGTGGTGGAGGCTCCTTCTTTGGAAGCTTTGAAGCAGAGGCTGGATGGCCATCTGTCAGGGTGCTTTGAATGCAATTTTCCTGCTTCTTGGCAGAATGAGGTTGGACTGGATGGTCCACCAGGTCTCTTTGAACTCTAGGATTCTATGTTAGAACTGTTCAGCAGTGGAACTCTCTGTCCCGGATTGTGGTGGAGGCTCCTTCTTTGGAGGCTTTGAAGCAGAGGCAGGATGGCCATCTGTCGGAGGTGCTTTGAACGCTATTTTCCTGCTTCTTGGCAGAATAAGGTTGGACTGGATGGTCCACCAGGTCTCTCTGAACTCTAGGACTCTATGTGAGATTCCATATTGAACAATGGGAAGAACTTCCTGACTGTGAGAGCCGTTCAGCAGTGGAACTCCCTGCCCCAGAGTGTGGTGGAGGCTCCTTCTTTGGAGGCTTTGAAGGAGAGCCTGGATGGCCATCTGTCAGGGGTGCTTTGAATGCAATTTTCCTGCTTCTTGGCAGAATGGGGTTGGACTGGATGATGGCCCATGAGATCTCTTCCAACTCTAGGGTTCTAGGATTCTATGATTCTAATTTCAAGAGTTCAGAAGATCTTAAGGACCAAAGTTCCTCATTTGCTCTTTGAGGGACAGAACTGGCTGAGGTTACATTTACACCAGTGGAAGGAGGAGGCTCTTATTGATATCTGGATTAACTTTGGAGTTCCCATTGTTGTGCAACAACGGAGATGTCCATAATGTTAGATAACTTTTGGAAAAAGTGCATCAAGGCTGGCATGAAGAACTACGAATTTCCAGACTGGATATGGCTTATGAACAATGGGCCCGGGCAAGGAAGAGCTCTTATCTTGGATCAGCAGCTGACTGGAGATAAGAGCGTTCCCTTGCTTAATATTACGAACACCTCCTTTTCCCTCTCTGTCTGGAACGTTATCTGCAACCCATCTCCACTGCGTTGTCTGTGCAAACGATGTGGCGAAAGAATGGGAAAACCTTGCCTCGTGTTGGCGGTGCCTTGGGTTGGGATCTTCCAGGCTTTGACACCCAAAAGGGCATGGCAGCCAAGAGGCTCGTCTCCATCTATCTTGATGGCTCAATGTGACTTAAGCAACGAATGTGGCAGGTACTGGCTTGTTCAGTAGCCTCTCCTCCACAGTTCCATTTTGGTAGGAAGCCTTAGCTTTGAAGGGTTGTGTTGCTAAAGTGCAAAGTGTGGAACCCTGCACAGACGGCCAGTCAATGTGACTTAAGCAATGAATGCAGCAGGTACTGGCTTGTTCAGTAGACTCTCTTCCACAGTTCCATTTGGGCGGGAAGCCTTAGCATTGAACACTTGTGTTGTTAAAGTGCAAAGTATGGAACTCTGCGCAAATGGTCGATCAATGGGATTTAAGCAACAAATGCAGCAGGTCCTGGCTTGTTCAGTAGACTCTCCTCTACAGTTCCATTTTGGCGGGAAGCCTTAGCATTGAACGGTTGTGTTGTTAAAGTGCAAAGTATGGAAACCTGCGGAGACGGTCGGTCAATGCAACTTAAGCAATGAATGCGGCAGGTACTGGCTTGTTCAGTAGACTCTCCTCTACAGTTCCATTTTGGTGGGAAGACTTAGCAGAAAAAGTACTGCCTCCACTTCGTAACTCCTCAACAGATGGCAGTACTGGTATGTGGCAGGTACTGGCTTGTTCAGTAGACTCTCCTCTACAGTTCCATTTTGGCGGGAAGCCTTAGCATTGAAACACTTGTGTTGTTAAAGTGCAAAGTGTGGAACCCTGCACAGACGGTCAGTCAATGTGACTTAAGCAACAAATGCAGCAGGTCCTGGCTTGTTCAGTAGACTCTCCTCCACAGTTCCATTTGGGCGGGAAGCCTTAGCATTGAACACTTGTGTTGTTAAAGTGCAAAGTATGGAACTCTGCGCAAATGGTCGATCAATGGGATTTAAGCAACAAATGCAGCAGGTACTGGCTTGTTCAGTAGACTCTCCTCTACAGTTCCATTTTGGCGGGAAGCCTTAGCATTGAACGGTTGTGTTGTTAAAGTGCAAAGTATGGAAACCTGCGGAGACGGTCGGTCAATGCAACTTAAGCAACGAATGCGGCAGGTACTGGCCTGTTCAGTAGACTCTCCTCTACAGTTCCATTTTGGCAGGAAGACTTAGCAGAAAAAGTACTGCCTCCACTTTCGTAACTCCTCAACAGATGGCAGTCCTGGTATGTGGCAGGCACTGGCTTGTTCAGTAGACTCTCCTCTACAGTTCCATTTGGGCGGGAAGCCTTAGCATTGAACAGTTGTGTTGTTAAAGTGCAAAGTATGGAACCCTGTGCAGATGGTCAGTCAATGCAACTTAAACAACATGCAGTCATTGAAGGTGTCACCCCAAAGGAGAATGCAAACTGTTTATGGTGATTGTGTTGATGTGAGTACTGTGTGTCGTTGGGTGAGTAAGTTTAAAGATGTTGAGCTGACACCTTCTGCTCTCAAGGATTCGATGACTGAACGTTGCTTAAGTCGCATTGACCGACCTTCTGTGCAGGGTTCCATACTTTGCACTTTAACAACACAACCATTCAATGTCAAGTCTTCCCGCCAAAATGGAACTGTAGAGGAGAGTCTACTGAACAAGCCAGTACCTGCTGCATACCAGTGCTACCATCTGTGGAGGAGTTATGAAGATGGAGGATTACTTTTCATTCAACCCTTGTATGTATGTATGTATGTATGTATGTGGGCAGATATGTCTTTTTGTGGCCAATTTCCTATGGGCTCTCACTTCTAGAGACAACTATGACCTTCACTGATGACAAATCTGGGTGAAACTCGACACACAGAAGCCCCATGACCAACTGAACATACTGAAGAGATGACCTTGAGTTTGGGGAGTTGTAGTTTACCTACATTTGGAGAACACTGTGAACCAAACAATGATGAGTGTGGGCCAAATTTGGCATGCATACCCGATATACCCACATTTACTATTGTTGGGGTTTGGGTGGAATAGACCTTGATATTTCTTAATTGTAGTCACTGGGATTTATAGTTCACCTACAATCAAAAAGCACTCTGAATCAAACCAATGATGGACCTGGACCAAACTTGGCAAGCATATCCAATATACTTAAATTTGACTACTGTTGGGGTTTGGGTGGAATTGACCTTGACATTTTTAATTATAGTTGTTGGGATTTATAGTTCACCTACACTCAAAGAGCACTCTAAACCTTACCAATGATAGACCTGGACCAAACTTGGCACACTGAAATACCGACATAAAATACTGGAGGGGTTTGGATGATGTGAGGATAGGACTGACCTTGAGTTTGGGGAGTTGTAGTTCACCTACATGCAGAGAGCATTGTGAACCCAAATGATGATGGATGTGGACAAAACTTTGCATGCATACCTGATATACCTTAATTTGAATACTGGTGGGGTTTAGGAGTGATTGACCCTGACATTTGGGAGTTATAGTTGCTGGGATGTATAGTTCACCTAAAATCAAAGAGCACTCTGAACGACACCAATGATGGACCTGGACCAAACTTGGCACACTGAACCCACATGATTGACAGAAAATACTGAAGGGATGTGAAAGGGGTTGACCTTGATTTCTGGGAGTTGTAGTTCACCTACATCCAGAGAAACTGTATCCACAACAACTCCCACCAACAATGGACCAACACCAAACTTTGCACACAGAGCCACCATGACCAACTGAACCTACTGGAGGGGTTTGGGGTTGGGGATAACCCATCAGGTTGGGAGTTGTAGTTCACCTACATCCAGAGAAACCATATCCACAACAACTCCCATCAACAATGAACTTGGACCAAACTTGGCACACAGAGCCACCATGACCAACTGAACCTATTGGAGGGTTCAGTTGGTCATGGTGGGAATGGGAATGGTTGGAATGGGAATGACCCATCAGGTTGGGAGTTGTAGTTCATCTACATCCAGAGAAACCATATCCACAACAACTCCCATCAACAATCGACTAGGACCAAACTTGGCACACAGAGCCACCATGACCAATTGAACCTACTGGAGGGACTTAGGGGTGGGGATGACCCATCAGGTTGGGAGTTGTAGTTCACCCTACATCCAGAGAGCACCCTGGACCCCACAAATGACGCACCTGCAGCAAACTTGGCACACATGCAAAAAATGACCAACTTTAAGTACTGATGGAGTTTGAGGGGGTTAACCTCGCATGATGTGAGCAGTTGTCCACTCACAATATTATACAGTATATCAATTAGAAACAGATACAAAAATATCATCATCAGCAACTGTCCGCCTGACTGTTGTGAGAATGAGAATGCTGAGCTCGATGGACACTTGCTCTCCTCCTGCAACGTTTCCTCTTAACCGTATGGTCTTGTGTCATCATAGAAACACTTGCGATGTGCAAGTGTTGAACCTGACTGAGCACATAGAAGATGGCTTTGAAAGGCAGCAGATCACAGGAGCTGTCTTCATAGACCTGTCAGTGAATTATGATACTGTAAACCATGGATTCCTCTTGAGAAAAATGTATAATATCACAAAGGACGACCACCTCACCCGCCTCATAGGAAACCTGCTACAAAACAGGAGCTTTTTTGTTGAGTTGCAGGGCCAAAGAAGCAGATGGCGGAAACAGAAGAATGGCCTGCCGCAGGGGAGCATGCTTGCCCCATCCATGTTCAACATCTACACAAATGACCAGCCACTGGCAGAAGGGACAGAGAGTTTCATCTATGCTGATGATCGTGCCATCACCGCCCAAGCAGGGAGCTTTGAGATGGTTGAACAGAAGCTCTCCAAAACTCTAGGTGTTCTTACTGCCTATGACAGGAAAAACCAGCTGATCCCTAACCCATCTAAAACACAGACATGTGGCTTTCACCTTAAGAACAGACAAGCATCCCAAGTTCTGAGGATCACCTGGGAAAGAATCCCACTGGAGCATTGCAGCACACCCAAATCCCTGGGAGTCACTCTGGACATGCTCTTACCTACAAGAAGCACTGCCTGAACATCAAGCAAAAAGTGGGTGCTAGAAACAATATCATACGAAAGCTGACTGGCACAACCTGGGGATCACAACCAGACACAGTGAAGACATCTGCCCTTGCGCTGTGCTACTCTGCTGCTGAGTATGCATGCCCAGTGTGGAACACATCTCACCACGCCAAAACAGTGCATGTGGCTCTTAATGAGACATGCCGCATTATCACAGGGTGTCTGCCCCCTGCACCACTGGAGAAATTACACTGTCTAGCTGGTATTGCACTACCTGACATCCGCCGGGAAGTAGCAGCCAATAGTGAAAGGACCAAGGAAGTGACATCTCCAGCTTGTTTGGATGTCAGCAGGGGTGGCTCATCCATTACACAAAGTAAGCAGTTGCAGTACACTTTTTTTTTGCCAGGGGCGCAGATGCGCCTCTGTAAATGCCCCTCGACCACCACTTGAGGAGTGCTCCCTCGGCTCACAACAGCCCTAGCAGTCCGGGGGGATCCTTGGCTTCCTTGCCTCACTGCTGGGCAATCCTCTTCCCAAAGAGGCCGGGCCCTTGAGCCTCACCTAGCCCCTCTCGTTCCTGCTCCATATCAATGATTGGTGGGGGGCAAAATACTGTTTGCTTACCATTGAAAACTACCTAGGGTTGCCTCTGGGTATCAGTCAGCACGTCAACGACTTAAATCAAGCGAGAGTCCAAAAGTGGCAGGCTCAAACCCAGAACATCAATCCATGGTTGATACCCCTTGAGCACACAGAAGACTGGGCGACTTGGAGGGAGCTGAAGAGACTGTGCTCTGTCACCACGAGATGCAGAGCCAACCTTCAGAAATGGGGCTACAAAGTGGAATCCACGACATGCAAGTGTGGAGAGGAGCAAACCACTGTCCACCTGCTGCAATGCACCCTGAGCCCTGCCACATGATGCACAATGGAGGACCTTCTTGCGGCAACACCAGAGGCACTCCAAAGGGCCAGATACTGGTCAAAGGACATTTAATCAACTACCAAGCTTGCAAACTTTGTGGGGTTTTTTTTATCTGTTTGTTTTGTTCTGTTAGAAATGTAATACAATGGTCTGGTTGCTCCTGACATGATAAATAAATAAATAAATATCATATAAGCACTGACCTCTTTCTGCTTGGAGACCAAGGCATCGGTGTAGCTCCTGAGGCTCTTGCCATTGTCTTCTTCTTCTTCCCTGCTTTTCTTAATGTAATCCCGTATGATGACGCGGATGTCTTCCACTTTTTTGAGCAACTTTTTGTGCGTCTTGAGAAAAATCCCAAGGAATGGGTAGAAGTTAAACAGCTAGTTAGGAACGAAAAATAAAAGAGAGGAAGAGAGGAAAATATGAGTTGCGATGAAGAATCATGTTGTGGATGGGAGAGCCTTTCTAAGAGCGGAATATCCACCGTCAAATGGGGCTCACGCTCCACCCTGTGCTCCATGGGGGGAAATGTGCTTACATGCAAGAATGGAGATCCCAGGAGACACATCACATCGTCGATGAGTTGTAGTAGAGTGAGGAACATTGGGTCTTTGTAGTCGAACCTCTCCCCAAAGAGAAGAACAAACGTGATGTTGGTCGGCGCGAGGTTAAAGTGTCTGAGACTGAAAGGTTCACCTTCAGGGAGGAAATGTCAGAAAGGAGGTCAGCAAACAGATCTCAAGCAAGTCTTCTTTATAATAGCGGAAACTTAAGAGTTGGCAATATGTTCATCTTGCATTCATCACACAGCCAGTATTACTTCTTTTTTTAAATGAGGAGAAACAACATATTCAAAAACCAAGAGAGGGCTATGCATGACGGCCGGAAGTAGTTCAACTCGTGATGAGCTCCGTGTCTCTCCATGCTTGAAAAGAGGCTGAAGTGTGCTACAACTGAGACATTTCTCAATGTGACGAGGTCTATTGCAGAATTCCCTCCTTTCAGGACACTTCTGTCTCTTTCCAACCACGGAGTGCTATGCATAGTGGCCAGAAGTAGTTTGACTCATGTGATGAGCTCCATGCCTCTCCATTCTTGAAAAGAGACTGAAGTGTGTTACAACTAAGACATTTCTCAATGTGATGAGGTCTATTGTGGAGTTCCCTCCTTTCAGGACACTTCTGCCTCTTTCTAACCATGGAGCACTATGCATAATGGCCGGAAGTAATTTGACTCATGTGATTAGGTCCATGCTTCTCCATGCTTGAAAAGAGGCTGGAGTGTGCTACAACTGAGACATTTCTCAATGTGACGAGGTCTATTGCGGAATTCCCTCCTTTCAGGACACTTCTGTCTCTTTCCAACCACGGAGCACTATGCATAACGGCCGGAAGTAGTTTAACTCATGTGATGAGCTTCGTTCCTCTCCATTCTTGAAAAGAGGCTGAAGTGTGTTACAACTGAGATATTTCTCAATGTGATGAAGTCTATTGCAGAATTCCCTCCTTCCAGGACACTTCTGCCTCTTTCCAACTACGGAGGGCTATGCATGACAGCCGGAAGTAGTTTAACTCATGTGATGAGCTCCGTGCCTCTCCATTCTTGAAAAGAGGCTGAAGTGTGTTACAACTGAGAAATTTCTCAATGTGATGAGGTCTATTGCTGAGTTCCCTCCTTTCAGGACATTTCTGCCTCTTTCCAACCACAGAGCACTATGCATAACGGCCAGAAGTAGTTTAACTCATGTGATGAGCTTCGTTCCTCTCCATTCTTGAAAAGAGGCTGAAGTGTGTTACAACTGAGACATTTCTCAATGTGATGCAGTGGATTGCTGTAATTCCCTGCTTTCAGGACACTTCTGCCTCTTTCCAATCACAGAGGGCTGTGCATAATGGCTGGAAGTAGTTTAGCTCATTTGAGGAGCTCCATGCCTCTTCATTCTCGAAAAGAGGCTGAAGTGGCCTACAACTGAGACATTTCCCAATGTGATGAGGTCTATTGCAGTGTTCCCTCCTTCCAGGACACTTCTGCCTCTTTCCAACTACGGAGGGCTATGCATGATGGCCGGAAGTAGTTTAACTCATGTGATGAGCTCTGTGCCTCTCCATTCTTGAAAAGAGGCTGAAGTGTGTTACAATTGAGAAATTTCTCAATGTGATGAGGTCTATTGCTGAGTTCCCTCCTTTCAGGACATTTCTGCCTCTTTCCAACCACAGAGCACTATGCATAACGGCCAGAAGTAGTTTAACTCATGTGATGAACCCCATGCCTCTCCATGCTTGAAAAGAGGCTGAAGTGTGTTACAACTGAGACATTTCCCAATGTGATGAGGTCTATTGCAGAGTTCCCTTCTTTCAGGACACTTCTGCCTCTTTCCAACCACGGAGGGCTATGCATGACGGCCGGAAGTAGTTTAACTCATGTGATTAGGTCCATGCTTCTCCATGCTTGAAAAGAGGCTGGAGTGTGTTACAACTGAGACATTTCTCAATGTGACGAGGTCTATTGCGGAATTCCCTCCTTTCAGGACACTTCTGTCTCTTTCCAACCACGGAGCGCTATGCATAACAGCCGGAAGTAGTTTAACTCATGTGATGAGCTCCGTGCCTCTCCATGCTTGAAAAGAAGCTGAAGTGTCCTACAACTGAGACATTTCTCAATGTGATGATGTCTATTGAGGAGTTCCCTCCTTTCAGGACACTTCTGCCTTTTTCCAACCATGGAACACTATGCATAACGGCCGGAAGTAGTTTAACTCATGTGATGAGCTCTGTTCCTCTCAATTCTTGAAAAGAGGTTGAAGTGTGTTACAACTGAGATATTTCTCAATGTGATGAGGTCTATTGCAGTGTTCCCTCCTTCCAGGACACTTCTGCCTCTTTCCAACCACGGAGCACTATGCATAATGGCTGGAAGTAGTTTACCTCATGTGACGAGCTCCGTGCCTCTCCATTCTTGAAAAGAAGCTGAAGTGTCCTACAACTGAGACATTTCTCAATGTGATGAAGTCTATTGCAGTGTTCCCTCCTTCCAGGACACTTCTGCCTCTTTCCAACCACGGAGGGCTATGCATGACGGCCGGAAGTAGTTTAACTCATGTGATGAGCTCAATGCCTCTCCATTCTTGAAAAGAGACTGAAGTGTGCTACAACTGAGAAATTTCTCAATGTGATGAGGTCTATTGCAGAGTTCCCTCCTTTCAGGACACTTCTGCCTCCTTCCAACCACGGAGGGCTATGCGTGATTGCTGGAAATAGTTTAGCTCATGTGCTGAGCTCCATGCCTCTCCATGCTTGAAAAGAGGCTGAAATGACCTACAAGACCCTTTTTCCAACCATGATGGTTATGCATGACGGCTGGAAGTAGTTTAACTCAGAAACAAGGCTAACATGCGTGTTAACTAGTGGACTTTCCTTTGAAACAAATGGTCAGGTGGCCGGCATACCTGGCAGCAGTATAGGGATTGCCCTGACATACCTGGTTTCCCAGCTTACCATTGAATGACTTGATGTCCTCCACAAGAAAGTTGAGTTCCTCCCGAATGTGCTCCTCCATGCGCGTCTTCCCCATTCCAAGGTTGCGCATGCTGGAGGCACTGAACCTCCGGGTTGCCCTCCATAGCTCTCCGGTTGAGAAGAAGATCCCTGTTGTTGAGGAACAGACGGAACCCAATTTCAATGGTTTATGGTTAAGGAAGGGTGGCTTCTCCCTCTACTTCCAAATGTAAACAGATGGACTTTCGTTCTCGTGCAAACCAGGAGATATAAGCAAAGAAGGCTTTGAATGGATTGAATGCATCTATACCAGGCATGGGCAAACTTTGGCCCTCTCTCCAAGTGTTTTGGACTTCAACTCCCACAATTCCCAACAACCTCAGACCCCTTTCTTTTCCTTTTCTGCTTATTTGGCTGAGGGGGGAAAGGAATGGGCCTGAGACCATTAGGAATTGTGGGAGTTGAAGTCCAAAACACTTGGAGGGAGGACCCAAGTTTGCCCATGACTGATCTACACTGTAAAATTAATGCAGTTTGACATCCCTCGAACTATCCTGACTCATGGGAGTTGTAGTCTAGTAGCCTTCTCTGCTGGTGCCGCACCACACTCTTATTATTCCAACGCATCCAGCCGGGGCAGTAAAACTGGTGCCAATCTGCATTAATTTGACAGTGTGGATGCAGCCCAGGGATCCCTAAGTCCTTCAAATGATTTGAGCCCCACAGAAAGCAGAATTAGTTGGGACAATTTGAGGGCAATTGAGTCTTTGGAGTGGGCTTTGTCAACGTTTTCGGACTTGGGACCGAACCCGTTCCCTCATTTACCCTTTCCGCCCTGGATCTGTTGAAATATCGGTATCACCGGCCTGTCTACGAACTCCTCCGCGAAGTTGACAAGAGCATCCTTCACCGCTTCATAGCCGGTCAGGACCACCACTTTCTGGAATCCGAAATGGAGGGTGAACACTGGCCCGTACTTCTTGGCAAGCTGTAAAGGAGGCAGATATTGACTTTGCTCAGCAATTTACGACAACCGTTAGCATAAGACACACTGTACTAGAGTTGTGTGTAGGTCTGATTCCCTTCATTACATCTGTTCTTTCGTTACATTTGTTACCTTCAGGAGCAAGTAACGGGTCGCCCCTCTCAACACGAAAGCAAGCGGGAGCGGATCATTGGCTCTCGTGAGCACATGGTGCTCCATGCCTCCTTGCCTTGGAAAGAGAGGGTGCATGTGTAGTGTGCAGGCCCAGTGCATGTGCCTGCCTGCAGCCGAGTGCCTCCTCTAGAGTAAGAAAGCCAGAATTTGCCTCCTTGCCTTGAGAGAGTGCATGTGTGGCATGCAGGCCCAGCATGTGTGCCTGCCTGCAGCCAGGTGCCTCCTCTAGAGTAAAAAAAGTCAGAACTTGCCTTGGAAAAAGAGAGCATGTGTGTGGCACGCAGGACCAGAAAGCACATGCACCTGCCTGCAGCCAAGTGCCTCTCCTCTAGAGAAGAACAGGTAATAAACCTCTTTAACGTGTGTGCCTCCCTGCAGCCAAATGCCCCTCCTCTAGAGTAGAACAGGTAAGAAGCCCCCTTAAAGTATGTGTCTCCCTGCAGCCAAGTGCCTCTACTCTACAGTAGAACAGGTAAGAAGCTTCTTTAAAGTGCACACCTTCCTGCAGTCAAGCGCCTCTCCTCTAGAGTAGAACAGGTAAGAACCCTCTTTAAAGTGTGTGCCTCCCTGCAGCCAAGCGCCCCTCCTGTAGAGTAGAACAGGTAAGAAGCTTCCTTAAAGTGTGTGCCTTCCTGCAGCCTCTCCTCTAGAGTAGAACAGGTAAGAAGCCT
>NW_026845189.1:0-24876 GCF_025583915.1 Anolis sagrei ordinatus | reverse complement strand
GTCAATTCATCCAGTGGTTTTTGAGTTATGTTAATCTCATAAACGAACATTACATTTTTATTTATATAGATTGGGCTTAGCACCATGGTTGGCTTCTTCAAAGTTGAGACTGTAACCCAAAGCAGAGTCTGCCCCTACCTCTGAGCAAGGATTGAAAGGAATGTCTCCATTTTTCCTTTCCCTAGTCATGTTTTGCTTCCCCTCCAAAATGCATAATCCCTGTGGAGAAATGCATAAACTCTTTTTTTGGGCCGATGTCAGGCTTTCATGCTACTGTAGGGAATAACCTGCAATTACTGAGAATGCTCTGGAAGAGGAGCTGAAACCAAAGAATGGATCCATCACCATCATGACATCTCCAGCAGCGGAGTGGTCGGCTAAAGATAACCGACATGAAAAATGCCTCTGCTGAACCTTCATGTGAGTAAGACTATGAAGCCCTCTGCCACTGTTCCCTTTTTTTAATTTTTTGATAATATTACTCTTCCACCCCTTCATCACCTTGGCTCTTTTCCCCTTCTCCTGGTCTGTGCAGCACTTCAGGAGGGGAAAAAACCATAATAAAGCCCAATGATCCAGACGCAGCATCTAAAAGAGAAAATAACTACTCTAGCGATGAACTGGAAGTCTATTTGAGAGACATCTGTTTTTCCAATATATGTATATCAAAAAAATAAGAAATCCGTGTCTTGGCTTTAAAGTGTTCATAAAATCTTTAGGGTTACGAGATTCTGAGAAAAATGGAGGCAGCTCATTCGAGAGCAGAATTGGAGAGCACAATTTTTTTGAACCAAAGAGCCTCTTTAATTATTAAAAATGAAAAGCAGGTCGTATTTATCATTGCGGCAGTCTGGGCGCCTTCCAAAGAAGCCGGCAGAATTTCCTGGATAGGAAGTCAGCAGCATATTCCAGGAACAACTGTCTTGTGCCGAGGATATTTTTCGTGACTGGTGTAGTTCACATCCCATGATTCCTCAGAAGATCCCAGATAGCATTGCATGGTGGTCTTTTCATGCTCCATGAGATATGTCTTATAGGGCTGGGCAACCACGGAAAAATTTGTTTCTAAACTCGATTCGTTTTTAGGGGGTTTTTGCGTTTTGTTTTTAAAAAGAATTCCGAATTTTTTTCTTTAAAAAAGTTCGAAATTTACGAAATTTTGGAAATTACAAAACAATTACGAAACAATTACGAATCGATTCGTTAATGGCGGACGCGACTGCGCAATACGCTAAAAAAACCTCCAAATGGGACAGGGGGAACTTCTGAAGCTTCCCTCTCCCTCTGTTGTTGACTGTTGGTGTGATAATTTATTTTTTTATCACTAAGAAAACAAACAACAACTATAAAACTTGCACCAGACATACGGAAGTAATAACGAAACAATTTCGAAACGATTTCAAAAATTACGAAACAATTACGAAATGAATTGAAAAATTCGTTTCGATTTTTAGTTTCTCCTGAATGGTTCAATATCGGATCGTAAGCTAATTTAAATACGAATCAATAACGAATTACGAAATTAACGAACGAAACCGCCCAGCCCTAGTCTTAGGGTGCATTTTCAGTCTGTGGTCCTCCAGGTGTTTTGGACTTCAGCTCCCAGAACCCATTGAATAAGATGGCTAGGGCTCCTGGAAGTTGGAGGCCATGTAAGAATAATGCAGTTTGACACTAATTTAATTGCAGTGGATCAATGCTATGGACTCATGGGAGTTGTCGCTTAGTGAAACACCAGAACTCTTTGGCAGAAAAGGCTAGAGACTTTGTAAAATGATATCTCCTAAGATTCCATAGCATGGGGCTCTGGCAGTTCAAGTAAGGTCAAACTGCATTAATTCTTCAATACAGATACACCCTTAGAGATAATCTCCCAGAAGCAAACGAAGGTGGTAATCTATGAGAAGGGCTTGGATCTCTTGATGTCAATGGTGGCTTCCATGTCAACGGGACACTGACTCCATATTTCAGTAAGAAATTTCAGTATGAAATTTCAAAGATATATCTAAAATGGTGAAGTGTACCCCACAAAACAGGTTCACTTCACTTTACTTTCACTTCACTTTATTTCTTAATTAGTCGCTCTCCACCAAGGTGCTCTGAGCGACTTACAGTCTAAAATAGCATTTACACAATATAAAAACATTCAACATAAAAACATTCAACAGTGACTATTTGGCAAATTAGATCTGATTACTTAAATGCACAACCAAACAGCCAAGTCTTGAGCGCCTTTACAAAAGGTTGCAACTCCGACATTGCTCTAATGTATGGAGGCAATGAGTTCCACAGAATTGGAGCATAGGTCGAAAAAGCTCTACACGCCTTGTAGCTTCCAGGTGTACCTCCCTAGGGCCTGGTATGTATAGGAGATTTTCCTGGGTGGATCGAGGTAACCACTGATGGAGAAAAGGAATGAGGCGGTCCCTAAGATATAAAGGTCCTTGGCCATTTTGAGATCTAAATGTCAGGATCAGTATCTTGTAAGAGATCCGATGTTCTATTGGTAGCCAATGTAGTTGTTGCAGAATCAGTGTAATATGGGATCTTATAGATGATCCCGCTAGCAGCCTGGCCGCTGCATTTTGGACCATCTGAATCTTCTGGGTTGTTGACTTTCGGAAGGCCGGCATATAAGGCATTGCAATAGTCCAACCTCGCATGTTTATTCCATAGGGTAGAATTCCAACCTGGGGGTCAGGACCCCTAGGGGCTCATGAGGAGGTGTCAGAGGATTGCAAAAGACCATCAGAAAATAGAGTATCCCATGGAGGTTCTGTGTGGGAATTTTGGCCCAATTATTTCATTGGTAGCGTTCAGAATTTTCTTTGATTGTGGATGAACTATACATCCCAGTAACTACAACTTTCAAATGTCAAGTCCTATTTTCCCCAAACTCCACCAGTGTTCATATTTGGACATATTGAGTATTCATGCCAAGTTTGTTCCAGATCTATAATTGTTTGAATCGACAGTGCTTTCTGGATGTAGGTGAACTACAACTCCAAAAATCAAGGTCAAACCCCACCAAACCATTCCAGTATTTTGTTGGCCATGGGGAGTTTTGTGTGCCAAGTTTGGTTCAATTCCATTGTTGGTGAACTTCAGAATGCTCTTTGATTGTAGGTTAACTATAAATCCCAGCAATTACAATTCCCAAATGACAAAACCCACCAATATTAAATTTTGGACATATCGGGTATTTGTGCCAAATGAATGCGAATACATCCTGCATATCAGGTATTTACATTACGATTCATAACTATAGCAAAATTACAGTTATGAAGTAGCAACAAAAACAATTTTATGGTTGGGGGTCACCACAACATGAAGAACTGTATTAAGGGGTCATGGCATTAGGAAGGTTGAGAACTCCTGCCATAGGGAATACTTTGAGCAACTCAAGACCTTCACACAGTAGGTATTATTAATGTCATATGAGTGAGATAGAAAATCTGTTCCCACTTGCAGAATGAGCTTTAAAGGAGGTCTCCAAGGTGCTGAATCCTATTCTCCAAATAGCTTTAGCATATGGCTATCTCCTAATACTTCAATCAGATTGTCTGTTCCATTGATATTGAAGGCCTTCCTGACCAGGCCCTTTGTTTCCCAAGAAAGAACTTTAAAGTGAAAGAAAGAGACTCATTCGCTACAGAACTTCGTCAATAAAGACCTGCAGGCAATGCACACAAGGTTTCTTGAACCCATCATCTGCCCTTGGAATTTCTTCATGGTCTTGGCTCAAGTAAGAACTTCAAGGACTAATATATTCTTTCATAAGTAAGAACTTCATAGAATACAATTAAATAGCACACACAAAGCAAACCCAAACTCTACATTAAACACTACAAATTGCACAATTCACAAGTTGAACAGAAAGCCTTCTATGCCTGCCACTGTATTAATAAAGAGCTAAAAAAACTCTTGATCTCATCCTAACAAATGCGGAGGACCTGATCGATGCGGTTGAAGTGGTAGGATCCTTAGGGGCAAGTGACCATGTGCTCCTGCAATTTGAGGTACAAAGGAAGGCCGAAACTAAGACAAGTCAAACCCGCATTTTGGACTTTAGGAGAGCTGATTTCCAAAAAATGAAGGAAACACTGAGCAGCATTCCGTGGACACAGATACTAAAAGACAAGGGAGTTACGGATGGATGGGAATTTCTCAAGAGTGAAATACTCAAGGCGCAATTGCAAACCGTGCCAACAAAGAGAAAAAATAGGACAAGTGCAAAGAAGCCAGAATGGATGTCCAAAGAACTTCTAACTGTTCTAAGACACAAAAGAGACATGCACAAGAAGTGGAAAAAGGGAGAAATCACCAAAGAAGAATTCAAACAAATAGCCAACACCTGTAGGGAAAAGGTCCGCAAGGCTAAAGCAAAAAACGAGCTCAGACTTGCCAGGGACATTAAAAACAATAAAAAGGGCTTCTATTCTTATGTCAGTAGAAAAAGGAAAAACAAGGAGGCGATAGGACCTCTTCGCGGAGAAGATGGGGCAATGCTGACAGGGGATAGGGAAAAGGCAGAACTACTTAATGCCTTCTTTGCCTCGGTCTTCTCACAAAAAAGAGAGTCTTCAACCTCAGCAAGATGGAGTGGATGAGGGATTAGAGGACATCCAACCCCAAATTGGGAAAGAAGTCGTCCAGGAATACCTGGCCGCTCTAAATGAGTTCAAGTCCCCAGGGCCAGATCAACTACACCCAAGAGTATTGAAGGAACTAGCGGAAGTCATTTCCGAACCATTGGCAATCATCTTTGAGAGTTCTTGGAGAACGGGAGAAGTTCCAGCAGATTGGAGGAGGGCCAATGTGGTCCCAATCTTCAAGAAGGGAAAAAAGGATGACCCAAACAATTACCGTCCGGTCAGCCTCACGTCGATACCAGGCAAGATTCTGGAAAAGATTGTTAAGGAAGCGGTCTGCAAACACTTAGAAACAAATTCAGTCATCGCTAATCGTCAACATGGATTTATCAAAAACAAGTCATGCCAGACTAATCTGATCTCTTTCTTCGATAGAGCTACAAGCTGGGTAGATGCGGGGAATGCCGTGGATGTAGCGTACCTGGATTTCAGTAAGGCCTTCGACAAGGTCCCCCATGACCTTCTGGCAAGGAAACTAGTCCAATGTGGGTGAGGCAAAACTACGGTGAGGTGGATCTGTAATTGGTTAAGTGGACGAACACAGAGAGTGCTCACTAATGCTTCCTCTTCATCTTGGAAAGAAGTGACAAGTGGAGTGCCGCAGGGTTCCGTCCTGGGCCCGGTCCTGTTCAACATCTTTATTAATGACTTAGATGAAGGGCTAGAAGGCATGATCATCAAGTTTGCAGACGACACCAAATTGGGAGGGATAGCCAATAGTACAGAGGACAGGAGCAGAATTCAAAATGATCTTGACAGATTAGAGAGATGGGCCAAAACTAACAAAATGAAGTTCAACAGTGACAAATGCAAGATACTCCACTTTGGCAGAAAAAATGAAATGCAAAGATACAGAATGGGGGACGCCTGGCTCGAGAGCAGTATGTGTGAAAAAGATCTTGGAGTCCTCGTGGACAACAAGTTAAACATGAGCCAACAATGTGATGTGGCGGCAAAAAAAGCCAATGGGATTTTGGCCTGCATCAATAGGAGCATAGTGTCTAGATCTAAGGAAGTCATGCTGCCCCTCTATTCTGCTTTGGTTAGACCACACCTGGAATATTGTGTCCAATTCTGGGCACCACAATTCAAGAGATATTGACAAGCTGGAATGTGTCCAGAGGAGAGCGACTAAAATGATCAAGGGTCTGGAGAACAAGCCCTATGAGGAGCGGCTTAAAGAGCTGGGCATGTTTAGCCCGAAGAAGAGAAGGCTGAGAGGAGACATGATGAGGGCCATGTATAAATATGTGAGAGGAAGTCACGGGGAGGAGGGAGCAAGCTTGTTTTCTGCTGCCCTGGAGACTAGGACACGGAACAATGGCTTCAAACTACAAGAAAGGAGATTCCATCTGAACATTAGGAAGAACTTCCTGGCTGTGAGAGCCGTTCAGCAGTGGAACTCTCTGCCCCGGAGTGTGGTGGAGGCTCCTTCTTTGGAAGCTTTTAAACAGAGGCTGGATGGCCATCTGTCAGGGGTGCTTTGAATGCAATTTTCCTGCTTCTTGGCAGGGGGTTGGACTGGATGGCCCATGAGGTCTCTTCCAACTCTTTGATTCTATGATTCTATGAAAAGAAATAAGCAAAAAGGAGAGGAAAATGCTTTCCATTCATTTTTTCTCCACTTATAATTTAGCCCTTCAATTTAAACTCTTTCTATTTTAATGAATTGCACTTCATCTATGTCTTTAAGTCATATTAATTGACAAATCATTACCCACCTTGCTATTTTCCAAAGAAACAATTAGGGATTTTCAATTTTTCATGAACATTATTGAAGATGTTTTCTTTAAGTGGAATAGAAAGTTTATCAATTAATTTATTTCTTTACTATATTTATCCTGCATTCATCACTGAGCCTGGAACCACAGGTCTTAGTGGTGGCCAGGGAAGCTTTTGTACATTTAAAACTTGTGTGCCAGTTACGCCTATACTCAGGGGTGGCTCAACCCATTACGCATAGTTGATTTTTCCCAGAGGCGCTCTTGAGGCGCTCTTGGGGGAAAATAGACCTTGATATATGCGAGTTGTAGTTACTGGGATGTATAGTTCACCTACAATGAAGAGCATCCTGAACTCCACCAATGATGGAATTGAACCAAATATGGCACACAGAACTCCCATGACAAACAAATAATATATATCAGTGATTGGTTGGGGAGTGGGGTGCCAAAATACTGTTTGCTTACCATTGAAAATTACCTCAGTTCGCCTCTGCCTGTACCTCGAGAAATCAGACTTGGCCACAGTGGTCCATGCTGTTTTTACATCCCAAATAGACTACTGCAATTCACTCTACATGGGGATACCTTTGAAGACTGTTCGGAAACCTCAAGTGGTCTAATGGGCAGCAACCAGATTGCTCACCGGAGCGGTGGAGCAGCCAGTCTGCTACTTAGCATAATTCAAAGTGCTGGCTTTAGCTTATAATCCCCTAAACTGTTCTAGCCCAGCTTATCTGTCCAAATGTGTCTCCCTCTGTGAATCACCTCAGAGGCTAAGATGTTCTGGGGAGGCCCTGCTCTTAATCTCACCCCCTTCACAGGCACAACTGGTAGGTATGAGAGACAGAGCGTTCTCAGTGGTGGCCCCTTGGCTGTGAAACTCCCTCTCCAGTGAAATTAGATCAGCTAGATCAGCTCCTGACCATTAGGAAGAAATTAAAAATGTGGCTGTGGGACCAAGCCTTTGGACAGTAATCTTCCAGTGCAATAAGTAAATACGGAATAGTGCAATTACGACTAGAATGGCTCCTGGACTATGATTTTGGATTGTGTGGTTTTAACAATTGGTTTTAAAGTTCAGATGCTTTTAACTTTTTGGTTTTTATTGCATATGTTTATTTTAGTGTATGTTTGTCTTATGCAGCATTGAGTTGTTGCCTACATGTAAGCCGCTGTCGTAGTTCAGCCTATGATTGTGTCTGATGTCAATGGGGATTAGGGTTTTTCTGGGCCTGAGTCAAGCCCAGGCCTTGCTCAGAGGCCCAAGGAATGCTTCTCATGAAGATTCCTAAGATCAGATTCCTGGGGGAGATCCACAGCATTCTTTCTCTGAGAAACTGTCTTCTGAGGATGATTTATCAAGTGCAGAATTTAATGAGTTTGAAGACAGAAAACAAGACTTTTGTAAACTAAGACAAAGTTCTCAAGATCATTGAAGGTCAGTCCATCTGTTGTCGAAGGCTTTCATGGCTGGAATCACTGGGTTGTTGTAGGTTTTTTGGGCTGTATGGCCATGTTCTAGAAGTATTATCTCCTGATGTTTCACCTGCATCTATGGCAGGCATCCTCAGAGTTTGTGAGGTCACAACCTCACAAGCTCTGAGAATGTCTGCCATAGATGCAGGTGAAATGTCAGGAGAGAATACTTCTAGAACATAGCCATACAGCCTGAAAAACCTACAACAACGTCAGTCCGTCTGCTAGAAAAGAGAGATGAGAAATCCTTATCTGGCTGTAAGGGCAAATGGAATGCTTTCCTTTTGGTTCATGGGACAGGAAAAGCTTTAAATGATACAAGAAAAGGATTTCAGCTCAGTCTTGTCAATGTTGGAGTTTCATGACAGTCATGTTTTCAAGTGGATTTCTGGTTTCATATTTCATGTTTTGCCAGGTTCCTGTTCTGGGCACTGGACCTCCATGCTGTCTTGGTCCTTTGGGTTTTGCATCTTGTGTTTTTACCTTTGTACCCTAAAGTTCATGGAATATCTGTAGTCTTTGGAAAATACTGTTTTGGACTGTACTGTTTCTATCATTTTTATTGCTTTGCTTACATATATCCTTTAATAAACTTCTTGCTGATTTTGTTATACTGGTGTGGTGTTTAAGGACAGAGGTGTTTATGCTCTGGGATACAACAGCTGCTCAGAGTCCCCTTCGGAGTGAGAAGAGTGGGGTTTATATATTAAATAGTAGTAATAATAATAATCATCATCATCATCATCATCAACATCATCATCTTCATCTTTATTTGTATCCCGCCACCATCTCTCTGAACGGACTTGGGGTGGCTGAATAGTGCAACAAAATACAAATTTTCAACATGGATTTATCAAAAACAAGTCATGCCAGACTAATCTGATCTCTTTTTTCGATAGAGTTACAAGCTGGATAGATGCGGGGAATGCCGTGGACGTAGCATACCAGGATTTCAGTAAGGCCTTCAACAAGGTCCCCCATGACCTTCTGGCAAGGAAACTAGTCCAATGTGGGCTAGGCAAAACTACGGTGAGGTGGATCTGTAATTGGTTAAATGGACGAACCCAGAGGGTGCTCACCAATGCTTCCTCTTCATCCTGGAAAGAAGTGACGAGTGGAGTGCTGCAGGGTTCCGTCCTGGGCCCGGTCCTGTTCAACATCTTTATTAATGACTTAGATGAAGGGCTAGAAGGCATGATCATCAAGTTTGCAGACGACACCAAATTGGGAGGGATAGCCAATACTCCAGAGGACAGGAGCAGGATTCAAAACGATCTTGACAGATTAGAGAGATGGGCCAAAACTAACAAAATGAAGTTCAACAGTGACAAATGCAAGATACTCCACTTTGGGAGGAAAAACGAAATGCAAAGATACAGAATGGGGATGCCTGGCTCGAGAGCAGTACGTGTGAAAAAGATCTTGGAGTCCTCGTGGACAACAAGTTAAACATGAGCCAACAATGTGATGTGGCAGCAAAAAAAGCCAATGGGATTTTGGCCTGCATCAATAGGAGCATAGTGTCTAGATCTTGGGAAGTCATGCTCCCCATGCTCTATTCCGCTTTGGTTATACCACACCTGGAATATTGTGTCCCATTCTGGGCACTACAATTCAAGAGAGATATTGACAAGCTGGAGAGCGACTAAAATGATAAAAGGTCTGGAGAACAAGCCCTATGAGGAGCGGCTTAAGGAGCTGGGCATGTTTAGCCTGAAGAAGAGAAGGCTGAGAGGGGAGATGATAGCCATGTATAAATATGTGAGAGGAAGCCACAGGGAGGAGGGAGCAAGCTTGTTCTCTGCTGACTAGGATGCGGAACAATGGCTTCAGACTACAAGAAAGGAGATTCCATGTGAACATGAGGAAGAACTTCCTGACTGTGAGAGCCGTTCAGCAGTGGAACTCTCTGCCCCAGAGTGTGGTGGAGGCTCCTTCTTTGGAACCTTTTAAACAGAGGCTGGATGGCCATCTGTCAGGGGTGCTTTGAATGCAATATTCCTGCTTCTTGGCAGGGGGTTGGACTGGATGGCCCATGAGGTCTCTTCCAACTCTTTGATTCTATGATTCCTTAGGAAGCCGTGGCAGTTAAGAGTGGTGCCCAATGCATCATATTGACCCAATTAAATACATACATTTCTGCCAAGTCATTACACTTGAGTCACCAGTCCTCTTTAGTTGGCATCAAACCCCCTTTCCATTTTTGTGCATAAAGTACTCTGGCAGCTGCTATTATACATGAATGTATTCCTCCAGAACTCCTTTCTTGTTGCTCTTCCATCAGTCCCAGGAGAAAACACTCCGGCTTTGACTGAATATTTCTCTTCAAATCTTTTGCATGGCAATATGCATTTGAATCCAGGATGTTTCTTTGCTGTAAAATGCTTCTTGCGTTGAAACCTTTCGTGGCATCTTCTGGTATAACCTAGGTGTGAATCTCATCCGTATTCTCCAAACTGCACGTCTCACATAGTAATAGTTAAAATCCGTCTCCACTTTAATTCCCAAGAAAGAACTTTAAAGTGAAGGATAGAGACTCATCTGCTACAGCAATATCTCTGCTCAAGAGCTGCATTTCCTTGCAGGAATATATTAGAAGCTTTATGCCTAAAGTGAGAAGGATGGCAACATGTGGTATTTTGTAATCAGTGATAAATGTGGGTATCCCCTTTTCTTTCCCTCTCTTTGCTATCCTTTTCTCTTTCGATTCTTTTTTTCTTTCTCATGATGGCAGCTGGCCATTTCCATACCAAATGCAGCAGCTAATCTTTTGGAGAGGCCCAGCACTCGGTTCCACCTGCTTTATAAGGAGCTCCATTGGCTGCCATTCATTTTCCGGTCCCAATTCAAGGTGCAGGTGCTTACCTACAAAGCCCTAAACAATTTGGGGCCCGCCTACCTGTGTGACCGCATCTCTGTATATGAACCCACACGATCCCTCTGATCATCTGGAGAGGCCTTGCTCACAATCCCACCTGCGTCGCAAGCGCGATTGATGGGGACGAGAGAGAGGGCCTTCTTCGTGGTGGCCCCCCGACTCTGGAACTCTCTCCCCAAGGACATCAGACAAGCCCCAACATTGGCAGTCTTTAGGAAGAGCTTGAAGACGTGGTTGTTCCAGTGTGCCTTCCCAGCATCTTTCCCCCCCTCCCAAGTATTTGTAGTTCGCCAAGGGCCGGACAATGGATTCTGCTGCTTCCTGACCCAGCGCACATAACTGGGTTCCTGTCTCCTCTTTGTGAACTCTCTGACCTATGCACTGGACTATGGACTCTGCTACTACCCAACCCAGCGCCCATCACTGGGCTTCTGCCTTTTTCTTATTGACTCTCTGCTTCATGAACTGAACTGTTTGCCACATCCCTGGCCACGAACTTCCTTCTGGTGCTTGCCTTGAAATGCAAGCAGCCTCCGTTTCCACGCACCTTTGCCAGAGGACTATGAGATCTCCAGTTTGCGTTATAATAAAGATCCAATATTGTAATAAACTTTCACTGGGGATGGGGATGGGATATTATGAGATTATGATATATGTAACCCTTATGAATTCCTCTGTATCCTCACCCCCTTGACCTTCGCCCCACAAAAACCGGCGTGACCAGGAACTGCCTGAGGAAAGAGCCCCAGCCTCTTCCTCAATCACCCATTGATTGACTCATCAGCATGGACAATACTGCTGATCCCCAACCCTAGCCATCGGAGCAAGGCCAGCGAGGGAAAGGGGTCAGCAGAGCCTCGGAAAGAAAGGACTGATATATCACCAAGATATTGTTGACCCTCCGGGTGGTCCGATATCGATCTAGCTTATTCAAAATGCTCCCCAAAACCCATCAAGGACTGGAAAGCTCTTTGTTTGTCAGGATCACCCTCTTCCCGCCTGGGACAAAAGCCCGCATTCCAGCTGGCAGGAAATCCAAATCCCATCATCTTTCCCCTTTGTCTGCGGCCGTTCCGCCTCCTCACTCCTGATTGGTCTAAACTCAGAAGCGAGCGGAGGGCGCCCATTGGCCCTCCCGAGGCGCAGGAGCGTTCTGATTGGCTGAAAGCTGAGGCGGGCCACCAAGCCTCCTCCCAGCTGTTCCAGCCTCAGCCAATCAGCGTCAAGCCGGCCGGCAAGGGGCGGCGGGAGTTTCAAACTGCTTTCTTTTGTCTGTACTGTATAAAAATGCCTGAAATCTTTGTATCTGGATGCTTGCAGTGGAATGATTCCTGTAATGCATCTGATCTCAGCTGAATCACAATAAACCTCGGTTGCTGAAAAGAAACTTCTTCCACTTGGATGAGGCATTATTATTTATAATATTTTTTACTCTTTGGATTGGCTCTCGCTGGCCTCACCAAGGGACCCAGAGCCCTTTAGGCGCGGTCCTCGGGTTTCTCCTTCTCAAGGAGACCCTGCTAAAAGCAGCTCGATATCATTCCCAGAATAGGAAACTCCAAGCATCATGTCCCAAATGCACTTTACTAGAGATTTAAGATTGTCTGCACACCGCACTTATCTCCAAAAACCTATCCATCTCACCTGTCATGCCCAGCATTTTAAAATGTTAATCATTACATTTGGCCCGGCCTTAGTTTTTTAAATGTGTCATATTGTCTAATGTTTATTGCTATTGTTTTAATGTTTATTGCTTGTTTTATGAGTTTATTTATTGTTTGTATTTTGTTATGCTGTTGTTTTATTGATGTGTTGTGCCTCGGCCTCTTGTAAGCCGCACCGAGTCCTTCGGATGATGTTAAAGGTAAAGGTAGTCCCCTGACATTAAGTCCAGTCATGTCTGACTCTGGGGTGTGGTGCTCATCTCCATTTCTAAGCCGAAGAGCCAGCGTTGTCCGTAGACACCTCCAAGATCATGTGGCCGTCATGACTGCATGGAGCACTGTTACCTTCCCGCCGGAGCGGTACCTACTGATCTACTCACATTTGCATGTTTTCGAACTGCTAGGTTGGCAGAAGCTAGGGCTGACAGCGGAAGCTCACGCTGCTCCCCGGAATCGAACCTGCGACCATCGGGAGATGTTAGTGGGGTATAAATAAAGGATTATTATTATTATTATTATTATTATTATTATTATTATTAGTGTGGTTGGTGAGGTCGAGGGTCTTCTCAGTGGTGGCTCCTCAGCTCTGGAACCCTCTCCCCAGTGAGATTAGGTCTGTACCCTCCCTCCTGGCCTTAAAGAGAACAAAGACATGGTTATGGAACCAAGCTTTTGACTAGTAAAGTACTGCAGTACAAGAAGCAAATATGGAATATGTGCAATCGACATTTGGAATGGCTTGGCCTGCAAGTTGGATCATGTGATTTTAATGCTTTTATTAGGTGTTCTAATTCTTATGTTCAATATTTTAAATGACCTTTTATCTTATCTTATGGTGAATTGTCCTATTGATTTTATTTATTTATTTATTTATTTAGTACATTTCTATACCGCCCCTCTCAGCCTTCTGGCGACTCGAGGTGGTTTACAAGGTAAGAATTCAATGCCACCAAGGACACAATTACAATATACAATATAAAAACATCAGCAACAATAAAAACAAACATTATAATGAAACATACTTCAATCGATAATCATTAAAGCAATGTCCAGTTCCGCCATATAGTTATTCCGTTATTATATCCGTTACTCCGTATTTTCAAATACGGAGATATATGCCTAGATATATGTTGTTGATTTGAGTTTTGTTTTATGTATGTTTTTTTTTCTCCTGTCAGGAGCAACCTGAGAAACTGCAAGTTGCTTCTGGTGTAAGAGAATTAGCCGTCTGCAAGGACGCTACCCAGGGAACACCCAGATGTTTCAATGTTCTGTGGGAGGCATCTCTCATGCCCCTGCATGGGCAGCTGGAGCTGACAAAGGGAGCTCATCTGTGCTCTCCTTGAATTTGAACCTCTGACCTGTCAGTCTTCAGTCCTGCCAGCACAAGGGGTTAACCCATTGCGCCTCTGGGGGCTCCGGTTTATGTACGACAGGGCCTTCTCGGTGGTGGCCCCTCGACTCTGGAACTCCCTTCCACTGGAGATCAGAACTGCCCCTTCTATCCTAACATTCAGGAAACAGGTGAAAACTTGGCTTTGGGGATTGGCATTCGACGAATGAGCCATGATCCTGTGATATGGATGGATGACGACGAATAATGATTTTTGATGATGACTGACCACTGTAATTATATGATTGTATTTTGCTATTTTAATGTTTTGTTTTTTTATTAAATAGTTTTTATTTTGCATTTTGTTTTACATTAAAAAGGTTGGTTGAACAGTTGATTAGATAGGATAGGGGGGAATTGGGGTAAAAGGGAGGGGGGAAGGGGGGGCTGGAAAGAAAGATGAAGGAAAGGAGGGGGGAAAAAAGTGGGGGGGAGATTTGACTTCCATTCTTGTTCCTGGCAGTTCTTCTGTTTCGTTGGACCCAATCTTAGTCCTTACATGATTATATGTTTATATGTATATACATATCCACCCACTTGCGTTTTTGTGTACACCTATTTATATATATATACATATACGCTTTCATATATACGTGTGCTCTTTTTCTAAAGAGCAATGTCTTTCTCTGTTTCTGTCCCTTGATTTTAACTTCTCTCTCCATCTTTTTTCATTTCTTCTTTGAGGTATTCTTCGAAAGGTTTCCAGTCTGTTTGTTTTATGCATTTTCCTGTGTTTTTCTTTAATAGGAAAGTTAGTTTGTCCATGTCCTTTATTTCCACCACTTTCCTGAGCCATTGTTCTTTAGATGGTGTTGTCTCATTTTTCCATAGTTTTGCAAAGACCATTCGTGCCGCTGTTATGAAATAGGTGAATAAAATGTCCTCGTTTTGGTCTAGTTTCAATTCGTTGTCTGTAATTCCTAGTAGAAGGTATTCAGGTTTCATTGGAGCTATTTTAATGTTTTAGTGTGATTTAGAATATGATGTTTAATGACTGTCTGTAATATTGATGTTGGAAACCGGTCTGAGTCCCTCGAATGGAAGTGAGAAGACCGGCATACAAAACTGCTAAATAAATAAATAAGAAATTTTCCCATTATTTTTGTGCAAACTGCTTTGATTCTCCCCAGGGGTGAGAAAAGCAGTATATAAATGCTGTAAATAAATACATTCATACATACATACACAATCTGCTTTGGGTTTTAGTTTGAGCTTTAAAAAAAGAGTCATCTAATGTGCTAAATCTGTGTTGGTGACCTGCACTCTTTGAAAGTTCGCACTAATACCTAGATCACAATTCCCACCTCATAAACTTTTGAACCATATAATTCTCCCCCTTTCCTTGTTAATTGCATTATTTTTTCACTCTTTTTATCTTTCTCCAGATGACTAGCAAGTTGAATCTTCTTTGCAGCTGCAATAGCTTTTCATGCAGTCTGAAACTTGGGGCCTTTTCCTCTCCTTCTCTCCAGTTGATCAAGTGAGGCTTGTTCTATTTTTCTGATTGGCTGACAAGTAACCTGTTGCTATTATCTGTCAGGGGACTTTTCAAGCTGCAGACCATAAGTTTTATGGGTTGGAAAGGGCGTTATGCATTCAGACACAAACCAAAAGAAAAGCAGTTCCAATTATTCCTCTCCATACATAACTTCGTGACATCCACTTGATAAAATTCCTCCACTGTGCTTATTTTTTGCTGCAGCTCATTCTGCTTTTCTCTCTTTTGCTCTGTCTCTTCCCAACAGCATTCTATTTCCAAATTGTGTTCTCAGTGTCCCTTTTTCTCTGTAATGGGGAGGAAAAATAAACAACAATTTGATGGCACTCCATAGAACAGTGATTCCCAACCTTTTTTTTTTTTACTAGGGAACGCTTTAACCAGGAACAACTTTGACCAGGGACCACTTTGACCAGTAACCACTTTGACCAGTAACCACTTTGACCAGGGACCACTTGAACAGGGGCCACTTTGACCAGGGACCATTCTCTAACATTAGTACCAAAAGGGTTATGAATCAGGTTTTGGCCAACTTTAGATTCAGTTTGGTTATTTGGGGTGCTGATTTAGAAAATTCCATTGGATATACCACATCAGCTCTAGTTTCTGATACAGAACATGGGCCATCCAGTACTCGCAATCTGTTTGCTCCCAGAAAACCATATTTAATAAGCCTTGGCACTATAAGAGGGTTTTGTGAGACCAGCTGCTCTTGTTGCAATGGGATATGACAAACTGATCAGCTTCGATGTGGTATCTCTATTTACCATGGTCCCGGTAGCAGACACCATGGCACTCATCAACCAGAGGTTCCCAGAAGACATCACGGCTCTGTTTCACCATTGCCTCACCACCAGTTACTTTCAGTGGGACAATGAATTCTACGAACAGAAAGATGGAGTAGCTATGGGGAGCCCTCTCAGCCCGGTCATAGCTAACTTCTACATGGAACACTTTGAAAAACAAGCCCTGGAGACAGCAACCAAAAAGCCCATGATATGGTTCAGATATGTGGATGACACCTTCACCATTTGGAGACATGGAGAAGAAGAACTCAACAGGTTCCTGGACCATCTTAACAGCATCCACCCAAACATCCAGTTCACCATGGAAAAAGAAAATGAAGGAAGACTGCCTTTTCTAGATGTCCTAGTCATCCGCAAACCAGATCAACAATTGGGTCACACCGTTTACAGAAAACCCACACACACAGATAGATATCTACATAATAACTCCAACCATCACCCAAGTCAAAAAAGAAGCACCATTAAAGCCTTGGCAGACCGTGCAAAAAGAATCTGCGAACCCCACCTCCTCCAAGATGAACTGAAACCACCTCAACTGGGCTCTCCAGGCCAATGGATACTCCACCTCAGACATCAGAAGAGCTGCAAGACCAAGAACAAGCCACGAGAGTAAAGATGAAGATCCACCCAGAGGAAAAGTGTTCCTGCCATACATCAAGGGAACCACTGACCGCATAGGGAAGCTGATGAGGAAACACAACATACAATCTACAAACCCACCAAGAAAATCCAACAAATGCTACGTTCAGCAAAGGACAAGAGGGATCCTCTCACCTCTGCAGAAGTCTACCGTATACCATGCAGCTGTGGACAAGTCTACATAGGGACCACCAAACGCAGCATTGCCCAAACACGAATCAAGGAACATGAAAGGCACTGCAGACTACTTCAACCAGAGAAGTCAGCCATAGCAGAGCACCTGATGAACCAGCCTGGACACAGCATATTATTTGAGAATACAGAAATGCTGGACCACACCAACAACCACCATGTCAGACTACACAGAGAAGCCATTGAAATCCACAAGCATGTGGACAATTTCAACAGAAAGGAAGAGACCATGAAAATGAACAAAATCTGGCTACGAGTATTAAAAAAACTCTAAAATTACAACAGCAAAACAACAGAGAGGAAACAACCAGGCACAGATTAACACCTCCCAGCAAGAGATTTTCCCAGGCTCAGGCAGGCCTTCAAATGCTAATGAAGGTGATCAGCTAAACATTCACACCTAACTGCAGCAGGGAAGAGCTCCTTGCCCCACCCCAGCCATTCCACAGATATATAAACCCATTGTCCTAATTCCAACAGACCTCACTACCTCTGAGGATGCTTGCCATAGATGCAGGTGAAACGTCAGGAGAAATGCCTCTAGAACATGGCTCTATAGCCCGAAAAAACCCACAAGAACCTAGTGATTCCAGCCATGAAAGCCTTCGACAATACATTGGCCATATTTTAGTTCTTACGGACCACTGGTGGTTCACGGACCACAGGTTGGGAACCACTGTCATAGAAGAAAAGTCTCGTGATCATAGCTAACAATCTGTTGGTTCATCCCAAATAGAAAAAGCCAGCTGAAACAATTGCTGTATAGTAAGTGAATCAACATATAGGTAAGTATAATAATATATTAATTTGAATGGCTTGAATTGTGACTAACAATTGAAAGAGTAAGATTGGGGAACAAAACAATGGCAAAAGAATAGTAGGCTTGGCTATCTCTTAGAGCCACATAAATTCAGGACGGGAACTACATTTGCCATATGAACTGAAGATTTCCCACCTAAATTCAACACACTCCATTGCTGTCTTTAGAAATAAGTGCTAGAAAAGGCTTGAACTTAGAAGGACATGATCTACGTGTAGGCTGGCATGCCTACACGTGGTACGATCGAGAAAAAAAGGAAAAAAAATTTGGAAACCATTTTGTAAGAGCATCATTATTAAGAGTATGGATGAAATACAAGAATCATTTTTATACTAAAACGCCTCTATGGGTTTCACCGATGGAGGCGTATCAAAGAAGATTACTGGGTTGGAGAGCGTGGCCAACATATAGAGATATACTAGTGAGGAATACTATGGAAATTAAATCCTTCCAGCAAATGAAAGAAATAAATGGTAATTTGACGTGGTTACACTACTTGCAAATGAAAGAATATATCAAGCAAGACAATAAGATAGGCTTCGCCTGGGAAGAGTCAACTTGGGACAAAATATTAAAGACGAATAAGAAAGTAATTTCAATTATTTATAATACACTATTAACCTGGCTAACGGAGTGCGAGCAAGTGAAAACATGTATGATAAAATGGGCTGAAAACATAAGAAGACCTATTCAATTTAGGGAGTGGGAGCAGATGTGGAACAAAAAATTGAAATATGTATATGCAACAGATTTAAAAGAAAACTGGATAAAAATGTTCCACAGATGGTATACCACTCCTAAGAAATTATCTTTAATGAACAAGAATACTTCTGATAAATGTTGGAAGGGTTGCCATCAAACAGGTACTTTTTATCATATGTGGTGGACGTGTAAAGAAATAGAGAAGTATTGGATGAAAGTACATGAAGAGCTACAAAAAATTTTGAAGAGAGTTTTTAAGAAGAAACCAGAATATTATCTATTGGGATTTACAGATTTGGAATTACAATTAGATGAGAATGAAGATAGACTATTTACCTATGCTACAACAGCGGCGAGAATATTATTGGCGAAGTTTTGGAAACAGGAAGATATCCCTGCCACTGAAGAGTGGTTAGGGAAATTAAGAGAAATAAGAGAAATGGACGAATTAACTTTTTTCTTGAAAAAGAATACCGGGAACCCGATAAAGAGGACAGATTGGACTCTATATGAAAATTACGAAAAGGAAATAAATAAATAAGAGGAATACTATGAAGTGGATGTAATGGAAATATCATTGAGGACACAACACCTGATGGAGAGATGGAAGTCAATTTTTATTTTATATATTTTTTTCTTTTTTCTTTTTTTTTTTTTTTTTATTTTGTGTGGCTTTTATATTTTTGCATTTTTTTCTGGTGGACTTGGGGGTAGGGGGATGTATTTCTTACTTTTTTCCTACTTTCCTATCATCTTTTTTTTAATATTCTCCCTCTTTCGATGTTATTTTTTAAAACCTTAATAAAAACTATTATAAAAAAAAATAAGGAAATATCGACTTTTCAAAAACTATTTATTTATCATGTCATCAGCAACCAGACATTTGTATTACATTTTTAACAAAAACAAACAGACAGACAAAACACAGAATTGGCAAGCTTGGTAGTTGATTAAATGTCCTTTGACCAGTATCTGGCCACTTGGAGTGCCTCTGTTGTTGCCGCAAGAAGGTCCTCCATTGTGCATGTGGCAGGGCTCAGGTTGCATTGCAGCAGGTGGTCAGTGGTTTGCTCTTCTCCACACTCGCATGTCGTGGATTCCACTTTGTGGCCCCATTTCTTGATGTTGGCTCTGCATCTCGTGGTGCCAGAGCGCAGTCTGTTCAGCGCCTTCCAAGTCGCCCAGTTTTCTGTGTGCCCAGGGGGGAGTCTCTCATTTGGTATCCCATTGATTGAGGTTCTGGGTTTGAGCCTGCCACTTTTGGACTCTCGCTTGCTGAGGTGTTCCAGCGAGTGTCTCTTTAGATCTTAGAAAACTATTTCTTGATTTAAGTCATTGACGTGCTGGCTGATACCCAAACAAGGGATGAGCTGGAGATGTCTCTGTCTTGGTCCTTTCACTATTGGCTGCTACTTCCCGACGGATGTCAGGTGGTGCAATACCGGCTAGGCAGTGTAATTTCTCCAGTGGTGTAGGGCGCAGACACCCCATGATAATGCCGCATGTCCTATGCTATCCCATCTACAACCAATGGCCAAAAAAATTCTTCCCTGGGAATGCTTTAGATATCTTTGCTCAGATATGAACTCCAGAATTGGTGTCTCTTGTTTCTTGGGGTTCTAGTTATGGCATCTAAGTAGAATAATTGCTTCTTTAAAGAAGAGAAGAGATGTGTGCTTAATGGGAAAGACAACATTTTTGTGATGAAAAGGGGCATTGGGCATTTTGGAAGTACCATGACAGTTGACAAATAAATATCTTTTCACAAGAGCTTTGAAGCTGTATCCTCTCTGGAAGATGTATGACAAATATCTCTGTCTGAGATAGCTGGATTGAAATAAAGTTCATATCTAAAGGGGTTTTCCTTCAGGCAGGAGAGATTCTGGTCAGTTGGCCAGAAATAATCCAAAAATGAGGGCTTGAGAGTTTGAAGAAAACTCAAAGCAGAACAGTGGCTCTCTTATGTCAGCGAGGTTATGAAGTCACTCCAAGAAACTGAGAACCACCCCTTGCAAATTCCTGAAAACTTTGAACCAGAACCCATATGAGATCAATGCCCTGCTTGTATTGAATCAACCAGCCACTACTGATGTGGGCTTTTGTGTACCATCAATTAATTTTGTTTATTTTAAATGTTGTTTCATATAGGTCATTTATCTATATAAATTAAAATGTAATGTTCGTTTGTGGGATTAACATAACTCAAAAACCACTGGACAAATTGACACCAAATTTGGACACAATACGCATATCAGGCCAATGAGTGACCATCACTCATAAAAACACTGAAAAACACAGCAGAAGAGACTTAAAAAGCCAAAAAATAAAAAAATACATTACAACGTACGCACAAAACCATATATATATACATACATATATACATTAGACCTGGGTAACAACGGAAAAATTTGTTTCTAAAATCGATTTGTATTTGGGGGGTTTTTGTTTCGATATTTAAAATAATTACAAAATTTTCCTTTTAAAAAGTTCGATATTTACGAAATTTCGTTAACGAATCAATTCGTTAAAATGGCGGACGCGGTTGCGCGACATGGAAATAATAGTTTTAAATAATAGTTTTAACCTCGGAGAAGGAAAGAGGGGGGAAAGAGAGAGAGAGGAGGGGTAATAATAATAACAAACCACTTTCTGCCTTCGTGAATGTAAGGGACAGTGAAAGCAGTACTGAAAGATGGCCATCCATTCTTAATAATAATAATAATAATAATAATAAATAATAATAAATATAAATATAATTAATATAATAGTTTTAACCTGGAGAAGGAAAGGGGGGGAAGGAGAGAGAGAGAGGGTGGGTGAGATCTCTATTCTGGTTTGACAATGCTTCTTCTCAATAATAATAATAATAATAATAATAATAATAATAACAAACCACTTTCTGCCTTCGTGAATGTAAGGGACAGTCAAAGCAGTACTGAAAGATGGCCATCCATTCTTAATAATAATAATAATAATAATAATAATAATAATAATAATAATTAATATAATAGTTTTAACCTGGAGAAGGAAAGGGGGGAAGGAGAGAGAGAGGAGGGTGGGTGAGATCTCTATTCTGGTTTGACAATGCTTCTTCTCAATAATAATAATAATAATAATAATAATAATAATAATAACAACAACAAACCACTTTCTGCCTTCGTGAATGTAAGGGACAGTGAAAGCAGTACTGAAAGATGGCCATCCATTCTTAATAATAATAATAATAATAATAATAAATATAATTAATATAATAGTTTTAACCTGGAGAAGGAAAGGGGGGGAAGGAGAGAGAGAGGAGGGTGGGTGAGATCTCTATTCTGGTTTGACAATGCTTCTTCTCAATAATAATAATAATAATAATAATAATAACAAACCACTTTCTGCCTTCGTGAATGTAAGGGACAGTGAAAGCAGTACTGAAAGATGGCCATCCATTCTTAATAATAATAATAATAATAATAATAATAATAAAAAAATAATAATAGTTTTAACCTGGGAAGGCAGGAGGTTAGGCAGGCAACAGGTCTCTGAGTGCTGCACTGCTGTGTCTCTTTGCCCAATGCACGCAGGCCAGAGTGAGGAACGAGGTGAGGTGACGACAGGAGGAGAGGAGAATTTGATCCACTTAAGCAGAGGCCAGGGACCCGGAAGTGGGGTAAATGCCGACCGCTTGCAACCAGGGAGAGGGGAGGGAAACAACTATAAAACTTGCACCAGACACATACGGAAATAATAACGAAACAATAACAAAACAATTACGAAATAGCTTTAAAAATTCGTTTCGTTTTTTAGTTGCTCCTGGATGGTTTGTTATCGCTTCGTTTACCCAAAAAATAACGAATTATTAACGAATTACGAAATTAACGAACGAAACCGCCCAGCCCTAATATATACACATATACACAAATATACACACACCTATACACATAACGCAAACACACAAAACACATATACACAGACTGGGCCACAGCAACACGTGGCAGGGGACAGCTAATGTGTGTGTATATGTGTGTGTGTAATTTTCCTATTAATGGCAAAGCTATTACATGGTTTAGTTCCTGTGGGTTTTTTCGGGCTATATGGCCATGTTCTAGAGGCATTTCTCCTGACGTTTCGCCTGCATCTATGGCAGGCATCCTCAGAGGTGAGGTCTGAGAGACCTCACCTCTGAGGATGCCTGCCATAGATGCAGGCGAAACGTCAGGAGAAATGCCTCTAGAACATGGCCATATAGCCCGAAAAAACCCACAAGAACTGAGTGATTCCGGCCATGAAAGCCTTCGACAATACATATTACATGGTTTTCCAGGACCCAGACTGTATAATTCACCAAATGCTAATTTTACCCAATGAATGTCCAGTTCATTGTCCATGCCCAAGCTGGGAACTGTACCCTGGTTTCCAAAGTCATAATTCAGTACTGAAACCACTATCCTACACACATGTCAAAATGTGTGTTAGATGGAAGCACTTCCTATCTACTGGTGGAAGGACTGAGAGAGAAGGGGATCCAATGTGTATTAAGAGTAATTCTTGAAAATGCTAGTCAGGTAGCTGAGAATAGAATAGAATACCGTACCTGTCTCAAAGAGTGTTGTTCTGTCCATGAGAATGATCATCTTGAGCCCTTCTTACATTGGATTGTCTCTAACTTTTTATGTTGTGGAGGAAAAACTATATAATAATTTGTTGAATGCCCAGACTCTTGCATGAAGTAGGAAGAGAAGGGTACAGCAGCTGAGCACACATTGTCTGCCAGCGCAAAATTACTCTCCCTGGGACTCATATTCTGATACACATTCTACTAAGTGTGCTCCCATTCAAATCCATATTCCCAGTCACGAACTCTGCATACTTTTCAGCACACATGTGCCAACCTCCAGCTATCAAGCATATCTTCTTCATCAGTCATCACAGAAGTTGTTTCAAAAATCCAGAACATATAAGATGCTCTTCAGACATTACCCCGATTCAGTTATCCAGTTCTGTAAAGGAGCAGAATGATTCAGGGTAAGCAAGCAATGTTTATTGATTAGTCCATTGACCGTATCAACATTAAAAACAAAAACAGAAACGTGCACAAATAGACAATGATCACTATCCTAAAACTCCCATAATAGTGAACTAACATATATTCAAACTTGATTAGGTTAAAAGATAATTAAAAATATCATCATTAAAATGCCAAGGTAAAATTTCATACCACAAAAATTAAAAACGAAGGTTAAAACAAAGGTTAAAATAGACCAGTTATTACACAATCCCAAGCCACTTCAGATATCTGCGTCACCCCTACATTGAGTTTACCTCAATCGCCTCCAAATACGCAGTTCTCAGCTGTGTTGCTTTATGAAGGAAAAGGGCTGTTTGGTGTGTTATCTTAGCATTCTGGCCAGCCATTAAAAATGTAGTTTTGATATGGGGATCCCAGTGAGTCTTCTGTATAATGAATGGTCCGAAGTATTGATTTCTCTCTTTGTTGTACAAAATACAACTAAACAGTACATGTGTAATATCCTCTACCTCTGTTGCTCCACAGACACAGAATCGTTCATTATATGGAACTTGGTTAAACCTTCCATGTTTAACCATTGTATCTGTCTGTTCGAATCGGGTTCTAGTGAATACCCTCCTTAGATGTTTAGGCATGTCTGTCTTTAGTTATTCGGCTGTTTGAAAAGTATGTTTGAAGTGACTTAACCATTTCAGTGAGCCGGCTTTACTAAGGGTGGCAATGTCTTTCTGAGCCTCTATATCCTGTATTCGTTGTACCACCATTTTTGGCTCTAATTCCTCTAGAAGATTTGGGTATAGAATTGGAAGTCTACAAGTCCTGATGTATTTTGTCAGTTGCACTAGCCAAGAGGACTGATGGTGGTTTTTGGTCTGCTCTAACAGGCAGAATTTTGGTAGCCTATCATTTGCCATCACATTTAGTTTTATCCAATATTTATATGCCCTAATTTTGGATAAACCATTAGCTGTATATTCTCCTGTTTCTGCTCTCACCGCTGCAGCTGGGGTCCTTTTATCCACTCCTAGAAAGTGACGCAGGTGCTGTGCTTGAGATTGCTCTAATAATGATACCTGGTTTAGGCCCCAGACTTCCGCTCCATACAGGAGCATGGGGGTAACCTTGGCCTTATATACTTTAAGAAGCGGGTCTAAGGAACCTGGTTGGTTATGGTTTTTAATTTTAGCAGTTGGTTTGCCCATGCTCTCACTCTGGCTGAGCTCCTTTGATGATGTGGGAGCCAAGAACCAGTCACGGAAAAAACCACACCTAGGTATGTAAAAGTGCAAACTTGCTCTATTGATTCACCATCCAGAAGCCATCTATGTCTATTGGGTCATTTGCCAAATACCATTATTTTTGACTTCGATTTGTTAATAATTAGGGAGTTCTCATGACAATAGGAATTAAATCTTCTC